>JASTWF010000695.1:0-235069 GCA_030390025.1 Squalus acanthias
TTGAGGTCGATGATCAGCCATGATCTTATTGAATGGCAGAGCAGGCTCGAGAGCGGTATGGCCTAGTCTTGCTCCTATTTCTTATGTTCTTATATAACCTCCTCTCTCACCTTGCCTGGGAATATCAACAGTCGGTTGGTGAGATTAAACAAGCAATCGTTCATCGTCAACTTGGAGCGGTGCCTGGACCACTCGCAAGGCCCGAAACCATCAATCCCAGACCCCCCATCCATCACAATGTAGGCGGGGCTCCCAGACCCCCCATCCGTCACAATGTGGGCGGGGCTCCCAGACCCCCCATCCATCACAATGTGGGCTGGGCTCGCAGACCCCCCATCCATCACAATGTGGGCGGGGCTCCTAGACCCCTCATGTCACAATGTGGGCGGGGCTCCCTGACCCTCCATCCGTCACAATGTGGGCGGGGCTCCCTGATCCTCCATCCGTCACAATGTGGGCGGGGCTCCCAGACACCACATGTCACAAACGTTTCAGGTCAATGACCCTCTCGTCAGAACTGGAAAAAGCTGGAGATTGAACAGGTTTTTAAGCAAGTGCAGGGGCAGAGAAAGGGGGGAGGGCAGGAAAGAACAAATGGGAAGGTCTGTGATAGGGTGGTAGGCAGGAGAGATTAAGAGAGATTAAGAGATGGTGCATGACAAAAGGAGATGGTAATGGGACAAGTTAAGAAACGAAAGATGGCTCTAGATGAAGTGTAAATGGCATTGGCAGAATGAAAGACAGCTGCCATGTGGGAGAGAGAAAAAGATATATAAAATGAATGGAGAAAAAAAAGGATAGGGGCCGAGGTTATGATCTGAAATTGTTGAACTCGATGTTGAGTCCAGAAGGCTGTAAAGTGCCTGATCGAAAGATGAGGTGCTGCTCCTCGAGCTTACGTTAAGCTTCATTGGAACAGTGTAAGAGGCCGAGGACGGTGAGGTCTGAGTGGGAGTGCAGCGGAGAATTAAAGTGACAGGCGACCGGAAGCTCGGGGTCCCCCTTACAGACTGAACGGAGGTGTTCCACAAAGCAGTCACCCAATTTGCGTTTGCTCTCCCCATTGTAGAGGAGACCACATCGTGAGCAGCTAATACAGTATATTAAATTGCAAGAAGTACAAGTAAATCTCTGTTTCACCTGGAAGGAGTGTTTGTGGCCCTGGACAGTGGGAAGGGAGGAGGTAAAAGGGCAGGTGTTGCATCTCCTGTGCTTGCACGGGAAGGTGCCGGGCGAAGGGGAAGGGGTGTTGGGGGTGATAGAGGAGTGGTCCAGGGTGTCGCGGAGGGAGCGGTCCCTGCGGAATTGTGAAAGGGGAGTTGAGGGGAAGATGTGTTTGGTGGTGGGATCACGCTGGAGGTGGCGGAAATGGCGGAGGATGATCTGTTGAATGTGGAGGCTGGTGAGGTGAAAGGTGAGGACAAGGGGAACCCTATCATGGTTCCAGGAGGGACGGGAAGGGGTGAGAGCAGAAGTGCGGGAAATAGAATGGACACGGTCAAGGGCCATGTCAACCACAGTGGAGGGGAATCCTCGGTTGAGGAAAAAGGAAGACATGTCGGAAGCTCTAGTATGGAAGGTGGCATCGTCAGAGCAGATGCGGCGGAGACGGAGAAACTGGGAGAATGGACTAGAGTCCTTACAGGAAGCAGGGTGGGAGCAAGTTTAGTCCAGGTATCTGTGTGAGTCAGTGGGCTTGTAGTGAATGTTTGTCAATAGCCTATCCCCAGAGATGGAGACAGAGAAGTCGAGGAAGGGAAGAGTCGCAGATGGACCATGTGAAGGTGAGCGAAGGTAGGAAATTGGAAGCAAAGTGAATGAAATTTTCTAGTTCAGGGCGAGAGCAGGAAACAGCACTGATACATCTCCTTTTGCCTTGCACCATCTCTTAATCTCTCTTAATGTCTCTTTATCTCTCCTGCCTTCCAATCTATCACAGACCTTCCCTTTTGTTCTTTCCTCCCCTCCCCCCTTTCCCCACCCCTGCACTTGTTTAAAAACTTGTTCCATCTCCAGCTTTTTCCAGTTCTGACGAAGGGTCATCGACCTGAAACGTTAACTCTGTTTCTCTCTCCCTAGATGCTGCCTGACCTGCTGAGTATTTCCAGGATTTTCTATTTTTATTTACTTAATCACTCCTGCCCTCCATCCTGTCACAGACCTTCAGCCTTTTGATCTTTTCATGCCCCCCTTTTCCCTGGCTCTTTAATTACTAAAAGCGGTTCATCTCTACCATTTTAAATTTCTGAAGATATCACTGACATGAAATGTTAACTGTTTCTCTTTGCACAGATGCTGCCTGACCTGCTGAATGGTTCCAGCATTTTCTGTTTTTATATTAATAATGTTGGCCCTCTGCTGGTGGTTATTTGCCATTGCATTGGTAATACTGTTGGGATAAGCATCGCCACCTGCTGGCGGACACTGCACGGCACAGTCGTTTTGCTGATTGAGTGACTATTGCTCTCTGCGGCTGAATAACTGAAATAATTAGCTTTTAAAATTAAAGCCCAAAAACAGTGGCCGTGAAACTCTGATCAGATTCTCCAGGTCTCCCGCATACGCCGAATTCCTAGGGACAGGTGTAGTGCAGTAAAACAACATTGTGCTGAATCTAGGAATTGGTTTGTGTTTACAAATGGGACATAATAAAAACATGAACATCGACAAAGGCACAAATTTCAAACATAATGTTTAATAAATGCATTTTTTATTTTTAAACGCTATGTACATCACCACTTCCAGTATGAAACTGCAGCTGTCTCTGTACATCGAGTATATGGCGGTGCAGGGAACAGTTAAAATAAAGGGAGATAAACAGACAGACCATTCATTTGACCCCCTGCGGGTTCTGAACCATCTTAAATGGAGTATGAACAAGTGAAGCGGTTACAAAATGAAGTTCATATAAACCCTTCAACAATAAACAGAGGTTCTTAATCTCTGTTACAGAGTTGATTAATCCACGCAGAGCAGTGTCTTACAGTATTAATATAGACAGAGCAATGATCCGAATACATTCTTTCTGTTTTATAATTTTTAATTAAGCAGAACGCAGCCAAAATACAGAGAAAAGCTAAATGAATGTATTTCAAAACAAATTAACATGGCGATTGTTTAAAATAAAGTGATGTTTATATCTTGTTCACACTGTTGGAAAAGTTAGTGGACATTCTCTCAGATTTCACACAGAATATTTCCCGCTACTCTGTGAAAGACCCGGGACATCGCATCCGGGATTTTCCGCTGACTTTTACCTGAAAGGAAAAAACAAACACCTTGACAGAGAGAGAGGATTAAACAATTCCCACCAACACACGATACAATCAAATGGAGTCTTTTTCACTACTCAGAATATTCTCTCTGATATTTCACTTCAATTAGCCTTTTATTTAAATAATAAATAAACAACATCTTCTCTCTGATAGTTTCAGTCTCATTTGCCGTTAAACCCACTCCCCACAATCACAGAATTGAATTAATTACAGCCAGTATAATGGGGTATTTATTTCAACAGTAAATACACAGCATGTTCTCTCTGCTAGTTTCAGTATCACTAACGGTTGAACACACTGCCCATTGTCACACAGTAGAATCCACCCGGGACTGGACACTTCCCCAGCACTGGGGCACAAACAATGCAACAGATAATAAAACATTGCTCTTACCGGCTTGACGTAGATGTAAAATTTTTAACCACACAGTCACTGCCCATCGGTGGCGGAATGTCCGGGGTTGTGAACGTGTCACAGTGAACATGGTCATTGTTACCAGGAGTGGAAGGAACCGGTAAACCGGGATCAGTGCGGGTCTGAGTGCTGTACACTGTGGGAGAGACAGATTATGGATTAATGATGGCATTAAAACCCGCATCAGTGTGGGTCATATATATCTGTCAATTTGGTGAAGGGGCTGGACTTTGTTGGTCTGTGAGTGGAAGAGAATTGTTTTCTACCCACCCCCGTGCTGTGTTTGACCGCTGGGTGACAGCAGACGAGGTGCATCTAATATCCGAGAATCGGGCGGTTCAGTTTGAGCACTGGAATGATTCCTGGTGCGAGTATTAACAAGGAAGATAATCCACACTGAACAGCATCAGGATCTCTTTTCTACAACATCTCTTTTCTAGAACACTTCATTTCCTGTAATCACAACATGAACTTAAACCAACCATCGCTCTGTGTCACCGCCGATTGAAAGGGAATTTAAAACCGCGCCAGTCCATTCCTACACAGAGGGCTGGTGACTGCGGGAATGTCAGAGATGTAACTCACCGAGAGTCGAGAGATCACCGCCGGCACTTCTGAGTGTGAGGAGATCATCAGGACCACCGTCCAGCAGAAAGTGACCGCCCTGAGTGTCAGTGACTCCAGTCTCAACATCGTCATAATCGCCCGGAACCGGACCTGGGAGGAAATAGAGATTTCCACTGAAACCAAATGCCAGCGCTGAGTACTCAGAATGATATTATTATAAATCAATCTACCCGGGCCTTGCAGGACGGGAGAGTGGACCAATGTGGTCTTCGGGTGAAGTGGGGTATCTGGGGGAATGATTGGACCGTGTCGTGTCGAGGTAGTTTAGTCTCCGTTTTAAAGTCACACATATCGCACTGCATCACCCACCCAACCTGCACACACATTTCACATTTCACGGCCCATAGAGCCGTGTGAGGAAACACAATGAATTGGATGTTTCTTTCCATTACATCGATATGATTTTATTTCAAATCAAAAGTATTTCCACAATATTTTGTAACTGAAATCATTGTCCAGTACTACGGATCCTTGGCAGTGTCAGTTTTCGGCGATTTAACTGCTGATGTCTTTAGTTGTTGGTTTTAGGTGGTAGAGAGCTTGAAGTCCAAAAAAGAGATCGTAGGAAGTAAAAATGTACCCACCCTGAAAACTGGAGGAGTTCCCTTCAGGATTTTCTGATCCCGGATCAGTGTCACCCAAAATGTCACTGGTGTAATATTCGATCTGATTGAGGGAGTCAATGGAACCCGAAACTGTCAAACACAAAAAATGGATGGTTATTGGAGAGATTGATCAGGAGCAGACAACTACCTTCATCGTCCCTGTGACAATATCCTGGAATTTGGTAACTGACACCATTGTGGGAGATCATTCACTACAAGGACCGCAGTGGTTCAGAGGAAGGCCCACCACTACCTTATCAGGGCAACTAGGGATGGACCATAAATGTCGGCCCTCCCAGCAGTCAGACACAATAATGTACAGTCCAAGAAAACAGGTAATATCTCAGGTATCAGAGCAGAGAAAATATGTACAACATAGTCGATTAGTACAGAGAGAGTGAGCGGGGTTACCTGATCATTATCACCTTTGGACACGACAGCGGAACATCCAGCCCAGTCAACAATGCAAAGTCCACCTCATTAACATCTGGGGATTGTGCCAAATTGGGAGAGCTGTCCTACAGACTAGCAAGCAACAGCCTGACATAGTCATACTCACAGAATCATACCTTTACGCCAATGTCCCAGACTCCACCATCACCATCCCTGGGTATGTCTTGTCCTGGGAGGACACACTGACCAGAAGTGATGGTACAGTGCTATACAGTCGGGAGGGAGTGGCAATGGGAGTGCTGAAC
The DNA here is from genome assembly GCA_030390025.1 of Squalus acanthias. Lineage (NCBI taxonomy): Eukaryota > Metazoa > Chordata > Chondrichthyes > Squaliformes > Squalidae > Squalus > Squalus acanthias. The sequence continues at coordinate 5,620 of JASTWF010000695.1, forward strand.
ATTGACTCCAGAACCATGAAGTCTTATGGCTTCAGGTCGAGCACGGACAAGGAAATCTGCTGATGATTCGCACCTACTACCCTCCCTCAGCTGCTGAATCAGTACTCCTCCATGTTGAACATCACTTGGAAGAAGCACTATGGACAGCAAGGGTACAGAATTTACAGAATCAACGGTTCAGATCAAAGCTCTGCAGTCCTGCCACATCCAGTAGTGAATGTTGGTGGATAATTAAACAACTAATGGGAGGAAGAGGGTTCATCAATATCCCCATCCCCAATGATGGGGGAGCCCAGCAAGCGAGTGCAAAAGACAAGACTGAAGCATTTGCAACCATCTTCAGCCAGAAGTGCCGAGTGGATAATCCATATCGGCCTGCTCCTGAGGTCCCCACCATCACAGAAGCCAGTCTTCAGCCAATTCAATTCACTCCACGTGATATCAGGAAACGGCTGAGTGCACTGCATACAGCAAAGGCTATTGGTTCTAACAACATCCTGGCTGAAGACCTGTGCTCCAGAACTGGCCGCACCTCTAGCCAAGCTGTTCCAGTACAGCGACAAAACTGGCATCTACCCGACAATGTGGAAAAATGCCCAGGTATGAACTGTTCACAAAAAGCAGGACAAATCCAATCCGGCCAATTACCACCCCATCAGTCTACTCTCAATCATCAGCAAAGTAATGGAAGATGTCACCACTGACCAGTCACATAAATACTATGGATACAAGAGCAGATCAGAGGCTGGTACATCTGCGGCGAGTGTCTCATTTCCTGACTCCCCAAAGCCTTTCCACCATCTATAAGGCACAAGTCAGGATTGTGATGGAATGCTCTCCACTTGCCTGGAAACATGCAGCTCCTACAACACTCAAGAAGATCGACATCATCGAGTACAATGCAGCCCGATTGATCGGCACCCCATCCAGCACATTATAGATTCACTCCCTCCACCACCAGCGTACCGTGGCTGCTGTGTGTACCTTCTACAAGATGCACTGCAGCAACTCGCCAAGGTTCTTCAGCAGCACCTCCCAAACCCGCGACCTCTACCACCTAGAAGGACAAGGCCAGCATGCACCTGGGACCACCATCACCTGCAAGTTCCCCTCCAAGTTGCACACCATTCTGACATGGGAATATATCAACATTCCTTCATCGTCGTTGGGTCAAAATCCTGTAACTCCCTCCGTAACAGCACTGTGGGAGCACTCTCACCACAGGGACTCCAGCGGTTCAAGAAGGCGCCTCACCACCACCTTCTCAAGCGCAATTGGGGGTGTGCAATAAATGCCGGCTTTGCCAGTAAATCCAGGAACGAAAAAAATTACATTACAGCATTGGGGGAAATTGACATGATTTTGGTTCAAATCCCAATTATTTCTACAATATTTTGTAACTAAAATCACTGTCCGGTACGACGGGTCCTTGGCAGTGTCATTCATCGGCAAGTAAGCTCTGTTATCTTTAGTTGGTTTTCGGTAGTAGAAAGTGTGAAGTCCAAAAAAGAGATCGTATGAAGTAAAAATGTACCCACCCTGAATACTGGAGGAGTTCCCTTCAGGATTTCCTGATCCCGGGTCAGTGTCACCCAAAATGTCACTGGTGTAATATTCAATCTGATTGAGGGAGTCAATGGAACCAGAAACTGTCAAACACAAATAATGGACGGTTATTGGAGAGATTGTTCAGGACATCTGAGCAGACAACATAATGGCCCCAATATTCGGGGCCCTATGAGCGTAAAACAGATCGTTAAAGGAAAGACAATAAGTGGAGGAATGAAGATGGTTTCAATCGATCTGTGACTTCATGTCATGTTTGAGTGAATATTACAATCAGCCGATGCGTTTATTATTCCTGGGCTCAGATATCTGAGGGAGTCCGTGTGGAGCCGGGTGGGAAATGGAAACAGCGACTCTGCTCGCTATTTACAACCAAACCGAAAACCCGCTCTTTGAGCAATACCGACCAGTGGGAATCTTCCCAAACCATTGCTGGTCTCACTATACACACGGACACAGAGACACTCTCACTGTGATAGGACTCCTTCACATGGGGACAGTGAGCGGACTGCTGACCGTGTCCAGTCAGTACATTCACCATTAAAAGGGCTATTTAAGGGGAGGCGACATTTGTCCAGTGAAGATTCGATATCAAACGGAAAATACAGACCTGAACCCTGGGGCTGAGCGGAATTCTCGCCGGGTGGAATATTCTCAATCTCTTCATAAATTGCTTGGTACAAACCAGCAGGTGACTCCCTGCCGCGAGTGACAGCACCTGTTGGAGGGAGGGCGGGGAGATTAACATTTTGATTCACTCCACGCGCGTTTCACAGGAATTCATCAGCGAATAAATCCAACTAACAGATATAGTGATAGTCAAGGGCCAGAATTAGTTAGCGTGAATGTGGAGGAGTCTAGTTGTGTGTGTGATTCCGTGTGTGTGTCTGTGTCTCTGGATAGACACATGTTCACCTCCAGCAGACTGCGGCCAGTTGTATTGACCTCCGGAAGACGGAATGAGGGGGTATCAGGAGAAATGAGCTCCAGTTGATCGCTCGGTTACGGGGCCACACAGGGAGTTCAGCTGAAGAGAAGCTGGGTGAAGTTGACTGATCTCTGCGGACAGCATCAGTTTGGAAGCGCGAGTGAGGAGCTGATGGTTCTTTGGCATGTCCCGTCAGTGTGAGAGGAGCCTTGCTGTGTACACAGAGCAGGAGTGTATTGGGTGGTGAGATATGAGTGGAATATGTGTTGGGATGTAGAATAATCACCGGAGAATGCAGAAAGTCCGATAAAACTGGCACCTCTCTAAATGGTGGACAGAAAGCGGTCAGAGAGTTCGAGATTGGGCATCCGGACCCAGAAACTGAAGGGGTGGAACGGATACCCAATGGATAAAGGAAGAATAACAGACCAATAAATAACTGAGCGCACAGCCCAAACAGTTCAATAAACTTTCTGTCCCATTGTTGCAGCAAGTAAATTATTCTGGAATCTCATGTACCGGCTGATGAACTGGGACAGTGAATGTGGACACTTTAAATAACACTCCATTTTAAATGTCCAATTTTACTAATTCGGGCAGCACATTGAATGGATCAATTCGCCAAAAGCGGATTCAGATTTATTTCGAACAATACCACGTGACACTCTATGGAAAAGTGCAATGAACTGGAGACTCGCCAGGATATGAAGCGATCTGAGATCAAGTGTTAGTTCAGCGGTAAGATTTGAGCCTCACCTCTTCTTGTTGATTTTCTCTGTATTACCGCCATCAGTGCGATCAGCTCACAGATTAGAAGGACTCCGAGGGTTATGCAGACGGCAACAGGGATGGATGTGGTTTTACCTCCCTGTCCTTAATCACAAGATTACAGAAAGATTTAACACAAACACAGTCCGCCTTATATTTAAAAAATGTTCCAGTCAATTTAAAACCGCTCACATTATCTTCAGAAATGAACAAAATCAAGAAAATGTCAATAACACCAATTCCACTAATACGAACGCTAACATTAACACTAATAATAGTACTAATAATGGTCAGTACCTGCAGGTGTGGACGGAGAAGCAGCAGGAGGCAAATCGAGTTCTGTGGAATATATTGTACAAACATTTCTTAAACTTCAAACATTAGGATTTTGCATTAAAAATATAAACGTTGTTCTTATTTTCCGAAATCCATGAGTCATGTTCACAGAACGAGGAAATCCCCTGCGACCCTTACCGGAACAAATCACACTGGCATCTTCCTTGTGATCACAGTCATGTTGACCTGGCGGTGAGGAACGACAGTCGGACAGAAAGGATTCACTTCCGGTGCACTTCACCTCATCCAGCCAGATAAGACCGGCACCCTGGGCAATTGCGGCCCCTCCTGCGGCCAATAGAGCGGGGCCGCAACCCAGCTGTCTGCAGACAACATTGGCATCGGCCATATCCCAGGAGTCATCACACACCGTGCCCCAGCTGTGATTGGACAATATCTCCACTCTCCCGGAGCAGTTGGTGTTGCCTCCAACCAGGCGCAACAGTTGTCCCGAGTCTATCAAATAGAATCGTTTATTGTTATTTATTTAGTACAAGCCTGGAACACAAGTCAGATAGTTGGTATAATGAAGAGGAGGAAGCACCTGGTGAATGTCCATGTTTAGAATCAGATTCTCGAACGCAGTCCCTTGAACTTTGGGATCTCTCCGGCACTTTGGCTTCTGTTGAGAAGAGAAATATGCTGACTGTATTGGACATCAATGTTTGAAATAACACCCGCACATTGAGAGGTTCCTTGTGTTACCTGAACAAACAACACCTGCATCCTCCCTGTGATGACAGTCGTGTTCCCCCCACGGGTCTGTCTGACACTGCCAAAGGAAGGACTCGTGTGATTTGCACTCCATCTCATCGAGCCAAATGGGTCCGGACCCCGCTCCGAATAACCGAGTGTCATAATCAATAGATATGAGGGGGCCGCAATATAACTGTTTACAGATCATTTCTGCATCATGTCGATCCAGTTTATCCGAGCACACAGTTCCCCAGGTCCCATTGTAGAACACTTCCACTCTTCCCTCACAGCGATGCTTTCCGTTCACCAGCCGCATCTCTTTGTGCTCTGTCAATGAAACAAGAATATCCAGGTTGTTCGATTGATAACTCGCTGTGTGTTCATGCTGCACAACACATGTTGCACCGGTTTGTTCACTAGTGTCGATAATTATTTCAGAAATTTAATAGAAATTCAGCTAGAAATCGAACATAAAACAAACAATGAAAACAGAACATGCTGGAAATACTCAGCAGGTCAGGCAGCATCTGCGGAGAGAGAAACCGAATTAACTTTTCAGGACGGTGACCTTTCGTCAGAACTTGAATAAAGTTAGAGATGTAACAGGTTTAAAGCAAGTACAGGAGCGGGAAATTGGGGAGGGGAGGAAAGAACAAAAGGGAAAGTCAGTGATAGGGTGGAAGGCAGGAGAAATTAAATGACAAAAGGGATGACAGTGCAATGTAAAAGGGGATGGTAATGGGACAAGTAAAGAAACGAAAGACACAATCAAAATACTGCGGATGCTGGAAATCTGAAATAACAGAAAATGCTGGAAATGCTCAGCAGGTCAGGCAGCATCTGTGGAGAGAGAAACAGAGTTAACGTTTCAGGATGATGACCCTTCGTCAGAACTGGAAAAAGTTGGAGATGGAACAGGTTTTTAAGCAAATACAGGAGCGGGAAATTGGGGAGCGGTGGAAAGAACAAAAGGGAATGTCTGTGATAGGATGGAAGGCAGGAGAGATTAAGGGACAAAAGGGATGATGGTGCAAGGCAAAAGGAGATGGTAAAGAAACAAAAGATGAGTCTAGAGGAGGTGTTAATGGGAATAACAGGATCATCAGCAATAGCTACTGCAGGAAAACATTTGGGAGAGGTTATGATCTGATATTGTTGAACTCAATGTTGAGTTCAGAAGGCTGTAAAGTTCCTTATCGAAAGATGAAGTGCTGTTCCTCGAGTTTACCTTGAGCTTCATTGACCAGTGTAGGAGTTTGAAGACAGAGAGGTCAGAGTGGGAGTGGGGCACAGAATAAAAATAACAGGTAACTGGAAGCTTGGTGTCAGCTTGCGGACTGAACGGAGGTGTTCCACAAAGCGGTCACCAATCTGCGTTTGGTCCCCCCAAAGTAGAGGGGACCACATCGTGAGCAGCGAATGCACGATACTAAATTTAAAGAAGTACAAGTAAATCGCTGTTTCGCTTGGAAGGATTGTTTGGAGCCCTGGATGGTGGGAAGGGAAGGGGTAAAATGGCAGCTGTTGATTCTCCTGTGCTTGCACGGGAAGTTGCTGTGGGAAGGGGAGGGGGTGTTGTGGGTGATTGAAGAGTGGAGCAGGGTGTCGCGGAAGGAATGCTGAAAGGGGAGGGGAAGAAATGGCAGAAATGGTGCAGGTTGATCTGTTGAATGTGGAGGATGCTGGGGTCGAAGGTGAAGACAAGGGGATCCTATCGTGGTTCTACGAGGGAGGAATGGGGCGAGAGCAGAGGTACGGGCAATGAAACGGAGAGTTCGAGGGCACTTTCCACCATGGTGGAGGGGAATCCTCGGTTGAGGAAAAAGGAAGACATATCGGAAACACTAGGATGGAAGGTGGCATCATCAGAACAGATGCGAATGAGATGGTGAAACTGGGAGAATGGAGTAGAATCCTTACAGGAAGCAGCCTGGGAGGAAGTGAAGTTAAGTTATCTGTGGGAGTCAGTGGGCTTATAGCGGACATTGGTCGATAGCCTATCCCCAGAAATGGAGAGAGAGAGATGTCGAGGAAGGGAAGGGAAGAGTCTCAGATGGACCATGTGAAGGCCAGGGAAGGGTGGAAATTGTAAGCAAAGTTGATGACATTTTCCAGTTCGGCACAAAAGGAGGAAACGACATCGATACAATCATCAATGTACCGGAATCAGATGTGAGGGATGGGACCTGAGAGGAATGGAACAAAGAATGTTCCACATAGCCCACGAAATGTCAAGCACAGCTAGGACACATACGGCTTCCCATAGCAACACCATTTATTTGGAGGAAGTGAGTGGAGTCAAACGAGATGTTGTTTAATGTGAGAACAATTTCAGCCAGGCGGGGGAGAATGGTGGTGGATGGGGACTGGTTGACCCTCCATTCAAGGAAGAAGCGGAGAATCTTCAGGCCATCCTGGTGGGGGATGGAGGTGTAGAGTGATTGGACGTCCATGGTGAAAGGGAGATGGTTAGTGCCAGCAAACTGGAAACTGTTCAAGTAGTGGAGGGCATCATAAGATTCATGGATGTCGGCATGAAGAGGCTGGATAAGTTGAGAAAAAAAGTCGAGATAGGAAGGAATCATTTCCGTGGGGCAAGAACAGGCTGAAACATTGGGTCTACCAGGGCAGTCCTGTTTGTGGATCTTGGGAAGGAGGTAGAATCGGGCTGTGCGGGACTAAGAGGTTGGAGGCCATTGAGGAAAGATGAGGTCAGTGACCGTCTTTGAACCGATGGCTTGACGTTCGGTGGTGGGGTCTTGGTCCACGGGGAGTTAGGAGGTGGCTTCAGAGACTGGGCGTTCAGCCTTTGTTAGAGGTCGGTTCGCCAATCAACAACAGCGCCACTCTTGTCAGCAGGTTTAATGACAATATTAGGATTAGATCCGAGAGAATGGATCGCTGTTCCATTTCAGAGGGAAGTAGATTAGAGTGAGTGAGTGGAGCAGAGAAACTGAGACGGCCGATGTCACGCTGGCAGTTCCCAATGAAAAGATCTAGAGACGGTAAGAGACCAGAGCAATGGGTATAGGGGGAATGAGAATTCTGAAGATGGTAGAAAGGATCCACTGAACGGGGGCAGATTCTGGCCAGAGAAGTGGGCACGGTGGTGAAGGTGATGGAAGATTAGCGCAGCATTGTGCCGATCTCGAATTTCATTGAGATAGGGGCGTATGGGATGCTGATCTTATGGGGTCAAACACGGCAAGGGCTGAAATTGGAAGTTCGATGTCAGCTCGAGGAACAGCTCCTCATCTATTGATTCGACACTTTACAGCCTTCCGGATTCAACATTGAGTTTAACAATTTCAGATCATAACTTTGCCCGATTTTTTTCTGATGGCAGCCATTGCTGATGATTCTGCTGTTCCCATTTACACCTCCACTAGACCCAACTTTTGTTTCTTTATTTGTCCCATTACCATCTCCTTTTGCTTGGCACCATCACCCCTTTTGTCATTTATTCTCTCCTGACTTTGCATTTGTTCTTTGCTCCACTCCCAGCTTTCCCGCCTCTGTACTTGCTTAAAAACCTGTTACATATTTTTCCAGCTCTGCCAAAAGCTCTGTCTGTGTCTCCAAAGATGCTGCCTGACCTGCATAATATTTCCAGCATTTTCTAGTTTTATCTCAGATTTCCAGCATCAAAAGTGATTTGCTTTTGATGTAATAAAGAATAGTCAACACGGATTTCAAAGAGATGGTCACGCTTTACCAACGTAATTGAAATAATGAAGAAGTTACAGAAAATGTAGACAAGGGTAATGTAGGTGTAATGTACGTGGATTCTAAAAAGGTCTTCGATAATTTAGCACATCGTAGAAACAGGACTGACGTCAGACGATGTGGAGTCAGAGGACAAGTAGCAGAATAGATAGCTAGCTGGCTACAAAACAGAAAATAGAGCTTTGGGGTTATAGGTCGTGACTCAGACTGGTGGAAGGTCAGAACTGGTATTCCACAGGGACCGGTGCAGGAACTGCTGTTCATCATTTACATAAACGATTTGGACTTGGGATTTGGAAGTACAATTTTAAATTTATGGAGGACACCAATCTGGGGGCTATAGTTAATACCGAGGAAGATTGCAACAAAATATTAGAAGACATTGGGCCAAAAATTCATCCCGCGACGCGAGAGTACGCATTGCGTACTCTCGCGTATTCCCACTCCAATTGCCGGTTTTCTGCATGCCCTGCGCATGCGCTGAAAACCGGCAATTGCTCTTTTGAAAAGGGGGCGGTTCCTCGGTGCATCGCGTGCGCGCTACAGGCTGCGCGCACGCTGTGCACTTCATGCTTTGGACGCGCAGGTAAGTACGGAAGATTTTAGAAATGGAAAAAGGAGGAGTAAGACCCACTTTTAAGAAGGTAAGTAGTGAATTAAGTATTTTTTTGAATTTTTTTTAACAGGTATGTCTTTTTTAGAGACTTTAAAGACAGGTAAGTTTATTTTTATAACTTTTTAAAAGATTTTAAATTTTTTCAAAAATTTAATTTTTTATTTAAAATGGTTAATTTAATTAACTATACTTATTTTATTAATGTGATGGTTTTTTTTTAAATTTAATTGAGGTTTAGCTGTTATTTTGGGGGGGTGTAAGATTCATAGCTTTCACAGCACGTATGTGAAACTTATGAATGGAAGATGGTGTGCTGCCATTGGCTCTAACTGAGTCACGTGATCCCACAGCTCGCACGAATTCACTACGCCGGTGGGATACGCAAGCACTGCCCAGCTGATGTCTGGAACATCAAGTTCGTGCGAGCTGGATCTGAAAAAGCACAAGCGGAGTGAGACAACGCGGGGAAGCCTTACCCCCGCGGGAACAGAGCGAGATCAATTTCTGGGCCAATAATTAACTTGCAGAATGGGCGTGTAAAAGGAAAATAATTTTAATATAGGTAAGTGTTAGGTGGTGCATTTTGATAGGCGGCATAAGGAGGCCACATAATCCTTCGAAAATAAAAGCTTAATTGGGATCGAGGAACAAAAGATGCACTTTAACTAATAATTAAAAGTAGCAACGGAAGTTAACAAGGCCACAAAAACGCAAACAAAGCCCCGAGGTTCAATTCTAGAGGAATTTAATTGAAAAGCAAAGACATTACTTTAGACCTGTATGGAAACTTGGTTTAGAACACACTTAGAGTAATGTATAGTGTACTGGTCACCATATTACAAAAAGGATATACAAGCACGGGAGAAGGTGCAAAAAATGATTTACAAGAATGATACCAGAATTCAGAGGTTAGAACAATCAAATAAGACGGAACAGGCTGCGGCTCTTTTCTCCAGAAAGAGAAGGCTGAAGAGATCTTTAAAATTATGAAGGGAATAGATAGGTAGACATAGAGAAGATGTTTCCAATTGTGGGGAGTCCAGAACAAGGTGTCATGAATATAAAATAGCCGCCAGTCCAACAGGGAATTCAGGAGAAACCTCTTTACACAGAGAGTGGTTAGAATGTGGAACTTGCTCCCACATAGAGTAGTTGAGGCGAATAGCGTAGATGCCTTTAGGTGAAGCTGCATAAGTACACGAGGGGGAACTGAACAGAAGGATATGGAGATAGAGTTAGATGAAGTACGGAGTGAGGAGGCACGTGCGGAGCATAAACATCACACAGACCAGTTGGGTCAAATGGCCGGTTTCTGTGCTGTAGATTCTGTGTAAAATCTCCCGAGTAAAGCCTCGCGAATAACCCTGCAGTAATTGAGCAGATAGAAAGCGCCCTTACCTGAACACACCACCCTCACATCTTCTTTATGAGTGCAGTCGTGGTTACCCCACGGTGCTGAGGGACATTCCCAGAGAAACGATTCGTTACCCGAACAGCTCAGTTCATCCAACCAAACTGGGCCTGAGCCTGGTCCACAAGCAGCAGGAAGTTCCACGTCCACCGCATTTCCGCAACCCAGCTGTTTGCAAACCACGTCAGCGTCGGCCAGGTCCCAGGAATCATCACAAACTGAGCCCCAGATCCCACTGTAATAAACCTCCACTCGCCCAGCACATGGGCTTCCACCGTCGGACAGCCTTAACTGCACGTGTCCTGTTGGAGAACAATACAGGAGGATTATACTTCCAATATACATTTATCACATCACTCAATCCAAACATTGCTGCTTCTCCAGTTTATGAAAAAGGTGCTTTTAATGTGTCTGTGACAGGTACATGATATTATATCCCCAAACATCTGTCTGCACTTACATATTACATAGAATTATATAGAATGTACAGCACAGAGTCAGGCCATTCTGCCCAAAGGGTCCAATCCGGTATTTATGCTCCACACGAGCCTCCTCCCACCCCACTTCCTCTAATCCTTTCAGCATAACATTCGATTCATTTCTCCATCGTTCGATTTATTGCCTCCAGTTCTCCCGTTTGGTTTCGAATGCTGTGCACATTGTTGTACAGACAATTTAAATTGTTTTTATTAGTTGTTCCACTCACCTTATTTTTAACAATCAATTTATAATTATGCTCTATAAGTGTATCTGTTCCCTAACCGTTAATGTTACCCATATTCATTACCTTGGTCTGATATTTACTCGCATCTCCTATTTCTTTTATCTTCAGGCTTATGTTAATTTCACCAGATTCCTCCCCCCGTCATACCAGCTTACAGTCTTATCCACAGCTTTATTTATCACTTCCGCTGCACACTGCGCACTGCAGAATGCAACGTGCGGAAGTACAAGCCCAGAAAATCTGTCTACACGTAAATACAGCATATTGGAACTGACATCAGTCCGTCCCCAGAATATCTGTCCTAATTTACATACTGCATTATGCAACTTACACAAGTACATCTCAATAACATCTGCTCACACTTACACACTGCATAATGGAACTTACACCATTTCAGCCCCAGAACGACTGTCTACATTCACATGCTGTATAATGACACTTAGACCAGTACATGCCAAAACATCTGTCCACACTTATACACAGCATAATGGAACTTACACCAGTGAATCTCCTGCACATCTGTCTACACATTTATGCTGCACAATGGAACTGATTTGCAAACTCGGCGCGCATTTGACCGCCGAGCTGAGCTTCCAATCCCACGTGCTCTCCGTCACAAAGACCGCCAACTTCCACCTCTGTATCATCGCTCACCTCCGTCCCTGCCTCGGCCCATCTGCTGCTGAAACGCCGTCCTCCCATCCTGCACCCTCCATAACCTGCAGCTCACCCTAAAATTCCTGATATCCTGACCCGCACCAAGTCCCACTCACCAGCATCCCTGTGTTCACTGGTCTCCATTGGTTTCCTGTCCGCCAAAGCCTCCAGTTATAAATTACCGTCCTCATGTTCAAATATCTTCATGGACTTGACCCCCCCACATCACTATAACCGACTCCAGCCCTAATCATTTCGGGAACTCTACTGTTCTCCAAATTTGGCCTCTTGTGCCTCACCCACTTCCTTCCTGGTTTAAGACCACCTCTTGAAACCTACCCAAATGGCCAGGCTTTTAGTCAGCTGTCCTAATACATTCGGCTTTCTCTGTTGTCTCCCTGTGAGGCACCTTACGACGTTTGTCTTTCGTATAACGCGCTATATAAATGCAAATTCGCGTTGTTTTTCAGTTCTGCCCGAGTCCTCTCTCTTTGCTTTCACCCCCTGAGTTAAATAACTGGTGTAGAGACACGAGGAACAAGTGACCAATATTAACACTGTTATAGCAGATTAGATATTCCCCTTTATGGTTCTGTAAAAGTGAACCATTTGTTCACCTGAACACAGGACCGCTACGCCGATGCTGTCATTGAGAGATGGATTCAATGTGAATGAGCTGCAGTTCCGGAGCTGAGACTCGTTTCCTTCACACTGGACATCATTCACCCACACGGGCCCTTCACTCTCTCCGTACTTTGAAGAGTGAAAAGCGGCTATCGCAAAGCCGCAGCCCAGCTGTCTGCAGACCACGTTTGCATCATTTAGGTCCCAGAGGTTGTCCCGCACTCTTCCCCAGCTGCCGTTGCATTAAATCTCCACTCGCCCGTCACAGCGGCTTCCCCCATTAGTCAGTCTCGGCGGCCAACCTTCATCTACAAAAATAAACACATTGAGAGCAACGGTTAAACTGAGCCAAAATATTCCATAATTTACTAACTCTCACCCGCACTGTTATTATTAATTTTAATGATTACATTGCTGTAATAATTACCCACAAGGCTTGTAGGCAGATCCTCTCCGCCTTTACCTTTTCTCAGTGAATTGATTTTAGAGAGATGCCGAGCAGCTTCCGGAGGCTAATCTGGGGAAAGGGGCTTAAAACAAACTGGGGGCGGGCGGCCCAGGCCGGCTATTGATATGAGCTGTGATCAAAGGCAGGAGCACGGGCTTAGAATGGGTCCCGGATGCTCACAGTTCAGCTGATGTGGAGAGAAACAAACAGAAGTGTCATTGATAGAGCGCTTCCCAGGACGGCCCAAAGCTCTTCACAGACACTGAAGTCCTTCTGATTTGCAGTCACTGCGACAGCGGCGGGACAGGCCGGAGGGGCTGAAGGGCCTCCTCCTGTCCACATGTTGCGATGTTTTAATGTGTAATTTGCGCTCAGTCAGTTCCCACAAACAGCAATGAGATAACGGACAAGATAATCTGTTATAAGGTGGCGCTGGTTTATGATAAATGTGTTCCAGGACACCGGGATAATTGTGATGTGTGTAAAGTTCGTGAAATAATCAGAGAGACAGCGCAGTTTATGGATATTAAAACTCATCTCGCACTATTTATCTGGCAAGAAATTAACAGAATTTTCTGTTAAAATACAGCTGATCTCTGCGGAGAATTCTATGTTGATTCATATTTGAACCGGTAACATTGATAACGGTTCCAATACTGGTGCAGTTATTCCGTGCAATAGCAGTTGTCCCGGGGGCTTTTTGCCGTTTCAATAGCTGTTGGTGGCGAACGCTGGGTAATGCTCTGAATTTACAGAGATTTACACCGTAACACGAGATTTGTATTTATTAAGTGTGCACCGGATTGAAACCCTTTGATTCATTGCTAATTTACTTCAGACCAATCGACCGACACACACAGCTCAGACTCGCTTAGTGTCAGAGGAAGAAGGTGATCTTGATCAGTAAAACCAGTGAATCAGTGACTTACAGAAATAGAGCCACTGGTGTGAGACTCTGCTCGACAGGAGAACAGTTGTTGTATTTCAGTTCAATAGACTGAGTGGACTCACCCGAGCAGATGATACTGGCGTCATTTCCATGTGAGCAGCGAAACTGATCCCAGGATGAAACCGGACAATCCCACAATCGGGACTCGTTCCCCCGGCACCTGTAGTTCTCCTTCCACACTGGGCCGGTTCCCTCCCCAAAGTGAGCTGCTCCCGGGGTTGCGGTGACTGCCCCGCACTGAAGGTGCTCACAGACCACGCTGGCGTCTTCTAAACCGAAGTAAACATCACACAGCGTCCCCCACTGGTCTCCATGTAGCACTTCCAGCCGGCCGGAGCACCTGTTCTCCCCACCAACCAATCGGGGTCCATGGTTCCCTGTTTTGGAAACAAATACAGATTCAAATTGATTGTAAATCACCTTTAGTATATATACGGGGCAAAATAGAAAACAGGGGAAGCTTATCCACCACACTCGCATATCCGTAATTTATCAAATAATTATTTATTTGTAACAATCAAATTTACTGCAGGACCCCGTTAAGAAGTTGTCTGATAACTCAAAGTTGACAGCTCTTCCTGAAAAACTAATGGAATGTTGGCCTTTACCCCAAGGGGCTTGGAATATAAAAGTGAGGAAGTGATGTTTCAGTTGTACCGAGTCTTGGTCAGACCCCATCTGGGGCACTGCTGTCAGTTTTGGGCACCGCATTTCAGAAAAGCTATATTGGCCTTGGAGGTGGTGCAGCGCAGATTGAGCAGAATGACAACAGTGCTTAAAGTGATGGAGGGACTGGATGTTTAAGGTGGTGGATGGGCAGGCAATCAAGTGGACGGCTTTCATCTGGATAGTGTCGAAATTCTTGAGTATTGTTGCAGCTGCACCCACCCAGGCAAGTAGAGAGTATTCTATCAACTCATGGCCTGCACCTTGTCGGTGGTGGAGAGGCTTTGGAGAGTCAGAAGGTGAGCCACTCGCTGCAGAATACCCAGCATCTCACCTGCTATATTCGCCATGTGGCTGGCCCAGTTGAATTTCCAGCGAATGGCCACACCGAGGATATTGATGGTGGGTGGGCCGGCGATGGTAAAGCCAATTAATGACAAGAATAGGTGGTTAGACTTTGTCATATTGGAGATGGTCATTGCCTGACCCTTGTGTGACACGAATGTTACTTGCGACCTATCAGCCCAAGTCTGGACAATGTCCACGTCTTGGTGTAAGTGGGCGTGGCTTGCTTCATTATCTAAGGAATTGGAATGGAGCTGAACACTCTGCAATCATCAGCAAACAGCAACACTTCTGACGTTAAGTTGGAGGTAAGGCAAATTACGAAGTAGCTGACGATAGTTGGGCCAAAGACTGAAATTTGGAAAAAACTTTTCACATAAAGGGGAGTGGAAATCTGGAACTTCTCCACCTGCTCCCCAAAGGAGAGGCTTTGCATGGTGTGTTCAATCGAAATGTTCAAGACTGTGATATATTTTTGTCAGTTAAGGTTATCAAGGAATATGGTTCAAAGGCAGATAAATAGAATTGAGGTTCATATGAATCATGATCTAATTCAATGACCGAACAGTCTAGAGGTACTGTATGCCCTATTTCTGATCATATGGATTTGTTTCCCATCATATCAGCTGTGGGGAGTAAAGTGCATAGATTCTATAATATAACTGCCCAATCTTCTCCCTCTGGCCTGATTGTACTGACCAGTGCGGGAGTACAGCCGCCCTCTGATACCCTGCTGTTCAGTAAGTGTGACTCTGGACAGGGTGGGTCGAAAGGCTATTGCCGTGTGGACAATTAATGGGGCCTGGTGTTCACATCAAAGTATCTAAACAGTTCAATGCATGTTTATGAAGTCAATGTCCGAATTTTGGGGACAATGGTCAATTATCTTGGTCAGTGAACAGTTAATGAGATAAGTGATCAGTGTCGTGTTAATATGATTGATGCTAATTAAAGTGACTGTACTACTGAGAAGTTCAGTGCGGGTCTCCTAAGTCAGTGTACCGGCAAAGGTGACAGTGCACGGCTGGTGACATCATTGCGCCGTTAATCAAGTGAATGTCGGGCTAATGACCGCAGTGCAGGCGCCATCACACAGGAGCATCAGCAATGGAAATGGTGCCCGGGGTGGAGGTCAGTGCCGGTTTAATGACGTCAGCGGGTGGGTAAGGAGCGCAGTGCAGGGATCAGAAAGTCCGCGTTCGGGCAACGAAGACAATCGACCGCCCGTAACATCAGTGCACGAGAAATCAAGTCAGAACTCAAGGGATGGTTAACGAAAAAGGGCACAAACTGATGACGTCAATGCACGGTTCATCAAGTTAGCTTATTTTTAAAAAACTGAGAAGTCGCACAACACCAGGTTATAGTCCAATAGATTTATTTAATTTTACAAGCTTTCGGAGCGGTGATACACGACAGCGCAAAATCATAGAGCACAAACTGATAGCCAAGTTCCGCACTCATGAGGATGGCCTCAATCGCGATATCGGGATCGTGTCACGATACAGAACGTGACTTGACATCATGGCCGGTCTTCCCAGGTGTTTTTTTTTTTTAAAAGACGAACACAAGAACCAACACAAATTGACAGGATATGCAGCCAGCAGGTGGTTTGACACATTGGACCCCCTGGGACACATCTCATTGTCTTGGCTGTGCTCGTAGTGTGTCTTTGATGTAGGGAAAGATTTGAATAGATTTTGTCTGTGTTTAAATTGTGAATTCTTGGAGATTCTCTCACTGCTAACTTACCTGAGGAAGGAGCGAACCGCTCCGAAAGCTTGTAAAATTAAATAAATCTGTTGGACTATAACCTGGTGTTGTGCGACTTCTCATTTTTGTCCACCCCAGTCCAACGCCGGCATCTCCACATCATGACCTCTATTTTTAACAAGGGTTCTGAGTTGTTAGTTAAGTCAACCTGTGGTTAATGAAGTCAACCTAGAATTAATGAATGCAACCTATGGTTAATAAAGTCTGTAATTTGTTAATGAGTCAACGTACATTGAAAGATGTGCACGGTCAATTATGTCAGCCTGTGATTAATGAAGATAATCCATAGCGAATGAGGCGGTGTCCTATTAATGAACCGACTGTGATGGTCTATGAGGTGGGCGCAAGATTAATGAGACAGTGCGCGACTAGTGAGTTGTTAGACACCGATTGCTACATCAACTGTCTAAGTGAGAAATACGTTCGCTGCAGGCGGTAAATAAACTAGCAACAAATCTGCTTACTTCAGAAAAAATCTTTAAGTTTAGAAACGTTTTATTGACAAATAATTGCGGATACTTTGACGTGTTAGGCCAGACGTATAACAATAACAGTAAACTGTAAGGACTAGTTTATATATGACCGTGTTAGAGTGAAAGACAGGAATGTCATCTTCCTCAGTTTTCCCAATATTAAGGAGGAAGTTGTCTGTTGTTCAGTAAGTCTGTACTCACCGGAACAGATCACACTGGCATCGTTCCTGTGGGTGCACTCGTGGTTATTTACTGGAGAAAGAGGGCAGTCCGTCAGACTTGTCTCGTTGCCTGTACATTCAAAGACATCACTCCGTAGAAGTCCAGTGCCCTCTCCAAAATAAGCCCCTCTTGGCACGGACACCGCCACTCCACACTGAAGCTGAGCACAGGCCACATTGGCGTCATTCAAATCCCAGTGAAGGTCACACACTGTTCCCCAGGTTTCACCGTACTGGATCTCCAGTCTGCCCGAGCATGGGGAGTCTCCGGATACTAGTCTAGGAAATCTGTGATCTGAATAATCATAATAATCACAATAATCACAACAGTTACAAAAAGAATTACATATGAATACACATCTGATTAATCACAGATCTGACACTATTGGTTCTCAGATTGGTTCCATTCTGGTCCAATACCGCTGATGTTGTTTTTCCACTAACGCTATTGGTTATAATGTGAGGACTGGCTTTTGATAATATTGCTTTATTTGTTGGTACCTTACCCAGTGGTCGTCACTGTGATGTTACAAACACGCACTGTATCAGATGAGAGAACGCGGCCAAGTATCGATGGAGAGAGATGAGTAAATCGAAGTCAAGCAATCTCTGTCCTCCCTGCACCCACTTTGGGTCCGCTCCGCTGCCGGCCGCATCCGTGTTCTCCTCCAGAAAGCAGAGGCCGAGATGGGCCGGCAGAGGGCGCTCTCGCTTTCACCCTGTAACTGAAGGACACCGAGGGGAGAATTTCCCGACCACCCCGTCTCCCTCCAGGCACACTCTGCTTTTACACAACACACGATGCATCCGTCTGATGATGACGGTTGGAGCCGGTACAGCTCATTAACACAGACTGACCCTGAAGACGGCTTGTCGCATCTGTCTTTTCAATGATTCTATTTTCCTCAACCAATCTACACCGGAGTCCAGACCAATCCTCCATCGCTCTCTGTGAGAAGAATATCCGAACACCTGTCCTAAGTCTGTCTTTCTCTCCCTTCAGTATTTCCCACCTTGTTCTGCTGACACGTTTAAATTAAAGGTTTTTTCTCAGATTCACCATTTCGGTCCATCCACTGCCTCCAGCAGCTCACTTCCCGCTACAAGGCCCATTATTCAGCACATCAGCTTGTAGAGTTCCGACTCCAGTTTTGGGTCCACACCACTTCCAGGGTTTAATTACCCGCCTGTACCTGGTTACCGGAACTATACACGGTGCACAAGGTGGGGCCTGGACAGAGCTCTGTTTAGTTTAACTCTGACCTCTTGTGCATCGTGACCGGAACTATACACAGAGCACAAGGCGTGATTGGATGGACCTCTGGTCCGTGAAATCCCGACACCCTGATTTCTCACTCGAAATGGAGAGCGAAGAAATTGACTCAGATACTAAGGTCCTGAATTTAAACAAGGGGAATTATGATGCCATTAGACGGGAACTGAGTAGGTCTGATTGGACAACGTTCCTGGGAGGACTGGAGGTAGATAAACAATGGCAAGCATTTAAAGATAGAATGACAAAATTGCAAAAATTGTTTATACCAATCTGGCATAAAAGGAAATCTAAAAAGGTGACTCAACCGTGGATAACAGGGGAAATTAGAGACAGCATAAAATCCAAAGATAGGGCGTATAAAATAGCCAAAAAAAGCGCCAGAGCGGAAGATTGGGAACAGTTTAAGATAGAGCAAAGGAGGACAAAGGGCTTAATCAAGAGGGGCAAAATAGCTTACGAAAGCAAGCTGGCGGAAAATATAAAAACTAACTCCAAAAGCTTTTATAAGTATATCAAGAGGAAAAGACTGGTGAAAACCAAAGTTGGCCCATTGCAGTCAGATACGGGGGAATATATAACGGGAAATAAAGAAATGGCAGACCAACTAAATGCATACTTTGGGTCAGTCTTTACGAAGGAAGACACAAAAAACCTCCCTGGGATATCGGGAAAAATAGGGACATTTGCAAAGGAGGAACTGACGCAAGTCAATATCTCTAAGGATATGGTGTTAAGGAAGCTAAAGGGATTGAAGGCGGACAAATCCCCAGGGCCTGATAACATGCATCCTAGGGTGCTGAAGGAGGTGGCCCTAGAGATAGCGGATGCACTAAGTATGATTTTTCAGAATTCATTAGACTCGGGAACAGTGCCCATGGATTGGAGGGTAGCTAACGTTACCCCACTATTCAAAAAGGGGGGTAGGGAAAAAGCAGGTAATTACAGACCTGTAAGCCTTACATCAGTTGTGGGCAAAATGCTGGAGTCCATCATTAAGGATGAAATAGCGGAGCACTTAGCAAATGGGGACAGGATAGGACAGAGTCAACATGGATTTACAAAGGGTAAATCGTGCTTGACTAATCTATTGGAATTTTTTGAGGGAGTAACTGGTAAAATAGATGGGGGAGAGCCAGTAGATGTGGTGTACCTGGACTTCCAAAAGGCCTTCGATAAGGTCCCACATAAAAGATTAGCAGGGAAAATTGAAGCTCATGGGATAAAGGGGAAAGTATTGACGTGGATAGAGAACTGGCTGTCAGATAGAAAACAGAGAGTTGGAATAAACGGCTCATTTTCTGAATGGCAGGCAGTAACAAGTGGGGTACCACAGGGATCTGTCCTGGGTCCCCAGCTGTTCACAATTTACATTAATGACCTGGATCAGGGAGTCGGATGCAGCATTTCCAAATTTGCAGACGACACTAAACTAGGAGGGGGGGTGGGCTCAGAGGAGGAGACCAGGAAGCTCCAGAGCGATTTGGACAGACTGGGTGATTGGGCGGATAAATGGCAGATGCACTATAATGTGGACAAGTGCGAAGTTATCCACCTTGGGTGCAGGAACGGGAGGGCAAATTATTATTTAAATGGCAATAAATTGGGAGAGGGGGAAGTACAGAGAGACCTGGGTGTTCTTGTACACCAGTCACTGAAGGCAAGCATGCAGGTGCAACAGGCGATCAAGAAGGCAAACGGTATGCTGGCCTTCATAGCAAAAGGGTTGGAATACAGGAACAGGGATACCTTGCTGCAGCTGTACAGGGCACTGGTGAGACCACACCTCGAGTACTGTGTACAGTTTTGGTCGCCTCATCTGAGGAAAGATGTTCTTGCCATGGAGGGGGTGCAGCGGCGATTCACCAGTCTGATACCAGGAATGGCGGGATTGACCTATGAGGAGAGACTATGTAGTTTAGGGATGTACACACTGGAGTTTAGAAGATTGAGAGGGGACCTCATAGAAGTGTATAAAATTCTGACAGGTCTAGACAGACTAGATGCAGAAGGAATGTTTCCCTTGGCGGGTGAGAACAGAACTAGAGGACATAATTTAAGGATAAGGGCTAAACCATTTAGGACAGAAATGAGGGGGAATTTCTTCACTCAGAGGGTGGTGAACCTGTGGAACTCATTGCCACAGAGGGCAGTGTACGCCAGCTCATTAAATATATTTAAGAGGGAATTAGATATATTTCTACAGGCAAAAGGGGTTAAGGGTTACGGAGAGAAGGCGGGGACGGGATACTGAATTGGAGGATCAGCCATGATCTCATTAAATGGCGGAGCAGGCTCGAAGGGCCGGATGGCCTACTCCTGCTCCTATCTTCTATGTATCTATGTATCTATGTCTTGCACTCTTTTGATTAAATAGTTGAACATTCGGTTTGTTTGCTGGTTGCTGTTGTTCGCTGATTGGACATTTGAGGATCAAGGCCAAGAAATGCGCTCGATCAGAAACAGATAGATCCGTGAATTTCTAAATGGTGAAAAGGTAGAAACAATGGCGGTCCAAAGAGATTGAGGGGTCCATGTAGACAGATCACTAAACTGCAGTGGTCAGTTACAAAAACACAATACGAAAGGCTAGGGCAATGTCAGCCTTTTTATCTAGAGGGCTAGAATGTAAACGGGAGGAGGTTTTGCTACAGCGATACAACGCCCTGGTTAAACCACATCTGGAGTGCTGGGTACAGTTCTGGGCGCCGCACCATAGAACGAAGATATTGGCCTTGGAAGGAGTGCAGCGCAAATTCACCAGAACATTGCCAGTGCTCCAAGGGTTAAATTATGAGGAGGGATGACATGAACTAGGCTTGTATTTCCTGAAGTTTAGAAGGTTAAGGGGTGATTTGATTGGTGTTTTTAGAATTTTGAAAGGAGCTGGTAGGGCAGATAGAGAGAAACTTCTTCCACTGGCGGGGAATCTAGGACCAGGGGACAGAACCTTAAAATCAGAGCCTGGCCAGTCACTGGAGAAGTTCGGGAACAATTCTTCACATTAAGGTTGGTAGAAGTGTGGAACTCATTCCCACAAAAAAGCAGTAGATGCAAGCTCAATTAATAATATTAAATCTGAGACCAATATATATTTGCTATGCAAGTTTATGATGAGATATGAAAACAAGGCTGGTCAATGGCATCCGGATACGCCATGATCCATTTGGATGGCGGGACAGTCTCGAGGGGCTGAATGGTCTAATCCTGTTCCTATGGTTCCTCTCCTCAACGCCCCTCTCCTCCCCCAGTGTGATGTTATTCACGAAGATGACCAGTTTGGATCCAGTTTATTGAACGTGAATTAGTGTGGGCTCTCACTAAATATCTTCATCGCCCCCACTTCTTATCCATTCCCAGACCTCCCTTAAATTGCCACTGCTTTAAATATACGTCAGATTATACGTCTGGCAGATGATGCTGGGTAACATCCCACTGGCTTTACAGTTTCTACAAATGAAAGAGACCCGTCCAGACTAGCTGGATATAGTTTCTCTACAAGGCCAGGGATAAACATCCGGCACAACTTCTGATTTCTCCCACTAACAGACACTACATGTGAACACGTCCGAGAACAACGGGAGTCACCATATAGAGACCGATCTCTCACTTCAGATTCAACATTTTACAGTGAAATTCCCATAACCACCTATTTATTTAATCAAACACTTCCGCAAAAGTGCTCACAAGACGACGACTAAAGTGACCATGATTGATGAGAAACACGGGCCGGAGTGCAGATTTCCAGCCATGTTCTCTCTCTTCCCCACTTCCTCTCCCTCAGTTCCTGTTTAACTGAGACAGTGAGTGCCGATGTGAAGGGAGCCGCAGTGATCCCGATCCTTCCTCATCGACCTCCGCCAATAACAGCCAGCAACCGTTCAGCACATGCCCCGCATTACCCCGAATAATTTCGGTGAACGCAAATCCACCCTCAGTATAGCTCTGAGTAAACAGGATCTCTTAATCCCGGACAACCCTTATACTACCGGACCCAGACCGCTCCATTTGAGAACCGGGACCCAGACCGCTCCCTTTGATAACCGGACCCAGACCGCTCCCTTTGAGAACCGGGACCCAGACCGATTGTGAATTTACTGCGAAGTCCCCATTTTTATTTTCTCTTACGAACTAAACTGAACTAAATCAATGATTATATTATGAATTTTAGTTTAAAGATTTCATTGTGTTATTCTATGCCGAGGCATAGAATATAAGAGCAGGGAGGTTATGATGGAGCTGTACAAAACGCTAGTTAGGCCACAGCTGGAATACTGTGTGCAGTTCTGGTCGCCACACTATAGGAAGAATGTGATTACATTGGAGGGTGCAGAGGAGATTCACCAGGATGTTACCTGGGCTGGAGCGCTTCAGCTATGAAGAGAGACTGGACAGGCTGGGGTTGTTTTCCTTAGAGCAGAGAAGTTTGAGGGGGGACCTGATTGAGGTGTAAAAAATTATGAGGGGCATAGATAGGGTAGATAGAAAGGAACTTTTCCCATTAGTAGAGGGGTCAATAACCAGGGGGAATAGTTTCAAGGTACTGCGCAGGAGGTTTAGAGGGGATTTGAGGCAAAAGTTTTTCACCCAGAGGGTGGTTGGAATCTGGAACTCACTGCCTGAAAGGGTGGTAGAGGCAGGATCCCCCCACAACATTCAAGAAGCATTTAGATGAGCACTTGAAACGCCATGGCATACAAGGCTACAGACCAAGTGCTGGAAAATGGGATTAGAATAGACAGGGCTTGATGGCCGGCGCGGACACGATGGGCCGAAGGGCCTCTTTCTGTGCTGTATAACTCTATGACTCTATTGCTGCATTTATAACCATACTTGTAAACCCTGATGTAATATGCCCTGGGTAGACCCGATTAGATATTTAAATGGAAAAAACAGAGGCGTTGGGCCTCTCTTGATTAACATTTTAAAACTGCCTCTCAGTAAACATAATAATAACAGACAGCGTGTCTGTGGGAACAGAACTAGCAAGGTCCTGTGTGGCTGCCGCTGTGTGAAATGTTCTGATATCTGCAGTGAATGAAAAACATTGGCAAACAGCAAGGACACCACATCTCTGCCTATGGAGACATGTTCCGTGTGTGTTGCCATAACTACACCAGATATGAGTCTTGATGGTCAAAAACAGATGATGTCAGGGTGTTATGAGATGAGGGCCTGACAGGGCCGGGCGGGAGCATTCGGTACGGGGCATCCCTGTAATTCACAGGGGCTTTCAGGTGTAAGTCAATGATTGGGTTCACTGGGCCCCATAGGCTTTGCTGGGAAGAAGAAGTATAAGAAGGGGGTTCTCAAACACATAGGTTGTAGAGACATTCAGCAAAGAGCTTTGGAACATCCTCCAGACGAGCCGAGGAGGGATTCGGGTTGGTGGAGGACCCGCACGCGTCACACCAGGCGGCCGAGCGAGCCTCGAGGCCAGGGCCGATTGGAGTTGAACCCTGGAGATCGCGTCTTCTACCCAGGGCATAACGGGAAATATGAATCTTGATTGTACCTTGTTTAACTACCGCTCAGATGCTGTAATTTATCACATCTCACTTAAACTGAACAAAATATAATTACTGTCACCAATACGGGTCAAGTCGATCTTCTGGAACTTGGGAGTGAAAGGGTTAATTGGCAAAGACCCAGAACCTCTACACGCTCCCTTTGATAACCGGGTCACAGACCGCTCCCTTTGATAACCGGGTCACAGACCGCTCCCTTTGATAACCGGGACCCAGACCACTCCGTTTGATAATGGGGACCATCTCTGTACAGGGATTGTTCCCCCAATAACAGCAGCTGCCCCAGAATATTCCCTCTTGCTTTCGTAATGATGAAATGTCATCGACCTGAAACGTTAACTCTGTCTTTCCACAGATGCTTCCTGACCAGCTGAGTGCTTCCAGCATTATCGGATTTTAGTTCAGATTTCCAGCAGCCGCAGTATTTTGCTTTTGTTTCAGAGTGAAATTCCGGGAATCTGGTGTAAATAAACACTTCTGAATTCGGGTAGTAGCAGAATGGATAGTAAACTGGCCACAACACAGGAAACAGAGAGTAAGGGTTAAAGTAATTACTCAGACTGGTAATAGGTCGGAAATGTTGAGCCACAATGATAGGTCCTGGGACCACTGTTGTTTACAATTTACATAAATGATTTGGACCAGGAAACGGAAGCTAAATTTCAAAATTTGCTGATGAAATCTACTTGGCGCAATAGTTAATACTGAGGAAGACTGCGATAAACAACACAAGAAGGCATTAATAAGATTGCAGAATGAGTGGGTCATTTTTCTTGGAAAGTAAGAGCCTAAATTGGGTCGAGTAGCAATGAGATCTAGAGGTACAGATACACAAATCACTAAAAGTAGCGACGCAAGTTAATAAAGCCATAGAAAATGCAAACAAAGCACTGGGGTTTATTTCTAGAGGGACAGAATTGAAAAGGAGAAGAGCTATGTTCGACTTGTCTAGAACCTTGGTTAGACCATACTTAGATTACTGCGCACAGTTCGGGATTCCATTTTATAAAACGGATAAAGAGGCACTGAGAAAAGAAAGATTTACAACGATGATACTGGAACTGAGAGGCAATACCTATCAGGAAAGATTGAACAAGCTAGAAAAGAGGCGGCTGAGGGGGTGAATTAGTAGTGGTATTTAAGAATATGACAGCATTTGTTAGGGTTGAATAGAGAAAGTTTCCACTCGTGGGGTGAGCAAAATTGGAGCCATAAATATAAACGCGTCACAAATGAACCACTCTCTGGGTAAATATGTTTCCCCTGAATTCCCTATTGGAGTCATTTGTCTGAGATTCTGTCCTTTTTATCTTCTCAATATTTATCAAAACTCGAAATGAATGGGAATGTACAGGCAGCTGTGGGATCATACTGTGTAGTTACCTCCCGTGCTGCCCACAGCAACCGCGGACCCATTGCCCAGGCTCCCCGAGGCTGAGAAACCTCCCTCCCCAGTCTCAGATTCACAGTCTGTGGAAAATATCAGATCCCACAACAAGCGATGAGCGCAGGCGCACAGCCGGGCTCACGGCGCATGCCCGGTAGCGGCTGTTGGGTTGAGAATGGAGAGTTGGATTGAGATTGTGACATTTCCAGCGGGTCAGCTCATTCACTGCGGCTTTGGGGCAAATCTCAATG
Source organism: Squalus acanthias (assembly GCA_030390025.1). NCBI lineage: Eukaryota > Metazoa > Chordata > Chondrichthyes > Squaliformes > Squalidae > Squalus > Squalus acanthias. The sequence continues at coordinate 30,986 of JASTWF010000695.1, forward strand.
GAAACTTGTTCTGTCTGCATTGTAAATGTGCCGAGTGTCAGGTATTTACTGCTCCCGGTGGGGGTGTTTATTATATATAAAAATAGTAAAATTATAACACAAACAGTAACCCTAATATTAATAATATAACATTAATAATAACCGGGGAATACTGGAATTATAATCTCTCGCTTTCCGGGGACGGACACCCGCTGATTATTTTACTTCAGCTTTTTTCCGGAAACCATCAGAGGCGGCGGGAGATGAGAGACAGAAGAAAGATTTTTACCTGAGCAGATGACGCCGGCATCCCTGGAGTGTGACAGGGAATAGTGATCCCATTGATATGAACCACACTCCCGCAGAGCGGCCTCGGTCCCGCCGCACTCAACACCATACGTCACAATGGGTCCGGACCCTTCCCCAAAGTGAGCCCCGCGCGGTGCTGACAGCGCGGCCCCGCAGCCCAGCTCCCGGCACACAACAGCGGCGTCCGGCAGGTCCCAGAGATCATCATCACACAGTCCCCCACTGTCCCCTGTAGTGAATCTCCAGTCTCCCAGCGCACCGACTGCCCCCATTCACCAGTCTCAGCTTCACCGTCTCTGTAAAATATCAGAAATAACATCAAGCGGTTAGAGTGTATTAAACCCGCAGTCTCCCAGCGCACGGACCGCCCCCATTCACCAGGCAAGAGGGACCATGTGAGGAATCAGTGGGAACATCAGACTGTGCCCAGACCCCGAATAAAACCCGGAGTAAATATTAAACATGGCAAAAGGGAGAGGGAAATACCAACAAACGGTGTGAACGAGCAGCGAACCGGGAGTCCGCGGGAAGTTCCCAGCAGCAGAGCGGCTCCCACGGGGACGGGGTGGGCGATTGGCTCAGAATATATTCCAGCCTCCAGACGTCGGCAGATGGGCGTGGCTGCAATGGTCAGCTGTTCATCATGCTCAGTACCGATTGGCCGAACGTAGTGAGAGCTCACAGACAGTCAGGATTGGAAGATATTCTCCCCAATCCCCGGAGACAATAGAGGAAGAGGCGGGGATGGATGGTCATGTGATCCTAATGTCAGCGCTGATTGGTGAGGTGGAAAGTGAGAGCTGCTGTGGGACCGGCAGCAGTGTCAGTGGAGCCGGTCCTTCACACTCTGCCCTTCAGGGACCCCGTTTATTGTCGCTCTGCATGAAGGCAGCAGCCGCCTCTCAGCTGGAATTAAAGATCTTTAGTAACAGTCCGCGGGAAACACTCTTCCCGTCCGAGGGACACACGAGGAGCCGGTTAATCGGTGATCAAAAAGGCCCTGAGATTGTCACCCAGCCTGAATATTCAATGTGATGGATCAGAGCAGAGAGATACCAGATAATGTGAAAATAAAAGGCTGTTACCTGACGGGTCAGCCTGACTGTTCCCGGGTCTGCCTGAAATGAGACATTGAGAATTAGAGTTCACTGGGGCAAGAAATCAATAAAACTGTCAGAAAGAAAAGTCACAAATACAAAGAACTGTGGGGTGAGAATTCCCGTCACTTTGCCAAAGAACTGATACCGGGGTCTGTGATTTCATCTGTCCTTCATTCCTTATAAAACCGCAAATATAATCTATGCAGCAACCTGACATTTGTAAAGTGCCTTAATTTATCGAGAATTGTTTTCACAGAAACACACACTGACACCGGGGCGCACTCTCTCCTTGTGGTGCTGGTGCTCGGGCCCCATTTATTACCAGTGTGTAGGTGCCCAGAGAAGGCGGTGGTGATGGGTCCGTTCTTTTAACAGCTGCAGTACTCTTCTTCTTCTTCTTAGGCAGTCCCTCGGAACCGAGGATGACTTGCTTCCGCACTAAAAATGAGTTCTCAGGTGAATGCTGAGTCCAATGCGGGACCTAGAGTCTCTGTCACAGGTGGGGCAGACGGTGGTTGAAGGGGCGGGTGGGTGGGGTTCTTGGGTTGACGTGCGCTCCTTCCGCTGTTTGTGCTTGGCTTCTGCTTGCTCCCGGCGAAGAGACTCGAGGTGTTCGGCACCTTCCCGAATGCTTCTCCTCCATTTTGTGCGGTCTTGCACCAGGGATTCCCAGGTGTCGGTGGGGATGTTGCACTTTTTCAAGGAGGCTTTGAGGGTGTCCTTGAAGCATTTCCTCTGCCCACCTGGGGCTCTCTTGCCATGTCGGAGCTCCGAGTACAGCGCTTGCTTTGGGAGTCTCGTATCGGGCAGGCGGACGATGTGGCCCATCTATCGGAGCTGTTCGAGCATAGTCAAAACTTTGATGCTGGGAATGTTGGCCTGAGCGAAAACACTGATGTTGGTGCGCCTATCTTGCCAATGGATTTGCAGGATCTTGTGGAGGCAGCGTTGGTGGTACCTCTCCAGTGCTTTGAGCTGCCTCCTGTACATGGTCCATGTCTCTGAAGCATACAGGAGGGCGGGTATCACTACTGCTCTGTAGACCATAAGCTTGCTGCTGGATTTGAGGTCCTGGTCTTCAAACACTCTCTTCCTCAGGGGACCGAAGGCTGCACTGGCACACTGAAGGCGGTGTTGCACATTGTTATCAATGTCTGCCCTAGTTGACAGTAGGCTCCCGGATTATAGAAAGTGGTCCACATTGTCCAAGGCCTCGTGATGGATTTTGGTAATTGTGGAGCAGTACTGTGTGGCGGTGGCAGGTTGGTAGAGGACCTTTTTCTTACGGATGTTTAGTGTAAGGCCCATGCTCTCATACGCTTAAGTAAAGGTGTTGACGATGGTTTGGAGTTCGACCTCCGAGTGTGCGCAGACGCAAGCGCCGTCTTCATACTGTAATTTGATGACAGAGGATGGGACGACTTTGGATCTGGACTGGAGGCGATAGAGGTTGAACAGTTTCCCGTTTGTTCTGTAGATTAGCTCCACTCCAGCGGGGAGTTTACTGAGGGTGAGATGGAGCATTGCAGCAAGGAAGATTGAGAAGAGCGTTGTTGCGATGACACAGCCTTACTTGACCCCGGTCCATACGTGAATTGGGTCTGTGTTGGATCCGTTGGTCAGGATCACGGCTTGCATGTCATCATGAAGCAGGCGGAGGATGGTGACAAACTTTTGAGGGCAGCCGAATTTGAGGGCGCTCTCACAGTGATATTAGATAGCGAAGTATAGGATTCCCTTCCAAAGTTCATGATGGAACAGAAATATAATTGAAATTATTTATAGATTATCTTATTGTGTGATGAATTTCGGTGCCTTTTAGTTTAATTCAATGTTTTCCACGTGGAAATTTCAAAGTTTCCATAAAGTTGTAATTGGAAGTTTCTGTTACTCATTTTTTTTCTAAATTCCTCAAACAAAACAAATTGAACCATTTGTCAGGCGGGTTCACGCCTCCTTTCTCCGTGCTGGCTCTTCCTCATTAAGTTCCTGCTGAGTGAATTCTCTTGTAAACTGTCCTCGCCGATTGGTCCATCATTTTACCCGTTAATGATGTTCGGTTAATTGTCCTCTCGTTTACTGGTTAAGCTTTGCTGCTTTTTAAAATGCAGCCAGTTTGTTGACCTGCTCCCAATCCCCTGATGATATTGTGTCCCACAGATCTCCAGGTCTCTTTCTATTCTAAATGTTATATACTAGAGACAGTGTGTTGACCTGCTCCCAATCCCCTGATGATATTTTGCCCTCCAGATCACCTGCTCTCTTTCTATTCTCTCGGTTATATATTACAGACAACGTGACACCGATTCCTGTCCTCAGCTGCGTTTGTCAAGAATTCTTGAATGAGAGCAGTTTCCAAACAGAATCTCTCTGGTCTCGTTCTGGCCCGGGTTCTGTAACTTTGACAGAGCGTTACATGCTTCCACTCCAGGAGAGCCTCAGCAGTCCTTACCAACACTCTCCTGTCCTGCAAATTCATCTTTTATTCTTATCCATTGACAGACTAGTGGGAATAATCTTTCAGTATTTACTCAAAAACGTTAAAAACTCAACGCTTCTGTTGGAATTGGTGATTTTGAGATTACAAAATAGAGTCCATACATAGTGTTTATAAGAAAATTCTTCTGATGTCAGATTATCAGGTGTGTCAAGAATCAAAATAATTATTTTATATTAAACTACTTCAAGTCCCACTTGAACAGTTTTCTTAATTACATGAGTTCCTGTTGGGTTTAAGAAGCAAATTAATTGAAAAACATTAATTGTAGGTTAAAACCTCCAGTAAAACACCAGAGTGAGCTCACACCAAACAATCCAGACTCTGAGCGTTAACAGCGCAAAGAGTAATTTAGAACAAAATATCTCCATAGCCCTTAACTAGTGCCTGGATAAACGTTACCATGGTTAGAAAATCAACACACAGACATCGAATATTGACAAGAACAGGACAAAGTGCTCTGATCGCTATCTGCCGAAGTTCAATATACAAACACATTCAGGATTTGTTACACAAAGCTACCAGAGCATGGGACATGTGGAAGGAGATTGAGAAACAAGTCCCGCTATCTCATTAAATACTACATGATTCTGTAGTAAAAGTATGGAGCATGTGGAAAGAGACTGAGAAACATTAATTATTACATGACACTGATCATATAAATGTATGAAATAGAAAGCTTAATTTAATATAAAAAGCCCATAGTTTTGACGATCCTCACTGACTAAACAAAAATACTCAGACAGCAAATCCCGGGGAGATTTAGGGTCTTTCAATAGCATCATTTTTGACGAGTGTACTTGATAAGAACGCCATAAATATTGATTACTAATTGAAGCAATATTATTTCCAGCTCTGGTTAATATTTAACTTTACAATATTTACAGTCCTTCTCCAACACTCCAAAGCTGAACAAATTATTTAAAAAAATTAGATCAATTCTCTTTATCACATGGGGTCAGACAGCACTTCACTGAGAAATATCTGGGACCGAAATCTGTGTGTGGGTTCAGTCGGCAGTAGGTGCAGCTTTGACTGGTGTTCTACACTCAGTGAGTTCACTTACACCCCAGACTCCGATACACTCTATTCTAACAGTGACCGCGCTCTGCTTCCAATAGGCTCGGTTTGAAACCCCGACTGGAATATCAACTCCAGTCTGCTCTGTCTGTACGAGAGCCGCAGGGAACAAAATAATACAAACTGGCGCGGAATTTGTGTTCGATTTCGGTTTTAAATCTAAATTTGACACAAAGGTCCTCTGAAAATTAAAGTAAGTGTTAATCAGATGCAATATATAATACACATGTTTACTGTCACCGACAGAATTGAACAATTGTTCCCTATTTGAACTTGATGGAACTTTAAAATCAAACAAACAACCCAAAATATGTATTAAATGAAAATTCTACAAATTAAATAAACCATTTCAATATTCACTTCATACGATCCCAATGAATGACAAATTTGAATCAAATATGCCCATTATCTGTCAATTGATTTTCATCAACACGCGATTTGTGAAAATGATTCAGGGAGTGATGTACATTTCATGTGTTTTCTTGTTCTATGATTTGCAGAACATGTTCTTTAAATTATCGACAAAACAGGATTTTAGTTTCCAATTAGTTTTATAATATCAAATAAAGTGAATCACGGTAACATATTTCATTAAACGTACAATGTTTCTGATAACAGTGCGAGAAGGTTTCCCTGTCAGTAAACCAGACTTTGTTAATGATCGAGATTAATAAATATAACCAAACACACACTGGAAACAGAGAGAAAATGAATGAAGTAATCAACCGACAAACTCAGCAAAAAGTATCGAACAGTTGGAAGGAGATTAGAGTCATAGAGTTATACAGCACAGAAAGAGGCCCTTCGGCCCATCGTGTCCGCACCGGCCATCAAGCTATTCTAATCCCATTTTCCAGCACTTGGTCCGTAGCCTTGTATGCTATGGCATTTCAAGTGCTCATCTAAATGCTTCTTGAATGTTGTGAGGGTTCCTGCCTCTACCACCCTTTCAGGCAGTGAGTTCCAGATTCCAACCACCCTCTGGGTGAAAACGTTTTTCCTCAAATCCCCTCGAAACCTCCTGCCCCTTACCTTGAAACTATTCCCCCTGGTTATTGACCCCTCTCCTAAGGGGAAAAGATCCTTTGTATCTACCCTATCTGTGCCCCTCATAATTTTGTACACCTCAATCAGGTCCCCACTCAGCCTTCTCTGCTCTAAGGAAAACAACCCCAGCCTGTCCAGTCTCTCTTCATAGCTGAAGCGCTGCAGCCCAGGTAACATACTGGTGAATCTCCTCTGCACCCTCTCCAATGCAATTACATCCTTCCTATAGTGTGGCGACCAGAACTGCACACAGTATTCCAGCTGTGGCCTAACTAGCGTTTTGTACAGCTCCATCATAACCTCCCTGCTCTTATATTCTATGCCTCGGCTAATGAAGGCAAGTATCCCATATGCATTTTAACCACCTTATCTACCTGTCCTTCTGCCTTCAGGGATCTATTGACATGCACACCAAGATCCCTCTGATCCTCTCTCCTTCCTAGGGTCCTACCATTCATTGTGTATTCCCTTGCCTTGTTAGTCCTCCCAAAATGCATCACCTCACACTTTTCAGGATTAAATTCCATTTGCCACTGTTCTGCCCATCTGACCAACCCGTTTATATCGTCCTGTAGCCTGAGGCTTCCCTTCTCGCTATTTAGCACCCCACCAATTTTCGTGTCATCTGCGAACTTACTGATCATACCTCCAACATTCACATCTAAATCATTAATGTACACGACAAACAGCAAAGGACCTAGCACCGATCCCTGCGGTACACCACCTGACACAGGCTTCCAGTCACAAAAACAACCTTCGACCATCACCCTCTGCCTCCTGCCACTAAGCCAATTTTGGATCCAATGTGCCAAGTTGCCCTGGAACGCTTGGGCTCTTAGCTTCTTGACCAGTCTCCCATGCGGGACTTTGTCAAAAGCCTTACTGAAGTCCATGTAGACCACATCAACTGCACTACCCTCATCCACACACCTAGTCACACCCTCGAAATATTCAATCAAATTGGTCAGACATGATCTCCCCCTGACAAAGCCATGCTGACTATCCTTGATTAATCCTTGCCTCTCCAAGTGGAGACTGATTCTGTCCCTCAGAATTGTTTCCAATAATTTCCCTACCACTGATGTTAGGCTCACTGGCCTGTACTTCCCTGGTTTATCCCTACTACCCTTCTTGAACAATGGTGCTACGTTAGCTGTTCTCCAGTCCTCTGGCACCTCCCCTGTGGCCAGAGAGGTTCTGAAAATTTGTGTCAGAGCCCCTGCAATCTCCTCCCTTGCCTCACACAGCAGCCTGGGATACATCTCGTCTGGGCCTGGGGATTTATCCACTTTTAAGCCCGCTAAAACCGCTAGTACCTCCTCCCTCTCAATACTAATTTGTTCAAGTATATCACAATCCCCCTGCCTGATTTCTATGCCTACATCGTCCTTCTCCATAGTGAACACAGATGCAAAATATTCATTTAAAACCCCACCTACATCTTCCGGCTCTACACACAGATTGCCACTTTGGTCCCGAATGAGCCCTACCTGGTTATCCTCTTGCCCTTAATATACTTATAAAACACCTTGGGATTTTCCTTTATTTTGCCCACCAGTGTTATTTCGCTCTCCTAATTTCTTTTTTAAGTACCCCCCTGCACTTTCTATTCTCCTATAGGGCTTCTACTGTTTTTAGTCCTTTGTATCTGCCAAAAGCCTCCCTTTTTTACCTAATCCATTCTCGTATATCCCTTGACATCCAGGGTTCACTGGGCTTGTTGGTCCCACCCTTGACCTTTATGGGAACATGTTGCCGTTGTACTCTCTCTATATCCTTTCTGAAAGACTCCCACTGCTCTGATGTGGATTTTCCTACAAGTAGCTGATCTCAGTCCACTTTGGCCAGATCCTGCCTTATCATATTAAAATCTGCCTTCCCCCAATTTCGAACCTTTATTTCTGGTCCATCTTTGTCCTTTTCCATGACTACCTTAAATCTCACCGAATTATGGTCACTGTCACCAAAATGCTCTCCTACTAACACTTCTACCACTTGTCCGGCTACATTCCCTAGAATTAGGTCCAGTACCGCCCCCTCTCTTGTAGGACTTTCTACATGCTGGCTCAAAAAGCTCTCCTGGATGCACTTTAAGAATTTTGCACCCTCTAAGCCTTTCACACTCTGACTATCCCAGTTAATATTGCGGAAGTTGAAATCCCCTTTATTAGTACCCTATTATTTCTACACTTCTCTGAGATTTGCCTACATATCTGTTCCTCTATCTCCCCCTGACTGTTTGGGGGCCTATAGTACACTCCCAGCAAAGTGCTTGCCGCCTTTCTGTTTTTAAGTTCTACCCATATGGCCTAATTAGAGGAACCTGCTAAGATATCATCCCTCCTTACAGCAGTAATTGACTCCTTGATTAATATTGCGACACCCCCTCCTCTTTTACACCCCCCTCTGTCTCGTCTGAAGATTCTATACCCCGGAATATTGAGCTGCTACTCCTGCCCATCTGTGATAGCAACAATATCATACTCCCATGTGTTCATCAACACCTTCAATTCATCTGCCTTACTCGCAAGACTGCTTGCATTAAAATAAATGCCATCCAGTCTTGTCATACTCCCTTGTGCCGTTACATATTTGCTCTGCCTTCCAGGTTGACTTGCTTTTTCCTCTATATTTGGCTGTGCATCACCCCCTACTATAGCTCCACTCGGTATCCCATCCCCCTGAGAAACCAGTCCCGATATCTCATTAAACACTACATGATATTGTATAAAAACATGGGACATGTGGAAGGAGACTGAGAAACGTTAATTATTATGCGATACTGCTAATATAAATGTATGAAATAGAATGATTAATTTCAGGTAAAAAGTTCATAATTTTGAAGATAATCACTGACTAAACAACAATACGCACACTGGAGTGTGTGGAAATTTCAGCAACATTTTTTTGGAGAGTGAACTTAACAATGATTATACTGATAATTAATACAAATTGAAACAATATGTGTTCCACGTCTAGTTAGTATTTAACTTAATATTTAAATTCATTCTCCAACGCTCTAATACTGAATAAACTATTTAAAATAGTTCAGTTCACTCTGTCACACGGGGTCAGACAGCACTTCTGCTGAGAAATATCTGTGACAGAAATGTGTGTGTGGGTTCAGTCGGCAGTAGGTGCAGCTTTGACTGGTGTTCTACACTCAGTGAGTTCACTTCCACCCCAGACTCCGATACACTCTATTCTAACAGTGATGTGGAGATGCCGGCGTTGGACTGGGGTGGACAAAAATGAGAAGTCGCACAACACCAGGTTATAGTCCAACAGATTTATTTCAAATTACAAGCTTTCGGAGCTATCGATCGCCCCTTCTTCAGGTAAAGTTACTATGAGTGAATCTACAAAAGTTCACAATATAAACACATTTTTTCTGTGTTTATATTGTGAACTTTTGTAGATTCACTCATAGTAACTTTACCTGAAGAAGGGGCGATCGATAGCTCCGAAAGCTTGTAATTTGAAATAAATCTGTTGGACTCTCACCTGGTGTTGTGCGACTTCTCATTTTTATTCTAACAGTGACCGCGCTCTACTTCAAACAGGCTCGGTTTAAATAATCCGATTAGAATTTCAACTCAAGTCTGCTCTGTCTGTACAGGAGCCGCAGGGGACAATACAAAACAAAACTGCTGCGGTCGTGTCTCAGATTTCGGTTTTAAAACTAAGTTTCACTCAAGGCTCACCTGGGAATTTAAAATAAGTGCTATTCAGGTGTAAAATATTCTTACATCTGAATAGAATGACATCGGCAGAAATGGGTAAAGTTTCCCTATTTTAAAATGATGGAATTTAAAATGAAATAACCAACCCAAAATATTAATCAAAAGAGAAATTTTCAAATTGCATAAAGCATTTCAATATTCACTTCATGCGATCCCAATAAATGACAAATTTGAATAAAAAATGCCAGTTTTCTTCAAATTGAATTTGATCAGCAGGCGATTTGTGAAAATGATTCAGGGAGTGAGATACATTTCATGTTTTTTTCTCCGTTCTATGATTTGCAGAAAATGTTCTTTAAATTATCTACAAAACAGGATTTTAGTATCCAATCAGTTTTATAAATTAAAATAAATTTAACCACATAAATATATTTCGTTAAACTCACAAAGTATCTGATAACAGTGAGATAATGTTTCCCTGTCAGTAAACCAGCATTTGTTATTGATAGAGGTTAATAAATATTACCAAACACAAACAGGAAACAGAGAGAAATTGAATGGAGTCACCGACCAAAAACCTCAGCAAAAAATATCGATCATGTGGAAGGAGATTGAGAAACAAATCCCGAAATCTCATTAAACTCTACATGACACTGTATAAAAAGTATGGAGCAGGTGGAGGGAGATTGAGAAACAAGTTCTAATATCTCATTAAATTCTACATGACTCTGTATGAAAAGTCTGGGGCATGTGGACGAAGACTGAGAAAGCTTCGTTATTACATCAGTCTTTACATATAAACGTGATAAACAGAAAAAATAGTTTAATATTAAAAGTTCATAACTTTGAAGATAATCACTAACTAAACAACAACACTCACACAGCAAATTCTACAAAGATTTAGGAAATGTTACTAACATCAATATTTGGAGAATGTATTTAATTATAATTAGACTAATGGTTAATGCTAATTTATACACTATTGGTTCCTCCACCAGTTAATATTTTATTATACAATATTTATAAACTTCATCCAACATTCTAATGCTGAATAAAGTTTTTAAAATAGTTCAGTTCACTCTATCACACCGGGTCAGACAGCACTTGTACTGAGAAATATCTGTGACAGAAATGTGTGTGTGGGTTCAGTCGGCTGTAGGTGCAGCTTTGACTGGTGTTCTACACTCAGTGAGTTCACTTACACCCCAGACTCCGATACGCTCAACCTAACAGTGAATGCGCTCTGCTTCTAACAGGCTTGGTTTAAATAATCCGATTAGAATTTCAACTCCAGTCTGCTCTGTCTGTCCAAGTGCCGCAGGGGGCAAAATAAAACAAAACTGCCGCGGTATTTGTGACCGATTTCGGATTTAAATCTAAGTTTGACACAAATCTCGACTGGGAATTTAAAATAAGTGTTAATCAGATGAACAATAATCTAAACGCGCTGATTGTCACCGACAGAAATGTAGAATTTATTCCCTATTTCAAGTTGATGGAACGTAAAATCAAACAAAGGGCCCAAAATATGTATTAAATGAATATTCTACAAATTAAATAACAATTTCAATATTCACTTTATATTAGCCCAATAAATGGCAAACTTGAATAAAATATGCCCGTTTTCTTCAAATTGAATTTGATCAGCAGGCGATTTGTGAAAATGATTCAAGGAGTGATATGCATTTCATGCTTTTTTCTCCGTTCTCTGATATGCAGAAAATGTTCTTTAAATTATCTACAAAACAGGATTTTAGTATCCAATCAGTTTTATAAAATAAAATAAATTTAACCACATAAATATAATTCGTTAAACTCACAAAGTATCTGATAACAGTGCGATAACCTTTCCCTGTCAGTAAACCAGCATTTGTTATTGATAGAGATTAATAAATATAACCAAACACACACTGGAAACAGAGAGAAACTGAACGGAGTCACCGACCAAAAACCTCAGCAAACAATATCGATCATGTGGAAGGAGATTGAGAAACAAGTATCCATGATGTGGAGATGCCGGTGTTGGACTGGGGTGGACAAATGTGACAAGTCGCACAACCCCTGACGAAGGAGAAGCGCTCCGAAAGCTTGTGATTTCAAATAAAGCTGTTGGACTATAACCTGGTGTTGTGCGACTTCTCACATTTATAAAAAGTATGGAACAGGTGGAGGGAGATTGAGAAAACATTTCCAATATCTCATTAAATTGACTCCGTATGAAAAGTATGGGGCATGTGGACGGGGACTGAGAAAGCTTCCTTATTAAATTAGTCTGTACATACAAATGTATTAAATAGAAAAAATATTTTAATATTAAAAGTTCATAACTTTGAAGAAAATCACTAACTAAACAATAGCACTCACACAGCAAATTCTCCAAAGATTTAGGAAATGTTATTAATATCAATATTTGGAGAGTGTATTTAATTATAATTGTACTAATAGTTAATGCTAATTGTTGCAATATTGGTTCCTCCACTAGTTAATATTTTATTATACAATATTTATAAACCTCATTCAACATTCTAATGTTGAATAAAGTTTTCAAAATTGTTCAGTTCACTCTATCACACCTTTTCAGACTAGTGAGAAATATCTGTGACAGAAATGTGTGTGTGGGTTCAGTCGGCAGTCGGAGCAGCTTTGACTGGTGTTCTACACTCCGTGAGTTCACTTACACCCCAGGCTCCGATACACTCTATTCTAACAGTTAACGCGCTCTGCTTCTAACAGACTCAGTTTAAATAATCCAATTAGACTTTCAACTCCAGTCTGCTCTGACTGTACAGGAGCCGCAGGTGGAAGGCGATTGAGAAACCAGTCCCGATATCTCATTAAACTCTACATGACACAATTAAAATTCAAGAAAACAGCATTTATTTTGCCATCACCTCAATGTGTCCAGTAGTAAAGACCAATAATTATATTAATGAGGTACATATTATGAGAATAAAAAGCGTATCCATAGACAAACTAAACAACAACACACACACAGTAAATTCCCCAGAGATTTAGGAAGTTTCAGTGACATCTTCTTTTGAGATAGTGCACTTAAAATACTAATAATTAATGCTAATTGAAACAATACTGGTTGCACCTCTAGTTAACATTTTATAATACAATATTATAGACCTTGTACAACACTCTAACGCTGAACAACCTAATTTCTCAATTCCAGTTTCTGCAAAACCCGGAGGTTAGACAGCACTTCTACTGAGAAATATCTGTGACAGAAATGTGTGTGTGGGTTCAGTCGGCAGTAGGTGCAGCTTTGACTGGTGTTCTGCACTCAGTGAGATCACTTACACCCCAGACTCCGATACACTCCATTCTAACAGTGAACGCGCTCTACTTCTAGCAGGCTCGGTTTAAGTAATCCGATTAGATTTTCAACTCCAGTCTGCTCTGTCTGTACAAGAGCCGCAGGGGACAAAATAAAACAAAACTGCCGCGGTATTTGTGACCGATTTCGGTTTGAAATCTAAGTTTGACAGAAATCTCGACTGGGAATTTAAAATAAGTGTTAATCAGATGAACAATATTCTAAACGCGCTGATTGTCACCGACAGAAATGGAGAATTGATTCCCTATTTCAAGTTGATGGAACTTAAAATCAAACAAACAGCCCAAAATATGTATTAAATGAAACTTCAACAAATTAAATAACAATTTCAATATTCACTTTATACGATTCCAATTAATGACAAACTTCAAGAAAATATACCAGTTTTCTGCAAATGGACCCAGGCTCCGATACACTCTATTCTATCAGTGAACGCGCTCTACTTCTAACAGGCTCAGTTTAAATAATCCGATGAGATTTTCAACTCCAGTCTGCTCTGTCTGTACAAGAGCCGCAGGTGGAAGGCGATGGAGAAACCAGTCCCGATATCTCATTAAACTCTACCTGACACGATTAAAATTCAAGAAAACAACATTTACTTTCCACATCACCTCAAACTGTTCAGTATTAAAGACCAATAATTATATTAATGAGGCACAGATTATAATAATAATCATCAGCGATGACTCACAGTTGAGAAGCTGCAGTAAAAAGAGGGTCAGGAAGGACCGCAGCATCGTCCCCGGAGCCGGTTACAGCGACGGGACCTGAACATTAACCGAATGCTGTTCGCAGATACCGAGCGGGCCCTCCAGCACCTTCCGACACCCCGACTGAACTGGAACTTAATTCTTTGATAACAGTTTGTACAGAAACCAATGTTTCTTTCAAAATAAGCAATAGATGTTGAAAGGTGCTAACCGTGAATTGCAGTCTGGTAAAATACACCAATGAGATGGAACCTGCCCATTAATAGATGCAAAGAGCCCAGGTTCCATCCACTGCCGTTGAGGTGCGTGAGTCTGATAAAGGAAATGAGTCACCGACCCCGCATCCGGATCACAGAATCATACAGAACAGAAGGAGGCCATTCGGCCCGTTACACCTGTGAATTTACACCTCTTTGAAAGAGCTGTTCAATTTAGTTTCACATCCCCAGCTTTTTGCCTATAACCCGATAATCCTTTCTAAAGTGTGGTGCCCAGAATTGTACCCAATACTCCAGCTGAGGCATAACCAAAGATTTGTAAAGTTTTAGCATTATTTCCTAGTTTTTTATATTCAATGCCCCTATTTACAAAGCCAAGTATCCCATACGCTTTCTTAACCACCCTTTCAACTTACCCAGTCACCTTCAAAGATTTGTCAATATGCTCCCCAGTTCCCTCTGTTCTTGCACCCCTCAGAATAGTCCCATTTAGATTATACTGTCTCTCCATATTATTCCTCTCAAAGTGCAACATTTCACACTTAGCCACGTTAAATTGTATTTTCCATGCGTCTGCCCATTTCTCCAGTATGTCTATGTCTTTCTGAATTCTGCTACAATCATGCTCACTATTTAATACGTTGCGTAAATGTATATCGCCCGCAATATTGGAAATTGTATTCCCTATACCCAAGTCCAGGTCATTTATAGATTGCAAGAAAAGCAATGGTCCTAATACCCACCCCTGGGGGACCCCACTTCATTATTCTATCCAGTCAGAGAAAAATCCCTTCACCACTACTCTCTGCCTCCTATTCCTTAGCCAATGTACTACGCAAGTTACCATCGTCCCTGTAATATCATGAGCGTCTATTTTCGGAATGAATCTTCTGTGAGGCACTTTATTAAATGGCTTTTGAAAGTCCATAGATACAACATGTACTGCAGTACCTTCATCAACCATCTCTGTTACTTCATCAAAGAACTCAATCAGGTTAGTCAGACACGAATTACCTTTAACTAATATGTGATGGCTGTCCATTATTAACCTATGCTTTTCCAAGTGAGAATTAAGTTTGTGTTTGACAATGGTCTCCAGTAGTTTTTTTCCAACCTCCACTGACGTTAGACTGACTGGCCTGTAGTTTCCTGGTTTATCCCTCTCCGCTTTTTTGAACAGGTGTGTGACATTTGCAATCCTCCAGCCCTCTGGCACCACTCCAATATCCAAGGAGACTGAAAGATTGTGGTCAGAGCGTCTGTTATCTCTATCCTAGCTTCCCTTAGCAACATAGGATTCATCCCATCTGGACCGGGTGACTTGTTAACTTTGTGTGGTGCCAACATATTTAGCACCTCCTTTCTAACCTTTTTATCTTATCCAATATCTCTACTCCCCACTCCTCTACTCCGACATTAACTTCATCCTCTTCTTTTGTGAAGATGGATGCAAAGTATTCATTCATTAGCTCAGTCATGCCCTCTGCCTCCACGAGAATATTTCCTTCTTTGCCCCTAATCGGCCTCACCATACCTTTAACTATCCTTTCACTTTTTATCGGTTTATAAATGATTTTCGGGTTCCCTTTTACATTACAAGCTAATCTTTTCTCATACTCTCTCTTCGCTCGTATATCCTTTTTCAATTGTCCTCTGCACTCTCTGTATTCTGCCTGGTTTTCAATTGTATTCTGTACCTTACTTTTGTTATAAACCTCAGTATTCTGTTTTATTTTCATCTCTATTTCCTTTGTCATCCAGGGAGCTCTAGTTTTGGATGCCCCATTTTCCCTCTTTATGGGGATGGGTTTGGTTTGTACCCGAACTATCTCTGCCTTGAAGTCCGGTCATTGTCCCTCCACATGTTCTAGAATCCTTCACAAATCAGTGAAATTTTAGCTCTCTTCCATTTGATTATTTTCACCTTTGATTTTTCTTGTACCATGTTCATAACAACTTACACATAATTATATTATGATCACTATTACCTAGATGTTCTCACTCTGAATCACGCTGCACTTGCCCTACTTCGTTTCCCAGAACTCGATCCAGTACTGTTTCATTCCTCAGAAATGTAACAGCTCATTTTCTGTTCCTTAACTCTAAGCTAATAGATTCAGTGTTTGAACCATCTAGTATATCGTCCCTCTCTATAACTGTAATATTATCCTTGATCAAATGTGCCAGCCCTCCTTTCTTTACCCCTTCCCTATCCCTCTTTACTACATTATAGCCATGAATGTTTAGTTCACATTCCTGGCCATGTTTAAGCCAGGTTTCCGTCATAGTGAATTTATTATAACCCCATGTGGCAACTTGCACCTGTAGCTCGTCAACTTTATTTGTAGCAGTCCTCGCACTAACACACATGCATTCCAACACCATGCTAGTGGCTTTGTTTTTTTCCTCCATTTACTTACTGCTCTCACTAAGTTATTGTTTGTTCTGTTGCTGTTTCTATGCACCTGGTCTCTCCTCTCTGCTGCTGCGTCCTGGTGCCCTTTCCCCGGCCAAATTAGTTTAAACCCTCGCCCAGGGCACTAATTAAACTCCCCGTGAGGACATTGGTCTCAGCCCTGTTCAGGTGCAACCCGTCCTGCCTATACAGGTCCCCCCTACCCCATAACTGGTCACAATGTCCCAGGAATCTGAAGCCCTCCCTCCTGCACCACATCTCCAGCCACGCATTCACCTGCACTATCTTCCTGTTTCTGTACTCTCTAGCACGTGGCACTGGGAGTAATTCAGAGCAGATCACCGTTGAGGACCTGTTCTTTAATCTTTTTCCTAGCTTCTGAAACTCTACCTGTTTGACCTCAACCCTTTTGCTGCATTGGTTCCAATATGGACCACAACTTCTCCTGTTCCCCTTCCCCTCGCACAATGTCCTGCACCCGTTCAATGATATACTTTACCTCGGCACCAGGGAGGCAATACCCCATTCGGAACTCATTTCTCTGGTTGCAGAAACGCCTGTCTATTCCCCTGACTATCAAATCTCCAATAGCCCCCAGAGCTACACTCTCTTGTGCCCCCCTGTGCAGCCCAGACTCCCACAGTGCTTTCATTTGCTTCTGACTGCAAGCCCCCGAGCTAACTTCACCCGGACTGTTATTCAACACTGAATACCGGTTTGTGAGTGAAAATATGAGTCAATGAGGGAAACACGGACGTAAAACCTCATGGGAGATAATTTTGGTCTCAGACCAACTTTACTGATCATTATTAATGATATTATCATTTTATTACATATAAAGAAGATTGAATCCGCTCACTTTCTGATGTGCTGCAGCACTTTACCCAGCACGGAAGTATTCGGAACAGGATTGAGTGATTGAACACCGACAATCAGATGGATTCAATCCCAGTTAATGCCTTTCCCAAGAGCGGTTCATACTGGAGCGGCGCTCACTGTTTTAAATTGACTTCACCGATATAGAGAGGAGAATGTGAGATCCATGAACACTCCGAGCCGGGAGATTCCCGAGTCGGGCCGGTCACCATTCCCGCTGGCGGTCGGCACCAGCCGGGCTAGAGCTGGACCGATAACCCCATTGGGACAGGCCCGGAGCAGCAACAGGTCACCTCACACATTAGAGCAGCAGTTGCTTTAAATTATAACATATTAAGGTAATTATATGTAACACGTTAAAATGAAATCATTCTCCTTTCCGGATAAATACCGTGATTGTTATTCACCCGGTAGAATTCCCTTCGTCCCTTACACGCATTAAAGCTGGAGCTTAACATCAGTGATCGGCCCCAGAATGGTTCCAGTGGTTCCCCCGGTACTGCAGCTATAATGATCTCACTCTGAACAGAGTTTCAGTCTTTGGTTTATTCACTTTAACAGCGTCCCCGAAACTTCCTCGCCCTGGACTATACAGGGGTAGAGAGCCGATCCACGGACAATTCCCCTTTAGTTGGCGGCCTATATGACTGGGTCTGGTGAAAAAGGAGACGCAGACAAAACTGTCGCTCAGGCCCATTTGTGTTTCCCGATATCACATCTGATACCTTCTGCCTCTAATGTAAAATATCCGCAAAAGAACAACGGGATTTACAAACAGCGTCGACAGCGGGGGAGGAGGAGCCTTTCTTTCTTTTTCTCTCCCACAGAGCGGTCGGCAGCGGGGAAGGAGGGGCGGACCTGGTTGGAGCGGCAGAGGCCTGAGGTGAGTCATTAAAGGGAGGCCCGAGGCTCAGGTAGGCCTCAGACCAGCGTCGACAGCGGGGGAGGAGGAGCCTTTCTTTCTTTCTCTCTCCCACAGAGCGGTCGGCAGCGGGGAAGGAGGGGCGGACCTGGTTGGAGCGGCAGAGGCCTGAGGTGAGTCATTAAACTCACCTACGTGGCCTTTTTCCCCAGCGGGGAAAGAGCTTCGCGGGCTTTTTCAAAGGCAGGGGGCGGGGCCAATTCATTGGTACCCGTATATAGGTGGAGCGGTTGCTAAACCCGAGACACTACACTAGTAGTGACTCCCACCCTCCCACCTCCTCTAACCTTTAGGGGTAGAGGGAATTTAAAAGGTAGGTTCGATTTTATATTTTGTTTTCAGGGACTTAACTCCTGGACCTAAGATAAATAAGTTTAAATTTTAGTAATAAAGTAACATAAGGGTTAAGTCATGACAGGAAGTCTCGGACCCGTTTCATGCTCCTCCTGTGCCATGTGGGAAACCAGGGACACTTCCAGTGTCCCTGACAACTACGTGTGCGGGAAGTGTGTCCAGCTGCAGCTCCTGACAGCCCGCATGGCGGTGCTGGAGCTGCGGGTGGACTCACTCTGGAGCATGCACGATGCCGAGAACTCGGTGAATCGCTCATTTAGTGAGTTGTCCACACCGCAGGTAAAGGCTAGGACAGACAGTGAATGGGTGACCAAGAAGCAGGGCAATATCAGGAAGGTAGTGCAGGAGTCCCCTGTGGTCATCTCCCTCCAAAACAGGTATGCCGCTTTGGATACTGTTGGGGGAGATGGCCTACCAGAGGAAGGCACTAGCAGCCAGGTTCATGGCACCATGGCTGGCTCTGCTGCACAGCAGGGCGGGAAAAAGAGTGGTAGGGCTATAGTGATAGGGGACTCAATTGTAAGGGGAATAGACAGGAGTTTCTGTGGCCGCAACCGAGATTCCAGGATGGTATGTTGCCTCCCTGGTGCAAGGGTCAAGGATGTCTCGGAGCGGCTGCAGAACATTCTGAAGAGGGAGGGTGAACAGCCAGCTGTCGTGGTGCATGTAGGTACCAACGATATAGGTAAAAAGCGGGAAGAGGTCCTACAAGCAGAATTTAGGGAGCTAGGAGCTAAATTAAAAAGTAGGACCTCTAAGATAGTAATCTCTGGATTGCTACCAGGGCCACGTGCTAATCAGAATAGAGAGAACAGGATAGTGAGATTGAATACGTGGCTTGAGCAGTGGTGCAGGAGGGAGGGATTCAAATTCCTGAGGCATTGGAACCAGTTCTGGGGGAAGTGGGACCTGTACAAAAGGGACGGTCTGCACTTGGGCAGGACTGGAACCGATGTCCTCGGGGTAATATTTGCTAAAGCAGTTCGGGAGGATTTAAACTAATATGGCAGGGGAATGGGAACCTATGTAGCGAAACAGGGGGAAGTAATATGCAGTCAGAAACAAATGTTAGAAGGGTGAGAAACAATAGGGGAAGGCCGAGTAAACAAAGGCAAGAAACACAAAGGGCCATACTAAATCATAAGTCTAAAAGGACAAAGGATGTTAATAAAACAAGCCTAAAGGCTCTGTGTCTTAATGCAAGGAGTATCCGTAATAAGGTGGATGAATTGACTGTGCAAATAGATGTTAACGGATACGATGTGATTGGGATTACAGAGACGTGGCTCCAGAACAATCAAGGCTGGGAACTGAACATCCAGGGGTATTCAACATTCAGAAAGGATAGAATAAAAGGAAAAGGGGGTGGGGTAGCATTGCTGGTTAAAGAGGAGATTAATGCAATAGCTAGGAAGGACATCAGCTTGGAGGATGTGGAATCAATATGGGTTGAGCTGCAGAACACCAAAGGGCAGAAAACGTTAGTGGGAGTTGTGTACAGACCTCCAAACAGCAGTAGTGAGGTGGGGGAGGGTATGAAACAGGAAATCAGAGGTGCGTGCAAAAAAGGCACGGCAGTTATCATGGGTGACTTTAATATGCATATAGATTGGGCTACTCAAACTGGAAGCAATACGGTGGAGGAGGATTTCCTGGAGTGTTTAAGGGATGGTTTCCTAAACCAATATGTTGAGGAACCAACTCGAGGGGAGGCCATCCTGGACTGGGTGTTGTGTAATGAGGAGGGACTAATCAGCAATCTTGTGGTACGAGGCCCCCTGGGGAAGAGTGACCATAGTATGGTGGAGTTCTACATTAGGATGGAGAAGGAAACAGTTAAGTCAGAGACCATGGTCCAGAACTTAAATAAGGGCAACTTTGAGGGTATGAGGCGTGAATTGGCGAGGTTAAATTGGCAAGCGATATTTAAGGGGCTATCAGTGGAAGGGCAATGGCAGACATTTAGAGATCGCATGGATGAACTACAACAATTGTACATCCCGGTCTGGCATAAAAATAAAAAAGGGAAGGTGGCTCAACCATGGCTAACAAGGGAAATCAGGGATAGTATTAAAACCAAGGAAGTTGCATACAAATTGGCCAGAAGTAGCAGCAAACCCGGGGACTGGGAGAACTTCAAAACTCAGCAGAGGAGGACAAAGGGTTTGATTAGGGCAGGGAAAATAAAATATGAAAGGAAGCTTGCAGAGAACATTAAAATGGACTGCAAAAGCTTCTATAAATATGTAAAAAGAAAGAGGTTAGTAAAAACAAATGTAGGTCCCCTGCAGTCGGAAACAGGGGAAGTCGTAATGGGGAACAAGGAAATGGCAGATCAATTGAACAAGTACTTTGGTTCGGTGTTTACTGTGGAGGACACACACAACCTGCCGGAAATAAAAGGGGTCAGAGGATCTGGTAAGAGGGAGGAGCTAAGGGAAATCCTTATTAGTCGGGAAAAGGTATTGGGGAAATTGATGGGACTGAAGGCTGAAAAATCCCCGGGGCCTGATGGTCTGCATCCCAGAGTACTTAAGGAGGTGGCCTTGGAAATAGTGGATGCATTGACGATCATTTTCCAACATTCCTTAGACTCTGGATCAGTTCCGATGGAGTGGAGGGTGGCCAATGTAACCCCTCTTTTTAAAAAAGGAGGGAGGGAGAAAGCAGGGAATTATAGACCGGTCAGCCTGACATCGGTCGTGGGTAAAATGATGGAAGCAATTATTAAAGATGTCATAACAGACCATTTGGAAAGTGGCGACATGATAGGTCCAAGTCAGCATGGATTTGTGAAAGGGAAATCATGCTTGACAAATCTTCTGGAATTTTTTGAGGATGTTTCCAATAGGGTGGACAGGGGGGAACCAGTAGATGTGGTGTATTTGGACTTTCAGAAGGCCTTCGACAAGGTCCCACACAAGAGATTGGTGAGCAAAGTTAAAGCACATGGGATTGGGGGTAATGTGTTGACGTGGATTGAGAACTGGTTGGCACACAGGAAACAAAGAGTAGGAGTAAATGGGTACTTTTCAGAATGGCAGGCAGTGACCAGCGGGGTACCGCAGGGTTCGGTGCTGGGACCCCAGCTGTTTACATTATATATTAATGATTTGGACGAAGGGATTAAATGTAATATCTCCAAATTTGCGGATGACACTAAATTGGGAGGCAGTGTGAACAATGAGGAGGATGCTAGGAGGCTACAGAGCGACTTGGACAGGTTGGGTGAATGGGCAAATGTATGGCAGATGAAGTACAATGTGGATAAATGTGAGGTTATCCACTTTGGTGGTAAAAATAGAGAGGCGGACTATTACCTGAATGGTGGCAGATTAGGGAAAGGGGACGTGCAACGAGACCTGGGCGTCATGGTACATCAGTCACTGAAGGTGGGAATGCAAGTGCAGCAGGCAGTCAAGAAAGCAAACGGAATGATGGCCTTCATAGCAAGGGGATTTGAGTACAGGAGTAGGGAGGTGATGCTACAGTTGTACAGGGCCTTGGTGAGGCCACACCTGGAGTATTGTGCGCAGTTTTGGTCTCCTAACTTAAGGAAGGACATTCTTGCTATTGAGGGAGTGCAGCGAAGGTTCACTAGATTGATTCCTGGGATGGCCGGACTGACATATCAAGAAAGATTGGGTCAACTGAACTTGTATCCTCTGGAGTTCAGAAGAATGAGGGGGGATCTTATAGAGACATTTAAAATCCTGACTGGTTTAGACAAATTAGATGCGGGCAGAATGTTCCCAATGGTAGGGAAAACTAGAACCAGGGGTCACAGTCTAAGGATTAAGGGGAAGCCATTTAGGACTGAGCTGAGGAGGAACTTCTTCACCCAGAGAGTGGTGAATCTATGGAATTCTCTTCCACAGAAGGTTGTTGAGGCCAGTTCGCTAAATATATTCAAAAGGGAGTTAGATGTAACACTCACAACTAAGGGGATCAAGGGGTATGGCGAGAAAGCAGGAATGGGGTACTGAGGTAGCACGTTCAGCCATGAACGCATTGAATGGCGGTGCAGGCTCGAAGGACCGAATGGTCTACTCCTGTACCTATTTTCTATGTTTCTATGTTTCTATGAATGAAACTCGCTTTCACACAACTGTTCAATCTCCCGAATATAAAGAAAAGCGGAACAAGAGGCTCCAACCCCAGTGACCCTTTCGAGTCAATACTAAATGTGATGTTGTGGCAGATCGCCACCTAAACGGGCGCAATTCACTTTTCCGTCCGTGGACAATAAATCAGGCACCTTGCCTTTCAGGCAGAAGAAAAGAAGTGGGCGGGGCCTCTGGATTTTGGAGAGAAATGTGGCTGCAGCCATTTTCACCAGAGTTGTGATTAAAAGCTATGTGTTTCACATGTTGACTCGGCCTCAATTCGTGCTCCACGGCAGCCACAACATTGGTGACCCCGACGCTCAGAACGTATTCCGAGCACTGCAATGGCGGACACAAACGCAGTTTCCGTGAAACTGCCGGAGTTTTGGTAAAACCAGCCCGAAGCCTGGTTTCTCCAAGCCGAGTACCGATTCCGGCTGCAACAAATCACCACAGATGGGACGAAGTACGACTTCCTCGTCACATCACTCGGTAGCCCCACAGTTACAAAGGTCTGGACAGCGCTGCAGAACCCACCAGAAGGGGGCAAGTATGCACATTTTAAGGCCGTGCTCCTCAAAAAATTTACGGCCTCGACATACCAGTGCAACTGCCACCTCCTCAACCTTCCAGGCCTCGGTGATGCCTCACCGTCAGACCTCCTCTTCCACATGCTCTCCCTCACCGACGAGAGCCCACCCGGATCCCTCTTCCGCACGCTGTTCATCCGCCAGCTACCTCTCAGCATCCACCCAGCGATCGTGGCGTCCGGCCTCACGGAACTGGAAGCCCTGGCCGATGAGGCCGACAAGCTGCTGTCCGCTCACTCCAGCCGCGACGTCACTCCGGACCTGGCAGCCACTGCCTTGGGCGTGCCCCTCACCGGCCACCACGCGGCCACAAGGGCCTGCCACCGGGCTCACGGGGCCTTCGTGCCCCACTAACCCGGGCCACTGTTACTACCACGCACGGTTCGACGCCAGGGCACAACGGTGCACACCTCCCTCCTCTTTCAAGTCTGCCCCCGTACCAGCCCCCGCGATGGCCGTGGGCCACGCAGGCTCCCTGCTGTACGTCACGGATGACAAAACCGGCCGCCGGTTCCTGTGCGACACTGGAGCTCAGCACAGCATCATCCCGGCTCCTCCCTCGACATTCAAAAGGGCAAACGAGGACCGGCGCTGGCTGCTGCTAACGGCTCGGACATCCCGACGTACGGCACCCGCATAGTCACCCTCGACCTCGCTGGTCGCCACTACCGATGGGAGTTCATCACTGCCAAGGTGCTCTCCCCTCTCATCGGAGCAGATTTCCTGTGCACCCACGGCCTACTGGTCGACATCCCTCGTCACCGCCTCGTGGACATGAACACCATGTCCCCCATCCTGGGCGCCATGGCCCCCCGTCAACCCGCCGACATGGCGTCACAGTGCCACGCCCGAGCCACGGATGACTACTCGGCACTCCTGGCCGAATTCCCGGCCCTTACCAATCCGACCTTCTCCGCGGAGGCCGCCAAACACGGGGTGGAACACTTCATCCCCACCACAGGCCCCCCAGTGTACGCCCATGCCCGGAGGCTGGACCCGGCCAAACTGGACATCGCGCGGACCGAGTTTGCCACCATGGAACAGCTCGGCATCATCCGCCGCTCCAACAGTCCCTGGGCCTCCCCACCCCACATCGCCCCCAAACCAGACGGGGGTTGGCGCCCCTGCGGGGATTACCGCCGGCTCAACCACGCCACCACCCCTGATCGGTACCCCGTGCCGCACATCCAGGACTTCTCGGCTAGACTGGCCGGCCTCTCAGTCTTTTCCAAGGTCGACCAGGTGCGCGGCTACCACCAAGTCCCCGTCTACCCCGCGGACGTCCCCAAGATGGCCATAATCACCCCCTTCGGCCTTTTCGAGTTCCTGCGGATGCCCTTTGGCCTCAAAAACGCAGCCCAGGCATTCCAACGGCACATGGACTCAGTCCTTCGGGACCTGAAGTTCCTGTTCGTCTACCTGGACGACATCCTGGTAGCCAGTTCCTCCAAGCAGGAACACCTCGAGCACCTTCGCATCCTGTTCGGGCGCCTCAGCGACCACGGGCTCATCCTCAGCCCAGCCAAATGCCAGTTCGGCCTGGACAAGATCGACTTCCTCGGCCACCACATCACCCATGCTGGGGCCATTCCCCTGCCCACCAAGGGGCAGGCCGTCCAACAATTTCCCCGCCCCACCACCAAAGGCCTTCAGGAGTTCCTCGGGATGGTGAATTTCTACAACCGCTTCATCCCCAAAGCGGCGTCCCTCATGAGGCCCCTGTATGAAGCCCTCCGGGGCATGAGCGGCAAGATGGCAGTCGAATGGATGGCAGACACGTCAGCCGCCTTCGACTCCACCAAGACCGCGCTCACCAACGCCACCCTGCTCGCGCACCCACGGCCCAATGCCAGGGTAGTGCTCATCACGGACGCCTCTGACCACGCGGTCGGCGCCGTGTATGAGCAGTGGGTCGATGGTGCCTGGCAACCACTTGCCTTCTTCAGCTGCCAACTACGCCCCCCGGAGGTCAAGTACAGCAGCTTCGACCGCGAGCTCTTCGTGTTGTTCCTGGCGGTCCACCATTTTCGGTTTTTGCTGGAGGGCCACCCCTTCACTGCGTTTCTCGACCACAAACCCAACATTCGCAGTGGCAAAGACAACCGACCCCTGGTCCACCAGGCAGCAGCGCCAGCTCGCGGCAGTGTCCGAGTTCACCACGGACATCCAACACGTCTCCGGCCGAGACAATGTGGTAGCCGACTGCCTCTCCCGCCCCGCCATCCATGCCGCACACCTGGCAGTCGACTACACTCAACTCGCAGCAGACCAGATCACCGACCCTGATCTGCTCTCCGCACCTACCAACCTACCAGGGCTACGCCTGGCCGACATCGCCTGAGGCCCGACCGCAGTCACGGTCAAGTGCGACATATCCCTATGTCAACCTCGGCCCGTCGTCCCAGCTTCCTGGCGCCACCGGGTATTCGAGATTCTTCACAACCTCTCCCACCCACACGCATCCATCAAATTGGTAGCCAACCGCTTTTTCTGGCGCAGCCTTCACAAGGATGTGCATACTTGGGCCAACTCCTGCCTAGCCTGCCAACGGGCCAAGGTGCAGCAACACACGAAAGCACCCCTCGAGGAGTTTACCATCCCTTCGCGTAGATTCGACCACATCCACGTGGACATCGTCGGGCCCCTGCTGCCGTCGCAAGGCCACACGCACTTGCTGACGATCGTTGACCGCACCACACGCTGGCCTGAGGCAATTCCACTGACCTCTACCACCGCCACCGACATCGCCAGAGCCTTCGTCAGCACCTGGGTCACACGGTTCGGCGTCCCCTCCGACATGACAATTTACCTCTGAACTCTGGACCAGCGTCGCACGCAATCTCGGGGTGACCATTCACCGCACCACAGCGTACCACCCCCAAGCTAACGGACTGTGTGAGCAGTTCCACAGATCCTTGAAGGCATCTCTTCGAGCCAGCCTCCAGGACGGTGCCTGGACCGACCGACTCCCATGGGTCCTCCTCGGCCTGGATACCGTGGTTAAAGAAGACCTCCATGCATCAGCAGCAGAGCTCATGTACGGCCAGCCACTGCGCGTACCCGGCGAGTTCCTGCCCACCGCCACGGCACCCTGGTCAGCCGACCAGCAACGACACGACTTCGCCTCACCGGCGCTACAGTTTGCCCCGGTGCCCATTGCCCAACACGGCAAATCCACCTCATACGTCCCACTAAGCCTGCACCAGGCACGGTTCGTTTTCGTCCGGCACGACGCCCACCGTGGACCCCTTCAACCCCCGTACGACGGGCCCTACAAGGTGCTACAGGCTGGGGACAAATTTTTCACCCTGCAACTGGGCGACTGGACCGAAAAAGTGTCGGTTGATCAACTCAAACCAGTTCACCCAGCTGCTCCACGCCCGGCCGTTCCACGTTCCCCGGCGTCCTACAAGAGCCACCCCGGCCAGCCCATCAGACCACCGCACCATCTCATCCACACCTCCTAAGCGGATTCTGTGGGGAGCTGTGTGGCGGATCGCCACCTAGACAGGCGCAATCCACATTTCCGTCCTTGGACAATAAATCGGACACCTTGCCTTGAAGGCAGGAGAAAAGCAGTGGGCGGGGCCTCTGGGTTTTGGAGAGAAATGTGGCTGCAGCCATTTTGACCAGAGTTGTGATTAAAAGCTATGTGTTTCACATGTTGACTCGGCCTCAATTCGTGCTCCGCGGCAGCCACAACAATGTGATAATTAGGACAGCTCCATACAAAGAAAGGGAACGTAGTGAGGGAGAATAAAACAAGAATTCCGGCTCCTCAGAAATTTGGAGACACTGTGACAGGTAAGGACACCAACAGACTCATTTGGAGCCGGACACTGCAGTGCTGGAGTGTCAGAGACACAGAGCAGAATGGCGGAGGGGCAACTGAGAGACCAATGGTTCCAGTAAACCAGTGTTAAGAAGTAAACAGAGGTCGAGATAGGGATTACAAACGCTCCCCCTGACAAACAGACTCTATTGACCTGACCACAGAGAGTGTCGATGCATTTTGACAGAACCAAGGGTTCAGGACCTCTTGTGTCCAAGTGTTCCACTGGAGTTTATCCAGCGGACCGGGGCCGTTTTCCAGTACAGAGCACTGGGAGGGCTCTTCAGGCTACAGGTAATGCCTCCAGCGCAGTCCCCAGAGTCTCAGAGTTTCCCATTTAGACATAAGATTTGCCCAAAAGCTGCATCGAAACTTGGTCGTGGATCTTGCACATGGAGCAGAGGGACTGCTTCTACTGCATGTCTCGGAGTTCAAAACAATGAAGTAGAACATGCAGCACACCTGTATGATTCTGCCACTTTCCTGCCGCACTCTCTCATCCCATTCGATCTGCCCAGCACAGTTTATTTTTCTCATAAACACTTTAATGTCGGTGTATGTCTGCCATATGGCATTAAATGCACGTGAAGAGAAAACCCATAGAAACATAGAAGATAGGAGCAGGAGTAGACCATTCGGCCCCTCGAGCCTGCTCCGCCATTCGATGAGATCATGGCTGATCATCCAAACTCAGTACCCTGTACCTGCCTTCTCCCCAAATCCCTTCATACCTTTAGCTTTAAGAACTATATCTAACTCATTCTTGAATATATTTAATGACTTGGCCTCAACTACCTTCTGTGGTAGAGAATTCCACAGGTTCACCACTCTCTGGGTGAAGAAATTCTTCCTCATTTCTCTCCTAAATGGCTTACCCCTTATCCTTAGATTATGACCCCTGGTTCTGGACTCTCCGAGCATCGGTAACATTCTTCCTGCATCTAGTTTGTCCAGACCTGTCAGAATTTTATATGTTTCGATGAGATCCCCTCTCATTCTTCTATACTCCAGCGAGTATAAGCCCAATCGACCCAATCGCTCCTCATATGTCATTCCTGCCATCCCAGGTATCAGCCTTGTGAATCTTCGCTGAACTCCTTCCATGGCAAGAACATCCTTCCTCAGATAAGGCGACCAAAACTGCACACAGTACTCAAGGTGTGGTCTCACCAAGGCCCTGTACAACTGCAGCAGGACATCCCTGTTCCTATACTCAAACCCTTTCGCTATGAAGGCCAACATATCATTTGCCTTCTTCACCGCCTGCTGCACCTGCATGCTTACCTTCAGCGACTGGTGCACAAGGACACCCATGAAATGGCTTTCCCAGTCTGTCTCCTTCTTTTACCTTTCCCTGAAATCGGACACTACCGGTTGTGCCACTCTGTCCTGATCTTATTAAATCCTCCTGCACCTTTACCCCCCTTATCACCCTGCCTGCTCCAGATTCTCTGTTTCCGTCTTTCTATTGTCTTGTGGTCTCTCTCTCTCTCTCCATTAGTTTGATTGGTGTACTGTTTGTCATCCACTCCAGTATATTTTTTTCACTGGCATCCTCTCTCTCTATCTGTCCGTCTCTCTGTCCATCTCTCTCTCCATCTCTCTGTCCATCTCTCTATTCCTCTGATTAGGGTACAGGTTTCTCACGTGCTCCAGTTCATTGGTTTCACTCTCCTCTCTCTGTTTCTATATCTCTCCTTTTCTCTCTGTCTCTCTTGCTCTCTCTGCATTTTAACATTTTTCTCTCTCTGTCTCTTTCTCTCTAATGTTCTCTCCATGCCTTTGATTCTTGTACAGGGCTGCCTCATGCTGTAGTTAATTGCGTTCACTCTCCTCATCTCTGTGTGTGTCTCTGTCTGCATTTCTCTCTCTGCCTGTGTCTCTCTATATCTATCCGTCCCTGTCTGTCTGTCTCTCTCTCCATCCCTCTGATAAAAGTACAGTGTCACTACATGCTCTAGATCAAAGCTTTCATTCTCCTCTCTGTGTCAATCTCCAGTCCCACTCACTCCCACCGCTCACTGTTTCTCACATATACACTGTTCTACCTTCGAACGGTGGAACTGCAGCTCCGGGAAGTTCAGGCTCCAATAGTTAAACCAGTATGTCGAGCTGTTTTTATTCCTGTTTAAATAGGTTCATGTTTATCTAAATACTCTTACGTGAGTTTCGCCGATGGGCAGTTCTACTCAGATATTGTTTTGGTAAAACATATGGTCGATTCGCATTGTTTAATTAAGGCTAAATAATTACATTAATTTTTTTCTTAGATAATACATAACCGCAACTTATAATGCTGGTTCATTACATCTATTTCTCCATACAATAAGCGAGTACTGAAACGTCTATATTTCCTGTTGTGTTGAAAAGACTGAGAGGCGCATGACTGTGAATGTAGTTCCCAACAGTGAGTCCTGTGGTGTCCGCTCATTTATTAAAGGGTTTATGAAAAATACTTGTATAAGTATCTATTCTGGGAACAGGTCCGGTAGAGTCTCATCATTAGATTTAGTTATTCTTCTGTGTCTAATGGGGCCCGCTGATTATCTGGGCCTATCCATCTGAAATCTAACTGTGAGTCTTGTCATTTAATACAGTCTGAATCCACCACAGGTCGCCAATGTTTTGCGATCATGTTTCATCTTCAGTTTAGGCAAACGGAATTATACTATTGACCTGTAACAATAAATGGAATAAAACAAGAACAATACAGGGCCTTTAACATAGTAAAACGTCCCATGGCGCTTCACAGGAGCGTTATCAAACAAAAATTAACACCGAGCCACATAAGGAGATAAATGGCCTGGAAATTGCGGTCTGAGTCTTGCCGCCCGCGTACACCTCCAAACCGTAAGAATCCTCCGTACTTACCTGATGGCTCCGGAGCTTCGGACTCTTGCGGTCCTGGGCCTGCACCTGAGTGAAGACCCACGGATCCCAGGGGCGCAGGCGGTTCGAAAGCGTCCCTGGGATCAATTAGCCAGGCCAACCAGTGACAAAGGTTGGATTCTGATTGTGCTCAATGGGATCCATTTGCGGACGGAATCCCCACAAGCAGAATAGGAATCACCTGATAAATACAACTTCACAACACTGAAATAAAAATAAATAATCACAGGTTCAAAATTAATTAAAATACCCTTTAATTAAACATTTAAAAATAGATTTAATTTTTTGAATAATAAATTTAAACATTTTTAAACGGGACAATAATAACCTGAACTAATTTTAAATGAAAATGAATGTTTAAATCATTAAAAAAATTGATTTAACATTTATTTAAATGCTCATGCTGGTAAAAGGTCTTACGCCTACTTTTACCAGGTGTAAGGGTTTGGTGGGTATTCACTGGGCAGTAGTTGGGCAAATAGCCCAAATCTGCGCCACCGAAAGTGAATTTGTAGCGACTGGGTACGATCTGTCAAGGAGAAACATGACAGATCGCAAGTTCCGGGTTATCACGCATCAGTACCTCTCCATGTTGAACACCACTTGGAAGAAGCACTGAGAGTAACAAGCGCACAGAACATACTCTGGGTGGGGGACTTCAATGTCCATCACCACGAGTGGCTCGGTAGCACCACTACTGACCGAGCTGCCCGACTCCTGAAGGACATCGTTGCCAGTCAGGGCCTGCGACAGGTAGAGAGAGAACCAACACGAGGGCAAAACCCACCTGACCCCGTCCTCACCAATCTCTCTGTCGCAGGTGCATCTGTCCATGACAGTATTGGTAGCAGTGACAACCGCAGTCATTGTGGACACGAAGTCCTGTCTTCACACTGAGGACACCCTCCATCGTGTTGTGTGGCACTACCACCATGCTAAAAGGGATAGATTCAGAACAGATCTAGCAGCTCAAAACTGGGCATCCGTGAGGCACTGTGGGCCTTCAGCAGCAGCAGGATTGTATTCCACCAAAATCTGTAACCTCATGTTAACATTACCACCAAGTCAGGGGACCAACACTGGTTCAATAAGGAGTGTAGAAGAGCATGCCAGGAGCAGCACCAGCCGTACCGAAAAAAGGGTGCCAACCTGGGGAAGATGCAACACAGGACTACATGCATTGTAAAAAGTGGAACAGCAAGCTACAGAAAGGGCTAAGCGATCCCACAATCAACGGATCAGATCAAAGCTCGGCAGTCCTGCCACATCCAGTGGTATACCATTAAACAACTAAAGGGAGGAGAAGGTTCCATAAATATCCCCATCCTCAATGATGGTGGAGCCCAGCACGCGAGTGCAAAAGACAATGCTGAACCGTTTGCAACCATCTTCAGCCAGAAGTGCTGAGTGGAAGATACATATCGGCCTCCTCCTGAGGTCCCCACCATCACAGAAACCAGTCTTCAGCCAATTCGATTCAATCCACGTGATATCAAGAAAAGGCTGAGCACACTGGATACAGCAAAGGCTATGGGCCCCGACAACATCCCAGCTGTCGTGCTGAAGTCTTGTGCTCCAGAACTTTCCGCGTCTGTAGCCGAGCTGTTGCAGTACAGCTAAAACACTGGCATCTATCCGACAATGTGGAAAACTGCCCAGGTATATCCTGTCCACTAAAAGCAGGACAAATTCAATCGAGCCAATTACCGCCCAATCAGTCTGCTCGTAATCATCAACAAAGTGATGGAAGGTGTCATCGACAGTGATAACAAGCGGCACTTACTCACCAAATACCTTACCCGCTGATGCCCAGTTTGTATTCCGCCAAGACCACTCGGCTCCACACCTCATTACAGCCTTGGTCCAAACATGGACAAAGGAGCTGAATTCCAGAGGTGAGGTGAGAGTGACTGCCCTTGACATCAAGGCAGCATTTAACAGAGTGTCACATCAAGGAGCCCTAGTAAAACTGAAGTCAATCGGAATCGGGGAGAAAACTCTCCATTGGTTGAAGTGATACCTAGCACAAAGCAAAGTGGTTGTGGTGGTTTAAGGTCAATCATCACAGCCCCAGGACTTCGCTGCCGGAGTTGCTCACGACAGTGTCCTGGGCACAACCATCTTCAGCTGTTTCATCAATGATCTTCCCTCCAACATAAGGTCAGAAATGGGGATGTTCGCTGATGACTGCAGTGTTCAGTGCCATTCACAAATCCTCAGTTAATGAAGCAGTCCATGCCCGTATGCAACAAGATCTGGACGATGCTCAGGCTTGGGCTGATAAGTGGCAGATAACATTCACGCTACACAAGTGCCAGGCAATGAATATCTCCACCAAGCAAGAGTCTAACCACAGCCCCTTGTCTTTCAACGGCATTACGATTGCCGAATCCCCCATCATCAACATCCCAGGGGTCACCATTGACCAGAAATTTAACTGGACCAGCCACATCAATATTGTGGCAACAAAAGCTGGTCAGAGGCAAGGTATTCTGCGGCGAGTGTCTCACTTCCTGACTCCCCAAAGTCTTTCCACCATCGACAAGGCACAATTAAAGAGTGTGATGGAATACTCTCCACTTGCCTGGATGAGTGCAGCACCAAAATCACTCAAGAAGCTCGACACCATCCAGGACAAAGCAGCCCGCTTGATTGGCACTCCATCCCCCACCTTAAACATTCACGCTCTCCACCACCAGCGAACCGTGGCTGCAGTGTGTACCATCTACAAGATGCACTGCAGCAACTCGCCAAGGCTTCTTCGGCAGCACCTCCCAAACCCGCGACCTCTTCCAACTAGAAGGACAGTGGCAGCAGGCGCATGGTAACACCACCACCTCCAAGTGCCCCTCCAAGTCACACACCATTCTGACTTAGAAGTATATCGCTGATCCTTCATTGTTACTGTGTCAAAATCCTGGAACTCCCTACCTAACAGCACTGTGGGAGCACCTTCACCACATGGACTGTAGCGGTTCAAGAAGGTGGCTCACCACCACCTTATGAAGGGCAATTATGGATGGGCAATAAACGCTGGCCTTGCCAGCGACGCTTACATCCCATAAACGTATAATAAAAAAGCGGTTTAGGGAGGGCATTCCAGAGCTTAGACCCTTGGCAGCTGAATATCCTTTAATTACCAAGAGATGCATCAACGGAAGTGAATTTTACTGCAAGCCCTACCTTTGTGCGGACGTTGAACAAAATCTACTGATTAAGTTCAATTGTTGAGTCGATTATTGATGGGGAATGGGTGTGTTTTTGTTGAGGGGTGAAATTCTATAACAAGCTGCTGTGTATGACTAAATATTTCATTATTTACATTATTTCAGTAGAATTATAATCAGCCGGGTTCTGGACAGGGCGTGCGATCCACCCGTCAGATTAATACCCAGAGGGTGAGGATGAAATTTCACCAGAAATGTACTGGACAGACATTATATAGTTAGAGGGACACAGGGATCAGGCAGAAATCTCACCTGAAATGTAACGGGCATTGTAAGGCAATGGGGATTATTCTACTCCAGCTACAAGGGGGGTTTAGAAAGGAAAGGGGACTTTCTCACTGGCAATAGGGCAAAAAGAACAATGTTCAATCTTTTAAAGTATTCGCTTAACATCATCCTTTTAATACAAAAGCAAAGTGCTGCAGATTCTGGAAATCTGAAATAAAAACAGAAAATGCTGGAAACACTCAGCAGGTCATAGAATCATAATATCACAGAAATTTACAGCACAGAAGGAGGCCATTCGGCCCATCTTATCCGTGGCGGCCGACAAAGAGCTATCCAGCCTAATCCCACTTTCCAGCACTTGGTCCGTAGCAGCGATGGTTACGGCAGTTCAAGTGCATATCCAAGTACTTTTTAAATGTGCTGATGGTTTCTGCCTCTACAACCCATGGGCCCCGACAACATCCCGGCAATCGTGCTGAAGACTTGTGCTACAGAACTAGCCGCACCTCTGGCCAAGCTGTTCCAGTACAGCTACAACACTGGCATCTATCCGACATTGTGGAAAACTGCCCAGGTATGTCCTGTCCACAAAAAACAGGACAAATCAAACCCGGCCAATTACCGCCCCATCAGTCTTCACCCAATCATCAGCAAAGTGATGGAAGGTGTCATCGACAGTGCTATCAAGCGGCATCTAATCACCAATAACCTGCTCACTGATGTCAGTCTGGGTTCCACCAAGACCACTCGGCTCCCGACCTCATTACAGCCTTGGTCCAAACATGGACAAAGGAGCGGAATTCCAGAGGTGAGGTGAGAGTGACTGCCCTTGACATCAAGGCAGCATTTGACCGAGTGTGGCATCAAGGAGCCCTAGGAAAACTGAAGTCAATGGGAATCAGGGGGAAAACGCTCCACTGGCTGGAGTCGTACCTAGCACAAAGGAAGATGGTTGTGGTGATTGAAAGTCAATCATCACAGCCCCAGGACATCGCTGCAGGAGTTCCTCAGGGCAATGTCCTAGGCCCAATCTGCTTCAGCTGCTTCATCAATGAACTTCGCTCCAACATAAGGTCAGAAATGGGGATGTTCGCTGACGTCTGCACATTCAATGGCAATACCATCACCGAATCCCCCACCATCAACATCCTGGGGGTTACCATTGACCAGAAACCTAACTGGACCAGCCACATAAATACAACAAGAGCAGGTCAGAGGCTGGGTATTCTGTGGCGAGTGTCTCACGTCCTGACTCCCCAAAGCCTTTCCACCATCTACAAGGCAGAAGTAAGGAGTGTCGAAATGTCTTCAACCTGAAACGTTAACTCTGTTTCTCTCTCCACGGATGCTGCCTGGCCTGCTGAGTTTTTCCAACGTTTTCTGTTGTTATTTCAGATTTCCAGCATCCGCAGCATTTTGCTATCATAGAAGTAAGGAGTGTGATGGAATACTCTCCACTTGCCTGGATGAGTGCAGCTCCAACTCAAGAAGCTCGACACTATCCAGGACAAAGCAGCCCGTTTGATTGACACCCCATCCACCACCTTAAACATTGACTCCCTCCACCACCAGCATACCGTGGCTGCAGTGTGTACCATCTAAAAGATGCACTGCAGCAACTCGCCAAGGCTTCTTCGGCAGCACCTCCCAAACACACGCCCTCTTCCACCTAGGACAAGGGCAGCACGTGCATGGGAATGCCACCACCAAGTTCCCCTCCAAGTCACACACCATTCTAACTTAGAAGTATATCGCCAATCCTTCATCGTCGCTGGGTCAAACTCCTGGAACTCCCTACCTAACAGCACTGTGGGAGTACCTTCACCACATGGACTGCAGCGGTTCAAGAAGGCGGTTCAGCACCACCTCCTAAAGGGCAACTAGGGATGGGCAATAAATGCTGGCCTTGCCAGCGACGCCCAGATCCCATAAGTGAATAAAAAATAACCCATTGAGGCAGTGAGTTCTAGACCGCTACCACCCTCTGGGTGAAAACATTTCTCCTCAAATCCCCTCTAAACTTCCTACCAATTACTTCAAATCTATGCCCCACTGGTTATCGATCCCTCTGCTAAGGGATATAGGTCCTTCCTATCCATTCTATCATGGACCCATATAATTATATACAACTCAATTAGGTCTCCCCTCAGTCTCCTTTGTTCCAAAGAAAACAACCCCAGCCTATCCAATCTTTTTTCATTGCTAAAATTCCGCAGCCCAGGCAACATGCTCGTAAATCTCCTCTGCACCCTCACTGGTGCAATCACATCCTTCCTGTAATGTGGTGACCAGAATTGCAACAGTATTGTTGCTGCGGCCTACCTAGTGCTTTATACAGTTCAAGCATAACCTCCCTGCTCTTATATTCTTTGCCTTGGCGAATAAAGGCAAAAATCCCGTATGCCTTCTTAACCAATTATCTACTGGTCCCGCTACCTTCAGGGATCTGTGGACATGCACTCCAATGTCCCTCTGATCCTCTGCACTTCTCAGTGTCCTACCATTTATTGTGTATTCCCTTGCCTTGTGAGCCCTCCCCAAATGCATTACCTCACATTTCTCCAGATTGAATTCCATTTGCCACTGTTCTGCCCACCTGACCAGTCCATTGATATCTTCCTGCAGTCTGCAGCTTTCTTCTTCATTATCAACCAAACGGCCAATTTTTGTATCTTCTGCAAACTTCTACATCATACTTCCTACGTTCAAGTCCAAATGATTGATATATACCACAAAAAGCAAAGGACCCAGTACTGAGCCCTGCGGAACCCCACTGGAAACAACCTTCCAGTGACAAAAACACCCTTCGTTCATTACTCTTTGTTTCCTGCCTCTGAGCCAATTTCAGATCCAACTTGCCACATTGCCTTGGATCCCATGGGCTTTTACTTTCGTGACCAGTCTGCTATGCGGGACATAATCAAAAGCCTTGCTATAATCCATATAGACTACATCAAACGCACCACACTCATCGACCCTCAGGCATCATCTGTGGAGAGAGAAACAGAGTTAACGTTTCAGATCAATGACCCTTCATCAGAGCTAGAAAATGGTATACATGTAACAGTTTTTAAACAAGTACAGAGACAAGGACAGGGAGAGGGGAGGAAAGAACAAAAGGGAAGGTCTGTGATAGGGTGGAAAGCAGGAGTGATTAAATGACAAATTGGATGATGGTGCGAGGCAAAAGGGCGTCATAATGGGACAAGTAAAGAAACAAAAGATGGGTCTAGATGAGCTGAGAATGAAAAAAGCAGATTCATTACCAGCAACTGCTGTGCAAAAAAATGGGAGCAGTGGTTATGATCTGAAAACGTTGAACTGAGTGTTGAGTCCTGAAGGCTCTAAAGTGCTGAATCGAAAGATGAGGTGCTGTTCCTCGTGCTTCCGTTGAGCTTCATTGGAACAGTGTAGGAGTCCGAGGACAGTGAGGTCAGAATGGAATTGGTGCGGAAAATTAAGATATCAGGTGACTAGAAGCTCAGGATCAAGCTTGCGGACTGAATGGAAGTGTTCCACAAAGCGATGACCCAATCTGCGTTTGGTCTCCCTAATGTAGAGCAGTCAGCATCGTGAGCAAAAAATACAGTATACTAAATTGAAAAAAGTAAAAGTAAATTCTAGGCACCACAATTTAGGAAGGATGTGAAGGCTTTAGAGAGGGTACAGGAGAGAGTTACTAGAATGGAGACAGGGCTGAGGGATTAAAGTTACGTGGAAAGACTGGAGAATCTTGGGTTGTTCTACTTCGAGCAGAGAAGGCTGAGAGGAGTATAGAGAGTGTAAATGAAGAGAAACCATTTCCAATGGCAGAACTATCGATAACCAGAGGTCACAGATTTAAGCTGATTGGCAAAAGAATCAGGGGTGACATGAGGCAAAACCTTTTTACGCAACGAATGGTTAGGATTTGGAATGCACTTCCTGATAGGCTGGTGGATAGAGATTCTACAGTAGCCTTCAAATCGGAATGTGATACATACTTGAAGGGGAGAATAAGTGCAGGGATATGGGGCAAGAGCGGGGGAGTGAGACTAACTGGATTTCTCTTCAAAAGAGCAGACGCAGACACGATGGTCCAAATGGCCGTCTTCTGTGCTGTAATATTCTATGATTCTATAAATCGCTGTTTCACCTGAAAGGTGTATTTGGGGCCCTGGATGGTGGGAATGGAGGAGGTAAAAGAGCAGGTGTTTCATGTCCTGCGTTTGCACGGGAATGTGCCGTGGGATGGGGAGGGGATGTTGTAGGTGATTGAAGATTGGACCAGGGTGTGGCAGAGGGAACAGTCCCTTTGTAATGATGAAAGGGGAGGAGAGGGGAAGATCTGTTTGGTGGTCACATCACACTGGAGGTAGCAGAAATGGCAGAGGATGATCCGTTGCATGTGGAGGCTGGTGGTGTTGAAGGTGAAGACAAGGGGAACCCTTTCATGGCTCTGGGAGGGAGGGTAAGGGGTGAGATCACAAGTGCAATTAATGGGATGGACACGGTCGAGGGCTCTGACAACCACGGTGGAGGGGAATCCTCGGTTGAGGAAAAAGGAAGACATATCAGAAGCAATGGTATGGAAGGTGCCATCTTCAGAATAGATGCGACAGAGATGGAGAAACTGGGAGAGTGGAATATAGTCCTTACAGGAAGCGGGATGGGAGGAAGTGAAATCAAGGTAGCTGTGGGACTCAGTGTGCTTATAGACGATATTGGTCAACAGGCTATCCCCAGAAATGGAGATAGAGAGGTCGAGGTAGGGAAGGGAAGAGTCGGAGATGAAGCAGATGAAGGCGAGGAAGAGGTGGAAATTGGAAGCAAAGATGATGCAATTTTCCAGTTCGGGGCAGAGCAGGAAGTGGCACCAATACTGTCATCAATATACCGGAAATAGAGGTGAGGGAGGGGTCCTGACTAGAACTGAAACAACGAATGTTCCACATGTCCCAGGAAAAGGCAGGCATAGCTCGGGCCTATACGGTTTCCCATAGGAACACCTTTTATTTGCAGGAAGTGAGTGGAGTCAAAGGAGAAGTTGTGCAATGTAAGGGTGGCGGTGGATGGAGAATGCTTGGGTCTCTGCTTTAGGAAGAAGCAGAGGGTCCTTAGGCCATCCTGGTGGGGGGTGGAGGTGTAGAGGGACTGGATGTCCATGGTGAAAAGGAGATGGTTAGTGCCAGGAAAATTGGCGGAGGGCGTCGACTTGAAACGTTAACTCTGTTTGTCATTCCACAGCTGCTGCCTGACCTGCTGAGTACTTCCAGCATTTTCTGTTTTTATCATCCTTTTAATCCTGGATATAAATATCATATTAAATGTAGACAGCTCAATAGTCTCGAAGAGAGTTCTTCCATTATGTCTGAGCACTGTAATATTTTACATTTTAAACCTAGTGTGTTGCCCTTTTAAAACTCTTTCTACATCCTGATTACAATCAGTGTATTAACTGAGAGTGCGTGTGGTTTACAGCGTTTACTGTCAGTCACAGACTGCAAGGTCTTTAAACGAATGTTAAACAAGCCGTTAAACACACTGACAAAAACTGACCTGAACCATTCACACCTATTGTACAGTGGCCTTTATATCATGTTAGAAAATGACAGCGATAACCAGCTGAAATATCTACTTAAAGTTTTTCTTTCTCCTCTCGAAGACCTAAAGGGGCCGTTTCAAAGGACCTCAGATGAATATTTGTGCGGGTATTGATAGTGTTGTGTTTGGACTGGGGTTTGTGTGTCTGATTATTATAGATTTCGGTGGATTCTCCACAATCCCAAATCAGTCTCATTAGTAGAAGAAACCGAGGAATATGGAGAATTTCACGGCGAAGTTCTACAGAGATAAACAAATGATTTGATTTGCATTTCAGAGAGGGCAACCACTCCAACAGGAGACCTTTAGCAAGCTGCTGGGTTGACCTTCAGTCTGAATGTGATCTGAAGCTCAGACTGTTTAGTTTTGCTAGTATCGATTATTAGGAATGTGGTAACAAGGCACGTAGAACATCGCAATATGATTAGGCTGAGTCAACATTGTTTTATGAAAGGAAAATCGTGCTTGACCAATCTGTTACAGGTTCTTGAAGATGTAACTAGTCGGATGGATAAGGGGGAACCAGTGGATGTAGTGCAATTGGATTTTTAAAAAGCCATCGATAAGGTGCCACCCAAGAGGTTATTACACAAAATTAGGACTCATGGGATAGGGTGTAATATATTAGCATGGATTGAGGATTGGTTAATGGACAGAAAACTGAGAGTAGGAATAAACGGGACTTTTTCGGTTTCGCAGGCTGTAACTATATAGATCCTGGTGGGACCCTGCTAAAGACTTAAATGAAGGGACTGAGCTTAACATATACAAGTTTACTGATGATACAATGTTCAGTGGGAAAGTTAGCTGTGAGGAGGACGCGAAGAGGCTGCAGAGAGATATAGACAGGTTGACTGAGTGGGTAAGAACATTGCAAATGGAATACAATGTGGGGAAGTGTGAAGTTATCCACTTTGGTAGGAAAAACAAAAAAGCTGAATATTTTTTGAATGGTGAGATACTGGGAAATTTTTGCATTCAGAGAGACCTGTGTGTCCTTGTACATGAATCACAGAAAGTTAACATGCAGGTACTGCAAACAATTAGGAAAGCAAATAGTATGTTAGCTTTTGTTACAAAGAGCTTAGTGTACAACAGTAAAGAAGTCTTACTACAATTATACAGGGCATTAGTGTGGCCACACCTGGAGTACTGTGTACAGTTCTGTGTACAGTTCTGGTCTCCTTACCGAAGGAAAGACATACTTGCCTTTGAGGGAGTGCGACTGAGGTTCACTAAACTGGTTCCTTGGATGATGGGATAGTCCTATGAGGAGAGATTGAGTTGACTAGGCCTATATTCCCAAGAGTTTAGCAGAATAAGAGGTGATCTAATTGAAACATATAAAATTCTTCAGGGGCTTGACAGGTATAAATCTGAGAAAATGATTCCCCTGGCTGGGGAATTTAGTACACGGGGTCACAGTCTCAAAATAAGTGGTCGGCCATTTACGACTGAGATGAGGAGAAGTTTCTTCACTCAAAGGATTGTGAATCTTTGGAATTCTCGACCCCAGAGCGCTGTGGCTGCTCAGACGTTGAGTATATTCAAGACAGAGGTCAATATTTTTTGGGAACTAAGCGAATTAAGGGATATTGGGATAGTGCGGGAAGGTGGAGTTGAGGAAGAAGATCATCCATGATCTTGTTGAATGGCGGAGCAGGCTCGAAGGGACAAATCGCCGACTCCAGCTCCTATTTCTTATGTTCTTATGTTATTTTGGTGCTTAGAACAGCGGGTGCCTGTTCTATGGGTATTTAGTTCTTATTGTTAAATTGTGAGGGACAGTTAAGTGCAGTGATTTGGCTCATGTCCTTTACTTTGTTTAGTTCTTGTTAGATTGTGAGTGAGGGTTCAGTACAGTGATACAGCTCCTGTCCCTTGCTTTCTTTAGTTCTTTCTGCATCGGTTCCATTATGTTCCAAAAGACAATTTTAAACACATCGGTTCACTCAATACTTGGATAAATTTCCATTGTTTATAAAGTGATTGCCAATAGAAGTTCGATCAACAAATCGGGTCACCTTTTAGAGAGCGGGTTTCCAATGAGCGATCTCTGTAGTTGTCTCTCGAGGCTTATCTCATTTGTCTGCTATTGAACACCTGCTCTGATATTTCATTGTGGCGGAATGATGCTGAATTTCGACAAGTAGTTAAATATTTCATCGAACCACCAAACTCATCTTCCTCTCCACTCCCATTTAAGCATTCGAAAGGACTGTTCCCTCCATGACACCCTGGTCCACTCTTCCATCACCCACAACATCGGCTGCACTTCCCATGGCACCATCCCAAGCACGCGCATTAGATGCAGCACCTATCCTTTCACCTCAACCCTTCCTACCGTCCAGGGCCCGAAATTCTCCTTCCATGAGAAACAGCGATTTACTTCTTTCAATTTAGTCTACTGCATTCACTGCTAACGATGCAGTCTCCTCTACATTTGGGTGACCAAACGCAGATTGGGTGATCGCTTTGCTGAACATTTCCATTCAGTCTGCAATCATGACCCTGAGCTTCTGGTCACATGCTATTTTAATTCTCCGTCTCACTCCCTCTCTGACCTCTCTGACAGTGACCTACTGCACTGTTCTAATGAAGCTCAACGGAAGCTCGAGGAACAGCGCCTGATCTTTCGATGAGGTAATTGACAACCTTCCAGACTCAACATCGAGTTCAACAGTTTCAGATCATAACCACTGCTCCTATTTTTTTGGATGCGGGTCCATTTAATCTTTTGTCCATTTAAACATTCCTGCCTTCCACCCTAACACACAGCTTCTCTGTTGTTATTTCCCCGCCAACTTTCCTTGCCTTGAGGTGGTTTATATTGTTTGGGGGAATGAGGAGGCCACTTATTCCTTGGATGGTAAGAAACTAAATGGGGTAGAGGACTAAAGACATCTGAGAATATAGATACATAAATCACTAAATCTATCAACACATAAAGGTCGTAAAGTGTCCAATGTGCTGGGTTCATTTCTACAGGGAGAGAATACAAAAGCAGGGAGGGCATTTTAAATTAAGATAGAACCTTGGTTAGACCACTTGGAGCAATGTGTGCAGTTCTGGTCTCCATACTATAAAAATGATAATGAAAGAGTAGAGAAAATGCAGATAATGTTTTCAAGAATTTTACGCGAATTGAGAGGATGCGACTTTCAGAAAGATTGGGCAGGCTAGGGCTCTGCTCTCTGGAAAAGAGAAGACTAAGAGGAGGCAGTTTAGGGATCTTCAAAATTATGAAGGAGTCCGATTGGGTGAATGTGGAGAAACTGTTGCCGCTTGTGGGCGAGTCCATAACAAGGAGGCATTAATATAAAATAGCCTCTAACAAATCAGATGAAGCAGTAAGGTGGATTTCTTTTCACACAGACGATGGTGAGGATGTCGAACTCGCTGCCACATGGGGTGTTTGATGCAGATAACATTGATACATTCAATGGGAGGCTTGATACTTAAATGATAGGGAAGGTAATAGACGGATACGGGGCATGGTGGGATGAGGTCATTAGAGTGGGAGGAGGCTTGTGTGGAATTTCCACACCGGCATAGTCCAGTTGTGCCAAGCTGCCTT
The DNA here is from genome assembly GCA_030390025.1 of Squalus acanthias. Taxonomy (NCBI): domain Eukaryota; kingdom Metazoa; phylum Chordata; class Chondrichthyes; order Squaliformes; family Squalidae; genus Squalus; species Squalus acanthias. The sequence continues at coordinate 73,552 of JASTWF010000695.1, forward strand.
TTTGCTGTCCTGCAGATTCTATGAAGTTCTTTGTAATTGTTATCATTGTATGTTCAAGTGGTTTAAAGCCAGTCTTTCAATCAGTGCACTCTGAAGAAATACTGCCCAAAAAGTGTTTCTATGCAACACGGCCCCCGTCACAAGGATCACGGTTCTGAATGATTGTTCATTTATCTTCACTGATGATTTCATCTTGGTACATTATGTTCCACATCATTTGTTTATGTGGTTACTTATCATTGCCTGCTAATATATACTTCATTTCATGAAATTTTTGTGTTTTTTTTTTAAAACAGTTTTGTATTGGAGCCCACCCTGCTCTGACTATTATCACTGACTATAGTGATTCTACATTCACCCACTGTCCAGCGACCTCCTTTGTTTATTGCCCAGTTTTGCTGCATTTACCCACTGTACAGCGACCCCTTTGTTTATGGCCCAGTTTTGTACTGGAGCTGACCCTGCTCTGACTAGTATCACTGACTGTTGCGATTCCAGTCACCCACTGTCCAGGGACCACCATTGATTCTTTCGCAGTTTTGCTGCATTGATCCACTGTAAAGCGACAGTGTGTCTGAGCCGTGCCGCTCAGATATGCTTCACAGTCACAGACCATGAATGGGCTTTGCAACTTTTTGGGACAAGTTGCCAGATATTTGAGGAAATGTGTTTCAATCACTCAGTGAGACTCTCAGAGAGAAGCAGAGCCCACAGACATATTTACTGGTAATCAGAAGTTGTAAATTTTCACCATCGATGTACTGTACCAGGGAGAGACGTGATGTGTTCCCTGTAAACAAACCGTACGAACCGGGGTCAAGCAAGGCTGTGTCATCGCACCAACACTCTTCTCGATCTTCCTTGCTGCAATGCTCCATCTCTCCCTCAATAAGCTCCCCGCTGGAGTGGAGCTAATTTACAGAACAAACGGGAAACTGTTCAACCTCCATCGCCTCCAGTCCAGATCCAAGGTCGTCCCATCCTCTGTCGTCAAATTACAGTATGCAGACGACGCTTGCGTGTGCGCTCACTCGGAGGTCGAACTCCTAAACCATCATCAACACCTTCACCGAAGCGTACGAGAGCATGGGACTTACACTAAACATCTGTAAGACAAAGGTCCTCTACCAACCTGCCCCCGCCACACAGTACTGCCCCCCGATTATCAAAATCCACGACAAGGCCTTGGACAACGTGGACCACTTTCCATGCCTCGGGAGCCTACTGTCAACAAGGGCAGACGTCGATGACGAAGTCCAACACCGCCTTCAGTGTGCCAGTGCAGCCTTCGGTCGCCTGAGGAAGAGAGTGTTTGAAGACCAGGACCTCAAACCCGGCACAAAGCTCATGGTCTACAGAGCAGCAGTGATACCCGCCCTGCTGTATGCCTCAGAGACATGGACCATGTACAGCAGGCACCTCAAAGCACTGGAGAGGTACCACCAATGCTGCCTCCGCAAGATCCTGCAAATCCATTGGCAGGATAGGCGCACCAACGTCAGTGTTCTTGCTCAGGCCAACATCCCCAGCATTGAAGCTTTGACCACGCTCGATCAGCTCCGATGGATGGGTCACATCGTCCGCATGCCCGATACGAGACTCCCGAAACAAACGCTCTACTAGGAGCTCCGGCACAGCAAGAGAGCCCCAGATGGGCAGAGGAAACGCTTCAAGGACACCCTCAAAGCCTCCTTGAAAAAGTGTAACAACCCCACCGACACCTGGGAATCCCTGGCCCAAGACCGCACAAAGTGGAGGAGAAACATCCGGGAAGGCGCCGAACACCTCGAGTCTCTTCGCCGGGAGCAAGCGGAAGCCAAGCGCAGGCAGCGCAAAGAGCGCATGTCATCCCAAGCAACCCACCCACCTGCCCCATCAACCACCGTCTGCCCCACCTGTGACAGAGACTGTAGGTCCCACATTGGACTCATCAGTCACCTGCGAACTCATTTTTAATGTGGAAGCAAGTCATCCTCGGTTCCGAGGGACTGCCTAAGAAACAAAAAGGCAAGTGTTTCATAGACGGTGATCACTTGGAATCTGGGATGACCTTCCATAACGCCAGTGTGTGAAAAGCCGCTCGCAGTCTGCAGAGCCTCAGAGCAGTCGCTGTGTGTATTGTTGTTCTGTTTCACTGACAGGAAGCACCTGGCTTTGTGGTGATTTCTGTGCTCGCGTTTTGTTGGCTGCTCCCGTGAAATATAGACATACTGCTGCTGGACATTTCATCTGGGGATTTGAACATAGGTTGCATATTATCCAGCGGGCCAATGTATCAGGTGGATGCATATCTGGGTAATGCCATTAATTCACTGGAAACACATGACAGCTTAGTGTCTGCAAATAAACTTATCCCTTATCGCAAAGTCTGAATCAGAGTACAAGATGGCCGGAATCTGTGTAAACTTTCCTAAATCTATAACAAAAAATTCAACAGGTCAGGATAAATAGATTCTTCCTGTGTCCAAGTCTATCAGTAAATTCAGGTACAACAGGAGCAGCAATTCTCCCTGTAGTTTTGAAGTGAAATAGTAGAATCCAGGAGCTGTTCAGGCTGATTTTTTACCTGTGTATATAGGTCAATGAAACATTAAAGCTCTAAAGAATCTAACACAATCAGGGGAGTGCGGCCTGTATCACTGTAAATGGGTAACTCGTTATGATCCAATCCAAAGAGGGGATCCGAAGGTAGACGGTTGCTTACAGAAACTGTCCATTGTATCTCAATAAATCAATTTAAATGTGGGTCTGATTTCTCCAAGAGTGAATGTAGATCTGGAGAATGAAAAGAGCTTGAATATTTAATACAGATCAATTAATGGACACAGCTGAGGTGTTACTAGAAAGTTACCACGAGTCTAAAACAGGCAAATAATTCATTCCCCGGATGTCACGTGGAATGAAACAACTCACCAGAAATGTACATTTAACTGAAGAATTCCCCAACCCGCATTGTCAACAAGATGAAAATCAGTTAAAACAGGGGAAAGCCCCTCATAACTCTGCCCCCACTCACTGGTTTCTGCAGGTGTATCCGGTCCTGCCCCGATCTGATAGACTGGGCCCCCTGAGGTGAGTTTTGTAGATATCAAACAGACTTACAATACTGTGAGTGTGAGCTCTGGGTGATGGCAGCAACCGGTTGTCACAGCAACTTGAAGCACTCGCGCAGAAAGATGGAGGTGGAAAATATTTGGGGTCGCTCTCGTGTATCTTGGAGGAGCCAATCACCTTCCTGCTCTGGTGGGAGGGAAATGCGCCACTTTAAGTGAAGATGGAAACTACAAAAATAGGCAAAGCTTTCTAGCGTGCACATATATCACCGTTCATTTATCGTCACGTGGACAAAACACGTGAATTCTCCACCTAACAGCATCATGGGAACAGCATTACCATAAGGACAGCAGGAATCAAGAAGAAGATCCACCACCACCTTCTAAGGACAGCTCGGGAATGGGCAATAAATGGGTCCAGAACACCATCACCACAAGGACTGCAGTGGTTCAAGGAGAAGGCCCGCCACCATCTGCTCATGGCAACGAGTGATGGGCAATAAATAGCAACACAGCACGAGATCAAATGGAAAAGTGCAGCAGGGGATGATTATGGGACCCGCCACACCTACAAACACTTACGAACAAAGAAAGACCGGAAAATACCCTCTGGTCCGTCCAGCATGTCCCACACAAGTGTGATAACTTGTCTGTCACAACAAATACACTTTCCACTGCACCCGCCATCATGTGATCTCCTGGGAGAGGCGAAAAAACAGCTAAAAACCGTGGCCAATTTGGGGCAAAAATCTCAGAAATTCCTCTCCTATGCAATCGAATCTAGTCCAGGAGATCACTCCGGCCCTGATAATTCTTTACAGCACCAACCTTTTGTATGAAGTGATCTCCAGTCCAGCCTGAAACAGGTCCAGCTCTCGCTTGAAGGAAGTCAGTGAATCGGTGTCCACCGCTCGAGCCGGCAGACGGTTCCAGAGCCCCACTATTCTCTGGGAAATGTCCCACCCCCTGACATCTCAGCTAGTGCTGGCCTTGTACTTAATATTTACAACTTAAAATTATAATCCCTGGTCCTACTTAACCAACTTAAACATCATTAGCCAATCTCAAGCCCAAACCCCCAACACATCAAGATCGGCCTGAAGCAATCGAGCATCATCTGCAGCCCTGACACTCGCAAAAACCTTAGTACCATCTGCAAACTTGCAGATCGTGCCCCCAACACCTATATCTAGACCAGTAATAAAAATGGTCAAAGCAAAGATCCCAATACCAATCCCTATGGGACATCACTGGTGACTGATCTCCAAACAGATCCGAATCCATCTGTAACTACTTTCCGCCTAAGGCCTTTCAGCCAGTTCTCACTGCAGCTCAATATCTTACCATTAATACCAAAGGCTTCGATCTTGTACAAACCAACTCCTAACTTGATGTAATGTTCCCTATATGGAAGGTTGCCTTCTATATGATGTGATCTCTGTCCCAGTCAATAACCGGTACAGATCCCTCTTGAAAGTATACAAAGGATCAGCAGCCAACACACCAGGTTGCAATGTATACTACAGGCTCACTACTCTCTGGGAAAAGAACCGCCAAACATCCAGTCGATTGCTACTCTTACATCATCTAAACCCGTGTCCCCTGGTCTGTTCTGATCTGTTAAACTGAAATAGTCTATCAATAGGCATGCTATCCAGCCTTTTAATTATTTCATAGACATCTATCAGGTCATCTCTGAGTCGACGCTGCTCTGAACTGAATAGACCAAGGCCCTTGAGACTATTCCAGTAGCTGATGTTCTTCTCGTAGCTCTGCTGTGAACCTTTTCAAAGGCCACTACATCATCCACCATGTTGGGATAGAGCGGAGGCGGGAGGGAATCAAAACGGGGCACAGTACTCCAGATGCAGTGAATGCACTATACTAACTTGAAAGAAGTACAAGTAAATCTCTGTTTCACCTGGAAGGAGTGTTTGGGGCCCCGGATGGTGGGCAGGGAGGAGGTGAAAGGGCAGTTGATGTATCTTATTTTGCTTTTGTATTAATCTTGTTCCATATACTGTGTCTCAAAAAGTATTTATAAGCAGCAGATTTGAATTCCACCACAATTTGTAACCTCATGGTCCGGCATATCCCTCATTACCATCAAGCGAGGGGGCCATACCTGGTTCCATAAGGAGGGCTGAAGAAAATGCGAGGAGTCGCACCAGGCATACCTTAAAATGCGATGTCAATTTGGGGAAGCTACAACACAGGATTACATGCATGCTAAAAAGCAGAAGCAGCATGCTACAGACAGGGCTAAGCGATCCCACAATCAACGGATCAGATCAAAGCTCTGCAGTCCTGCCACATCCAGTCATGAATGGCGGTGGATCATTAAACAACTAACGGGAGGGGGAGGCTCCATTAATATCCTCATACTCAATGATGGTGGAGCCAAGCACGGGAGTGCAAAAGACAAAGCTGAAACATTTGCAACTATCTTCAGCCAGAAGTGCCGAGTGGATGATTCATATCGGCCTCCTCCTGATGTCTCCACCACAGAAGCGAGTCTTCTGACAATTCGATCACTCCATGTGATGTCAAGAAGCGCCCAAGCGCAATGGATACAGCAAAGGATGTTGGAACCGACAACATCCCAGCTGTCGTGCTAAAGGCTTGTGCTCCAGAATAAGCCGTGCCTCTAGCCAAGCTGTTCCAGTACAGATATAACACTGGCATCTACCCGAACAATGTGAAAAACTGCCCAGGTATGTCCTGTCAACAAAAAACAGGACAAATCCAATCCAGCCAATGCCCCATCAGTCTCAATCATCAGCAAAGTGATGGAAGGTGTCGTTGACAGTGCTATCAAGCAGCACTTACTCACCAATAACCTGCTCACTGATGCCCAGTTTGGGTTCCGCCAGGGCCACTCGGCTCCAGACCTCATTACAGCCTTGGTCCAAACATGGAGAAAAGAGCTTAATTCCAGAGGTGAGGTGAGAGTGACTGCCCTTGACATCAAGGCAGCATTTGACCGAGTGTGACATCAAGAGCCCTAGTAAAACTGAAGCCAATGGGAATCATGGGGAAAACTCCACTGGGTGGAGTCATACCGAGCACAAAGGAAGATGGTTGTGGTGGTTCGACGTCAATCATCACAGCCCCAGGAAATCGCTGCAGGAGTTCCTCAGGGCAGTGTCCTAGCCCGAACCATTTTCAGCTGCTTCATCAATGAGCTTCCCTCCAACATAAGGTCAGAAGTGGGGATGCTCGCTGATGACTGCACAGTGTTCAGTGCCATTCGCAACTCCTCAGATAATGAAGCAGTCCATGCCCGCATGCAGCAAGACCTGGACGACATGCAGGCTTGGGCTGATAAGTGGCAGGTAACAGTCGTGCCACACAAGTGCCAGGAACTGACCATCTCCAACAAGCGAGCGTCTAACCACCGCCCCTTGTCATTCAACGGCATTACCATCGCCGAATCCCCCACCATCAATATCGTGTGGGGGGGGGCGGAGCAACATTGACCAGAAACTTAACTGGACCAGCCACATAAATACTGTGGTAACAAGAGCAGTTCAGACGCTGGGTATTCTGCGGCGAGTGTCCACCTCCTGACTCCCCAAAGCCTTTCCACCATCTACAAGACACAAGTCAGGAGTGTGATGGAATGCTCTCCACTTGCCTGGATATGTGCAGCTCCAACAACTTTCAAGAAGCTCGACACCATCCAAGACAAAGCAGCCCGCTTGATTGGCACCCCATCCCCCACCTTAAACATACACTCCTCCACCACCGGCGTTCCGCGGCTGCAGTGTTTACCATGTACAAGATGCATTGCAGCAACTCGCCAAGGCTTCTTCGGCAGCACCTCCCAAACCCGCGACCTCTATCACCTAGAAGGATAAGAGCAGCAGGCGCTTGGGAACACCACCAACAACAAGCTCCCATCCAATCATACACCATCATGACTGGAAATATATTTCCGTTTCTTCATTTTCGCTGGTTCAAAATCCTGGAACTCCCTCCCTAACAGCACAATGGGCGTACCTTCACCACATGGACTGCAGTGGTTCAAGAAGGCTGCTCAGCACCGCCTTCTCAAGGGCAACTCGGGATTGGCAATAAATGCTGGCCTTCCCAGCGATTCCCACATCCCCTGAACGAATAAAAAATAGGCTCGAGGGGCTGAATGATCGTCCTCGTCACTTTTAAAAGTCTCGAGGGTCTGATTAGCCTTCTCCTGTTCTATGTAACAGCCTTGAGGGGCTGAATGGGCCGCCTCCTATTCCTATGCAGCAGCCTAGAAGGTTAGAATGAGCCTCCTCCTGTTCCTATGTAACAGGCTCGAGGATCAAAATGGGCCTCCTCCTTTTCCTGTGCAACAGTCTTCTTCTTTGGCAGTCCCTTGGAACCGAGGATGACTTGCTTCCACACTAGAAATGAGTTCTCAGGTGACTGAAAAGTCCAATGCGGGACCTACAGTCTCTGTCACAGGTGGGGCAGACGGTGGTTAAAGGGGCGAGTGGGTGGGGTTCTTGGGTTGACGTGAGCACCTTCCACTGTTTGTGCTTGGCTTCCGTTTGCTCCCGCCGAAGAGACTCGAGGTGTTCGGCGCCTTCTCGAATGCTTCTCCTCCTCTTTGTGCGGTCTTGGGCCAGGGATTCCCAGGTGTCGGTGGGGATGTTGCACATTTCAAGGAAGCTTTGAGGCTGCCCTTGAAGCGTTTCCTCTGCCCACCTGGGGCTCTCTTGCCGTGTCGGAGCTCCGTGTAGAGCCCTTGTTTTGGGATTCTCATATCGGGCATGCGGACGATGTGGTCCGTCCATCAGAGCTGATCGAGCGTGGTCAAAGCTTCGATGCTGGGGATGTTGGCCTGAGCGAGAACACTGACGCTGGTGCGCCTATCCTGCCAATGGATTTGCAGGATCTTGCGGAGACAGCGTTGGTGGTACCTCTCCAGCGCTTTGAGTTGCCTGTTGTACATTGCCCATGTATCTGAAGCATACAGGAGGACTTGTATCACTACTGTTCTGCAGACCATGAGCTTGATGCTGGGTTTGAGGTCCTGGGCTTCAAACACTCTCTTCCTCAGGCACCCGAAGGCTGCACTGGCACACTGGCGGTGTTGGACTTCGTCATCGATGTCTGCCCTTGTTGACAGTAGGCTCCCGAGGTATGGAAAGTGGTGCACGTTGTCCAAGACCTCGTCATGGATTTTGATGTTCGGGGAGCAGTGCTGTGTGGCGGCGGCAGATTGGTAGAGGACCTTTGTCTTACGGATATTTAGTGTAAGTCCCATGCTCTCATATGCTTCAGTGAAGGTGTTGACGATGGTTTGGAGTTCGACCTCAGAGTGTGCGCAGACGCAAGCATCATCTGCATACTGTAATTCGATAACAGAGGATGGGACGACCTTGGACCTGGACTGGAGGCGACGGAGGTTGAACAGTTTCCCATTTGTTCTGTAGATTAGCTCCACTCCAGCGGGGAGCTTACTGAGGGTGAGATGGAGCATTGCAGCCAGGAAGATCAAGAAGAGCGTTGGTGCGATGACACAGCCTTGCTTGACCCCGGTCCGTATGGGAATTGGGTCTGTGGTGAATCCGTTGGTCAGGATCACAGCTCGCGTGTCATCGTGAAGCAGGCGGAGGATGGTGACACATTTTTGAGGGCAGCCGAATTTGAGGAGGACACCCGATAATCTCTCGCAGTTGACAGTGTCGAAGGCCTTTGTGAGGTCAAAGAAGGCCACGTACAGTGGTTGGTGCTATTCCCTGCATCTCTCTTGTAGTTGACGCGCAGTGAAGATCATGTCCATTGTGTCCCTTTGTGGGCGGAATCCGCATTGCGACTCTGGGAGGAACTCTTCAGCCACTGGGGGAAGGCGATTGAGGAGGATTCTTGCGATGACTTTCCCTGTGGCAGAAAGCAGGGAGACTCCTCTGTAATTATGGCAATCGGACTTGTCACCTTTCTTGAAGATGGTCACGATTATGGCATCTCTGAGATCCCCTGGCATGCTCTCTTCCTTCCACATAAGAGAAGTAAGTTCATGTATTCATGCCAATAGTCCTTCTCCGCCATGGGGAGAAAGCAGGGACAGGGTACTGAATTTGGATAGCAAAATACTGCGGATGCTGGAAATCCGAAATAACAACAGAAAATGCTGGAAAACTCAGCAGGCCAGGCAGCATCCGTGGAGAGAGAAACAGAGTTAACGTTTCAGGTCGAAGACAAAACAGCAGCGGCAACAGAAGCAATGCCGCAGGAAAAGCAACGCTGGAGCACTCAAAGACCCTGCTACGAAAGCCCTATTCAGCCTGCTCCTCACAACCAACCTGGCGACTCCCAGTGATTCAGAGACACAGACGGTCCACAGCGCCAGGATGCACTCAAGGCCTCCATAATCAGCACCTGTGAAGAGACGCTCGGTCACTCAAACAGGAAACACCAAGACTGGTTCGACGAGAATGACCAGGAGATCCAGTAGCTAATAAGCCGCAAGCATAGGGCATTCCTGATCTGGAAACAGCAACACAACTCAGAGCAAGAAAGCTGCCTGGCCTGCTGAGTTTTTCCAGCGTTTCCTGTTGTTATACTGAATTTGGATGATCAGCCATGATCTCATCAAATGGCGGAGCAGGCTCGAGCAGTCGAATGGCCTATTCCTGCTCCTATCTTCTATGCTTCTATGTTTTAGCGCCTCGGCTAAAGAGCAAGGTCTTGGTCCAATAGCAAGGGGATCCAAGACGATTGGAGACCAGGCTCTGCTACATCGGCCTTGCACACGCACACAAACATACTCCTACTGTTCTCCTCCCTCCTTCCCGCAGGTCCATATCAATGGACTGGTCAGGTGGGCAGAACAGTGGCAAATGGAATTCAATCTGGAGAAGTGTGAGGTAATGCATTTGGAGAGGCTAACAAGGCAAGGGAATGCACTATAAATGGTAGGACACTGAGAAGTACAAAAGATCAGGGGGACCTTGGAGTGCATGTCCACAGATCCCTGAAAGTAGCAGGACAGGTAGATAAGGTGGTTAAGATACTTGCCTTTATTAGCCGAGGCATAGAATACAAGAGCAGGGATGTTATGCTTGAACTGTATAAAACACTAGTTAGGCCATGGCTAGAATACTGCGTGCAGTTCTGGTCACCACATTACAGGAAGGACGTGATTGCACTAGAAGGGATACAGAGCAGAATTATGAGGATGTTGCCAAGACTGGAGAATTTTAACTATAAATAAAGATTGGATAGGCTGGGGCTGTTTTCTTTGGAAAAGAGGAGGGTGAAGGGAGAGCTAATTGATGTGTATAAAATTATGAGGGGCCTAGATAGAGTGGATAGGAAGGACCTATTTCCCTTAGCTGAAGGGTCAATAACCAGGGGGCATAGATTTAAAGTAACAGTCTCGAGGGACTGAATGGCCTCCTCCTGTTCCTATGAAACAGACTCGAGGGGTGAATGGCCTTTTCCTGTTCCTGTTGACAGTGTCCAGGGTCTGAATGGCCTTCTCTTGTTCCTATGGTAACAGGCTCGAGCGGCTGAACGGGCCTCTTCCTGTTCCTGTGAGGCAACTGAAGCTCAACCAAAAGCTAAAAATATGGAAGGAACTCAAAGTTTGCAGTTTTACACCATTGCCTCCAACCAGGGAGTGTCCTTGTCTCTGGTGAAATCTCCGAACAGCTGCCTCCCAGTGCACCTTGAAATCACTTAAAGGCAAGTGGCCAGATCAGGAGAAAAGTGCCTGGTAGAGACTAAAGCTCTTACTATTCTGCTTCAGAAATATTCCTCAACCTCATCCAATCTTGATGGGATGTGGGCAGTAGGTGTTTGGGAACACCATCACCTCAAGTTGCCCTCCGAGTCACAAAAACCATCCCGACTTGGAGATATATCGTCCGTTCCTTCATCGTCGCTGGGTCAAAGTCCCGGAACTCTCGACCTAACAGCACTGTGGGAGCATCATCACCACTTGGATCCAATGGTTCAAGAAGAAGGCCCACCATCACCATCTCAAGGGCAATTAGGGATGGGCAATAAATGTCGGCCTTGCCAGCGGTGCCCACATTCCGAGAATAAGTTAAGAAAAGAGTGAACCCAAGGTAGATTACTATTGAATCTGCTTCCAACACCCTTTCAGGCAGTGCATTCCAAATCAGAATTACCCGCAGGAAAATAATTCTCCTCCTGGTTTCTTTGCCAATTACCTTAAATCTGTGTCCTCTGGTTACCGACCGACCCTATGCCAGTGGAAACAATTTCTCCTTATTTACTCTATCAACACCCTTCATCATTTTGAACAGCTCTATTAAATCTCCCTTTAAACTTCTCTGCTCTAAGAAGAACAATCCCAGTTTCTCTCAGTCTCTTCGCATAACTGAAGTCCCTCTTCGCTGGAACCGTTCTGGTAAATCTCCTCTGCACCTCTCTTAGGCCTTGACATCCTTCCTAAAGTGTGTGGTGCCCAGAATTGGACACAATATTCCAGCTGGGGCCTAACCAGTGATATACAAAGGGTTTAGCATGAACTCTTTGCTTTTCTACTCTGTGCCTCTATTTATAAAGCCCATTAACCTCCGTATGATTATCTCATCTTCTGGTCAATCTTGATCCTAGGTTGTCTCAAAAAGGGAAGGACTGTTCCTGATGCATTTGCCGAGAGTAATGTTTTGGAAACATTTTTTGCATTCCCCTCGTTGACGGCCCACAACCTGTTCCAGCAAAGTGACCGAACAACCGAGATAAAAGAAACTGCGACTTACGGACAACCTGTAGCTGGACGGGTCTGTGAAAGTATGATCCTTGAAGCCCTGGAAATCCACATAACAGTAATACACGGCACTGTCATCCGGACTGAGATTGTTGAACCTCAAGGAGCAATTCATCTGCTCCAGATCTCCACCCAAGGCTGAAAGAAAAAAATTAAAAGCAGATTCAATAGTAACATTCAAAAGACACGATGGGCCGAATGCCCTCCTTCTGTGCTGTATGATTCTATATCTGCTCACTCTATGATTGAAGGACAAATCAGTTCACTTTCATTAAGTGGCTGCTCTCTCAATCCAAGGGCTAGAATGAATCCAATTTGCTGAAATCAGCTCAGAAAGTAAATTGTACCTGGTAGCAAGCGGAGAAAGATTGAAATGTTTCATGTCATGTTTCTCAATATCTTCCTTGGATTACAGATCCCCCATGATCGAATTGAATGTCAGAACAGGCTCGAGTGGCTGAATGGCCTCCTTCTGTTCCCATGATTGACCAGGGAATGGAAAAGGAAATCTGGAATGTTCATTTAAATTGAATTGTTAGAGAAAGACAAGGGGACACAGGTTCAATCTGGGAGAAGATAAATTTACACAATGTGTGATCGACACTTGGATTGAACTCAAGGATAGAGTAGGGGAAACAATCCTGGCATCATTTACTAAAAGACTGGTGGCTGCAATGGCGGGAATGTAGGATCTCTCTCGATGGCTGAATGTCTGATCCATAACTATCCTGTGATGCTGTGTTTGCAGCTCAGAGCTAAGAACTAAAAAGATCACAATTTTACTAACATTGGGTCAATTGCTCAGCGAATTATCCTGAGAACCCCATCACACACATTCACTTTCACTCTCACACACACACACACACTCACTCAAACACACACACACACACTCACTCATCCAAATACTCACACACTCACTCACCCAAATATACTCACACAGACACACTTATACACACTCATATGAACTGTAATGTTTTCATGCAACTTTGAAAAGGTTGTACGACTGTAGATAATGAAAGTGCTAATGATCTACAAGCTGTACGGAGCTCTGCATTTCACACCATGATCTGATCTGTGAGTGTTCTTATGGGCCAAGCATCTGCTGCAGTTTAATCTTACTGCTAACTATTACACCTCTTCTGTCCTGACATTGGACCATGTTGCTGTCAATGTATTACATATACATCGGGACTGTGAGTTAATCCTGGGAACTTATCAGATCTGTTGCTTGTACAGACTCAAATGGTTATTTTCTGCTTGTTTTATCCCTTCTGTCTCCTATTTGACCCTAAGCTGAGCTTCCGACCCCCATATCCTCTCCAACATCAAGACCGCCTACTTCCACCTCCGTAACATCGCCCGTCTCCGCCCCTGCCTCTGCTCATCTGCTACTGAAACCCACATCCATGTCTTTGTTACCTCCAGACACGACTATTCTAACGCTCTCCTGGCCGGCCTCCCATCTTCCCCCTCCGTAAGGTTCAGCTCATCCAAAACTCTGCTGCCCCATATCGTACCTCGCACCAAGTCCGGTTCACCCAGCACCCCTGTGCTCGCTGACCTATATTGGGTCCCGGCCTGACAAAGGCTCGATTTTAAAATTCTCATCCTTGTCTTCAAATCCCTCAATTGCCTCGCTCCCCTCCCTATCTCTGTAACCTCCTCCAGCCCGACAACCCTCCGAGATCTCTGCCATCCTGTAATTCTGGCCTCTTGTGCATCCCCGATTTTCATCGCCCCACAATTGGCGGCCGTACCTTCAGCTGCCTCGGCCCCAAGCTCTGGAATTCCCTCCCTAAACCTCTCCGCCTCTCTCTCCTCCTTGAAGACACTCCTGAAAACCTACCTCTGACCAAGCTTTGGTCACCTGTCCCAATATCTCCTTATGTGGCTCTTTGTTAAACTTCTGTCTGACCTACGCTCCCGTGAAGCGCCTTAGGACGTTTTACTACATTAAAGGCGCTGTGTAAATGCAAGTTGCTGTTAGGTGGGGAATAAAATAGACAGATGAACTATATGAAGCAATCAAAACATTACATCTCTCCAAACTGGGAGCCTGCAGGATTACTGGAGCGCTACTTGAAAATGGGCAAGCTCATCTGTTAACACTTTAAACAAAAAAAAACTGAAAATGGGATGTTTCAAATCCATCACACCCTTTACAACACCGTGTGTGTGTGTGTGTGTGTGTGTGTGTGTGTGTGTGTGTGCGCGCGCGCTGCCTGCAATATTGCTCATCAGCAGTAGGGGGCGATATTTGTGAACAGGATCTGCTTAAAGACAGAACTTGCATTTATATAGCGCCTTTCGCAACCTCAAGATGTCCCAAAGCGCTTTACAGTCAATGAAGCACTTTTGAAAGGTGGCCACAGTTGTAGGAAACGCGGCAGCCAATTTGCGCCCTGCAAGATCCCAGAAACAGCAATGAGATAAAGACCAGATAATCTGATTTTTTTTAGTGATGTTGATTGAAAGATAAATTTTGGCCCCAGGACACCGGGGAGAACTCCCCCTGCTCTTCTTCCAAATAGTGACCGTAGGATCGTTTATGTCCTCCTGAGAGAGCAGATGGGGACTTGGTCTTGGAAACCACTTAGGTGATAATAGAAGGGGATAAAACACAGACAATCAGGCCCATCTAAAGCCGCAGGAAGGTTAGATTGCAGGTGAATAGAATCATAGAATCACAGAATAGTACAGCACAGAAGGAGGCAATTCAGCCCATCGCGTCTGCGCCGGCTCTTTCGAAGAGCAATCCAGTTAGTCCCACTTCCCCGCTCTTTCCCCATATCACTGCAAATATTTTGCCTTCAAGTATTTATCCAATTCTCTTGCGAAGGCTACTATTGAATCTGTTTCCACCGCCTCATCAGGAAGTGCATTCCAAATCCTAACCACTCGTTGTGTAAAGAAGTTTTTCCTCTTGTCGCCTCTGGTTCTTTTGCCAATCACCTTAAATCTCTGCCCTCTGGTTATCGGCCCTTCAGCCAATTTCTCTTTATTTATTCTTTCTAAACCCTTCATGATTTTAAACAACTCTATCAAATCTCCTCTTAGCCTTGTCTGCTCTAAGGAATAGTTAGAAGTTACTTTGTTTAATCTAGCAGGATGAGCCACTGACGTGAGGCGGTGCTTAGTGTGTTCGTTACTTTCTATTACTACATGAAAACAAATCATACTCATTGAAATAAGTGAATCCGATTCACAAAGATAATACCAGAGCTGAGAGGTTCCAGCAATCAGGAAAGACTGAACAGGCTGGGGCTCTTTTCTCTAGAAAAGAGAAGGCTGAGGGGCGACCTGATAGAGGTCTTTAAAATCATCAAGGGGTTTGACAGGGTAGACGGAGAGAAGATGTTTCCACTTGTGGGGGAGTCCAGAACTAGCGGTCAAAAATATAATACAGCCACCAATAAATCCAATAGGGAGTTCAGGAGAAACTTCTTTGTCCAGAGAGTGGTGAGAATGTGGAACTCGCGACCACAGGGAGTAGTTGAGGTGAACAGCGTAGACGTATTTAAGGGGAAGCTAGATAAACAGATGAGGGAGAAAGGAATAGAAGGACATGCTGATAGGATTAGATTAGTTTAGATAGGGTGAGATGAAGAGGGGTGGGAGGAGGCTCGTGTGGACCTGTTGGGCCGAATGGGCTGTTTCTGTGCTGAAAATTCTATGAATGTAATAACAACAACAACTTGCATTTATATAGCGCCTTTAATGTAGTAAAACGTCCCAAGGTGCTTCACAGGAGCGTTGACAAACAAAGTTTGATGCCGAGCCACATGAGGAGATATTAGGACAGGTGACCAAAACCTTGGTCAAAGTGGTAATTTTTAAGGAGTGTCTTACAGGAGGAGAGCGAGGCGGAGAGGTTTAGGGAGGGAATTCCAGAGCTTAGGACCGAGGCAGCTGAAGGCACGGCCACCAATGGTGAAGCGATGGAAATCAGGGATGCGCAAGAGGCCAGAATTGAAGGAGAGCAGAGATCTCGGTGGGTTGAAGGGCTGGAGGAGGTTACAGAGATATGGAAGGACAAGGCCATGGAGGGATTTGAAAACAAGGAGGAGAATTTTAAAATCGAGGCTTTGCTCAACCGGGAGCCAATGTAGGTCAGCGAGCACAGAGGTGATGGGTGTTGGGATTTGGGGCGAGTTATTATACTGGCAGCAGAATTTTGGATAATCTTAAGTATACGGAGGGTGGAAGATGGGAGGCCGGCCTGGAGAGCTTTGGAAGAGTTAAGTCTGGAGATAACAAAGGCATGAATGAAGGTTTCAGCAGCAGATGAGCTGAGTGAGGGGCGGAGACGGGTGATGTAACGGAGGTGGAAGTAGGCGGTCTTGTTGATGGAGCAGATATGTGGTCAGTAGCCCATCTCAGGGTCAAATACGACACCAAGGTTGCCAATGGTCCGGTTCAGCCTCAGGCCGTTGCCGGGTAGAAGGAGAAGCAGATCTGATGTTGTTCGTTGTGCCCTGTTTTGTTCACTTCTTTCCCCCCACCTCGTTCCTTTTCAGGCGTGTTATCGGAGGAATGGTCCCTCCGCGCTCTGCCGAGGAGGGCCGTGAGCAGATCTTGTGTGGTTATACCCTGTACTGTTGACTTCCCTTCACACCCTTACACAGCCCTACATGGAGCCTGGTTTAAGTACTGGTATTACTGGAAGCACAGTCTACTACACCAAAGATCCCAAATATGGGATGTCCAAATTTGTGGGATGAACCAAAATAGCTGGAGACCTGAAGCAGAAGAATTGCTCCTTGAGGATGAATAATCTCAGTCCCGACGACAGTGCCGTGTATTACTTCTATATGGATTTGGAGGGCTTCAAGGATCATACTTTCAAAGAACCCGTCCAGCTACAGGTTGTCCATGAGTCTCAGTTGCTTTGACACTCAGGTTGTCAGTGTCAGCCGTGGCTCAGTGGGTTTAGCATTCTCGCTCTCTCGCCGGTGAGTCAGCAGATCGTGGGTTCAGAGTCCCACTGCAGTGAGACTTGAGAACAAAATACCAGGCTGACACTCTTTCAGATGAGATGTTAAACTGAGGCCTCATCTGCACTCTCAGGTTGATTGAAAGGTGAGCAGGGAGTTCTCCCTCGTGTCCTGGGCCAATGTTAGCCTCTCAATCCAACATCACTGAAAAAACCCAGGTGATCTGGTCATTGATGTTTGTGGGAGCTTGCTGTGTGAAAATCATCTGCTGCGTTTCCTACATTACAATAGTAACTACACTTCAGAACTACTTAATTGGGTGTAAATTGTTTTGGGAGGTCATGAAAGGCGCTATAGCAATGCAAGACTTTATTTAATCTCGGTCGTTTGGTCACTTTGCTGGAACAGGTTGTGGGATGTCAATGCAGGGAATGCAAAACCGTTTCCAAAATATTGTCCTCAGCAACTGTGTCAGGAACAGTCCTTCCCTTTTTGAGAAGCCCGAGGTTCAAGATTGACCAGAAGATGAGCTCCTTGGGTTTATAGATAGAGGAGACACAGAGTACAGAAGCAAGGAGGTCATGCTGAACCCTTTGTATATCACTGGTTAGTCCCCAGCTGGAGTATTGTGTCCAATTCTGGGCATCGCACACTTTAGGAAGGATGTCAAGGCCTTGAAGAGGGTGCAGAGGAGATTTACCAGAATGGTGCCAGGAATGAGGCACTTCAGTTACGTAGAGAGATGGCAGAAGCTGGGATTGCTCTCCTTGGAGCAGAGAAGGTTAAAGGAGAGTTAATAGAGGTGTTCAAATATTGACGAGGGGTTCTGATAAAGGAAACAAGGAGAAACTGTTTCCACTGGCAGGAGGGTTGGTAACCGGAGGACACAGATTTAAGATAATTGGCGAAAGAACCAGCGGGGGGAGATGATGTGAAATGTTTTGACGCAGCGAGTTATGATCTGGAATGCGCTGCCTGAAAGGGCGGTGGAAGCAGATTCAATAATAAATTTGAAGAAGGAACTGTATGAATACATGAAAAGGACACATTTGCAGGGCTATGAGGAAAGAGCAGGAAGGGGAGTGGGACTATTTGATTGTTCTTTCAAAGAGCTGGCACAGGTTCGATGGGCCGAATGGCCTCCTTCTGTGCTGTACAATTTTAAGTTAAAAGTGGTGATAATTTTGAAGTCAGAGGACGATAAAGAAAGAAAGAATTGCATTTAGATAGCGCCTTTCACGTCTTCAGAATGTTCTAGTTCGCATCACAGCCCATGAATTACCTGAAAACTCTAGTGACAGTTGCAATGCAGAGAAATATAGCAACCGTATTACGCACAGCAAGATCCCAGATTGAAGAGGATGGAAGTGAATATCAAGCGAGGAGTAAAGCGGGCGGTCGATTCCCTGCTGATAAACGTTAAAATTACCCCCATTTGTGTGGGGATGTCCTGTGAGGGAACGATTGACTGGGTGGGAATTCCCCACACGCCCAAATACACTGTCAACACTCACTATCTGGGGTCACACGCGATATAAGATAGTCACTAATAAATCCAATAGGGAATTCAGGAGGAACATTCTTCACCCAGAGAGTGGTGAGAATGTGGAACTCGCGACCACAGGGAGTGGTTGAGGCGGGAAGCTAGATAAACACATGATGGAGAATGGAATAGAAGGCTATGCTGATAGGGTGAGATGAAGTAGGCTGGGAGGAGGCTCGTGTGGAGCATCAACACTGGCATGGACCAGTTGGGTCGAATGGCCTGTTTCTGTGCTGTAGACGCGATGTAATTCTATCTAAAGTGAGATACCAGAATATGAATTATTTTTTGTTTTATCTGTCTTGAGGTGTGGACACACCCTACTTGCCCTGAGAAGGTGCTATTGGGACTTTTAAGAACATAACAAATGGCACCAGTAGTAGGCCTTACGGCCCTTCGTGCCTGCTCCGCCATTCAATAAGATTATGGCTGATCTTCGACCTTCCCGCACTATCCCCAAATCCCTCGATTCCCTTAGTATCCAAAAATCCATCGATCTCTGCCTTGAATATATTCAGCGACTGAGCATCCACTGCTCTATGAGGTAGAGAATTCCAAAGATTCACAACCCTTTGAGTGAAGAAATTTCTCCTCATCTCAGTCCTAAATGGCCGACCCCTTATTCTGAGGCTTTGACCCGTAATTCTAGACTCCCCAGCCAGGAGAAACATCCTCCCAGCATCTACCCTGTCAAGCCCTCTGAGAATTTTAAATTATTGTCACGAGTGAGCTACCTCAGCATGTGTGAACCACACCACGTGGGACTGGAGTAACATGGATGTCCAGACCAGATAGCGATGGTAGGTCCTCTTCACTGAAGGACATTGATGATCCAGTTGCGGGGCTGGTGGGGGCAGCATTGAGGACAATCCTGCAGATTCCATGGCCATTTGTCCTGCCCATAAATGACCAGATTTATTCAATTCAACTTGCTCAAGTGGGATTTGAACTCATGACCATTGGGTTTTTGTCCAGTATCAGGACCACTACGCTATCGCACATGGAACAGTCATGGAAGTGTCATCTGCCTACGATGTTTGCAGATGAGGGTGCAAGTTGATAAGGTGGTTAAAAAAGCATATGGGTTACTTGGGTTTTAAATAGAGGGATCGAATATAAAAGCAAAGAGATCAGACTAGAACTTTATAAATCACTGGTTAGGCCTCAGGTGTAGTATTGTGGACAATTCTGGGCCCCACACTTCAGGAAAGATGTAAAGGCCTTAGTAAGGGTATAGAGGAGGTTTACCAGGATGTTACCAGGGATGAGAGACTTCAAGTATGAGGAGAGGTTGGAAAAGTTAGGACTGTTCTCCTTGGAACAGAGAAGGTTAAGAGGTGACCTAATCGAGGTTTTCAAGATGATAAGAGATTTTCACAGAGAACGTAGAGAAAAATTATTCCCGCTGGTGAGTGGGTCAATAACTAGAAGTCATAGATTCAAAATTACTGGAAAAAGATCTAGAGGGAAGATAAGGAGAAATGTTTTCACTCAGAGAATTGACGGTATCTGGATCGCTCGACCTGAAAAGGTGGTGGAAGCTGATTCCATAAATAATGTTGAAAAGGGAGTTGGCCAGGTGCTTGAGGATCAGGAACTTACAGGGTTACGGACAAAAAGTGGGGATGTGGGACTAAGCAGCCAGCTCAGTCACGACGGGCCGAATGGCCTCCTTCTGTGCTGTAAATTTCTATGATTTTATGAAAAAGCATAGGACAAACCCAAGCGAATCATTGGGTCGACGGCTCCGAACTGTTTGACTGTCAACCTCTGTATCTTTCTTATTGTCCAGATGTTCCGGATAGACCCGACATATTACTCCCGGAGGATATAACCGAAGGGCGTCCTGCGAATATAATCTGCAAATCCCTCTACGCCTGCCCTGATAATCGGCCCATTCTATCCTGGAGTGAATTGCCAGATTCCACTGTCCACACCATCACCAAGAACAGTGGCGAGGTTTCCACTGTGCTGACCTTTAACCCTTCGTTCAAGCATCACGGGCCAACTGTTCTCTGTACGTCCGACTATCCTGAAACCAGCCATCAACTGGTGAACTCCGTCACCTTAAGTGTTAAATGTAAGTATTGGCCATCAAGTCTTGTTTGTGTTACAGGTGCTGTTGTTCACATATTAAATGAGGTACTCGTGAAGGTGCAAAAAAGATTCACAAGGATGGTACCAGAACTGAGAGGTTATTATCAGGAAAGACTGAATAAGCTGGGGCTCTTTTCTCGCGAAAAGAGAAGGCTGAGGGGTGACCTCATAGAGGTCTTCAAAATTATGAAGGGGTTCGATAGGGTAGAGGTAGAGATGTTTCCACTTGTGAGGGGGTGGGTGGAGTCTAAAACTAGGGGCCATAATTATAAGTCACTAATAAATCTAATAAGGAATTCAGGAGACACTTCTTTACCCAGAGAGTGGTGAGAATGTGGAACTCACTACCACATTGAGTGGCTGAGGCGAATGGCAAAGATACATTTAAGGGGAAGCTAGATAAGCAGATGATGGGGAAAGGAATAGATGGATATGCTGATAGGGTGAGATGAAGTAGGATGGTAGGAGGCTCGTGTGGAGCAGAAACATCGGCATGGACCAATTGGGCCGAATGGCCAGTTACTGTGCTGCACATTCTATGCAATTCTATGTAAAATCAGTCTCTAATCAGGACACAGAGCAGTTTGTACACGTGCTAGTGTTGGAGCTGTATCCAGTCCCAGCTTGTATGCCGCTCCAGCCAAAGTCCGAGACCCACATATTAGATGTTGAACATCGGAGAGGAAATCTCCTACTACTGCAAAGCAACAAGTGCCCTGGGCAGCTCACGCTCTCCGCCCGTTAGAATTCCCACCGAATGTGAGTACCTTTAATTTTGATGAAAAGAAATTCCTCCATTTTGACGTTGAGCCAAAATAAACCGAATGTCTTGTTCCGTAATTCAGAATTCTTAAGACGCTCTCAAATGACAAAGCTTTAAGTTCAAATTGAAGTAATAAAGAACTTGCATGAACACAGTGCCTTTTACGATCTCGGGAAATCTCCCAATCCAGAGACTGGAACCCTATAATCCAGGCCGCACTCCCAGTCATTCAATTAGCCAGTCAATCAAGCCATTCAATTAGATCATGTCTGATCTGTACCTCAACTCCATTAACCTGCCTTTGCTCCATATCCCTTGATACCCTTACCAACAAATCTATCGATCTCAATCTTGAAAGCTCCAATTGATCCACAGCATTTTAGGGAGATTTCCAGATTTCCACCACCCTTTGTGTGAACAACTGCCTCCTGACATCACCACTGAACGGCCTAGCTCCAATTTGAAGATTGTGTCCCCTTGTTCTGGATTCCCCCCACCAGAAGAAATAGGTTTTCTCTATCTACCCGATCAATTCCTTTAATCATCTTCAACACCTCGATTAGATAAACCATTAATCTTCTATTCTCGAGAAAATACAAGCCTAGTCTATGCAACCTGTTCTCATAATTTAAGCCCTGGTATCATTCTGGTGAATCTGTGCTGCAACTCCTCCAAGGCCAATATATCCTTCCTCAGGTACGGTGCCCAGAACTGAAGGAAATACTCCAGATACGGTCTGACCAAGGCTCTGTACAAGGCTCAGCAGAACTTCCTCCCCTTTGTATTCCAACCCTCGAGATAAAGGCCAATGTTCGATTGCTTTCATGTACCTGTCTACTGAAACTGGATAATTTAATGGGCCTTTTTCCTCAAATCACATCTTACAGATGATGCAGTCATTCTGTCAGAGTCGAAATGCACGCGGTATCTGGCCAACGTGACCTGCCTTTGTGTTGTCCAATCCAACTCATCAGATGAGGTCAAGTGGCATTTGCCAGGAAGGAGCATCGGGGTGACTGGATCAGGCAGGGTCTACAAGACACAGCGCAGCGATCCCTCAGTACAGATCCTCCGACAGTGCAGCGCTCCCTCAGTACAGCCCCTCCGACAGTGCAGCGCTCCCTCAGTACAGCCCCTCCGACAGTGCAGTGATCCCTCAGGACAGCCCCTCCAACAGTGCAGCGATCCCTCAGTTCAGCCCCTCCGACAGTGCAGCGCTCCCTCAGTACAGCTCCTCCGACAGTGCAGCGATCCCTCAGTACTGCCCCTCCGACAGTGCAGCGCTCCCTCAGTACTGCCCCTCGGTATAGCCCTTCCGACAGTGCAGCGCTCTCTCAGTACTGCCTCTCCAATAGTTCTGCGATCCCTCAGTACTGCCTCTCCAATAGTGCAGCGCTCTCAGTACTGCACCGGGAGCATCAGCTTAGATTTTTCTGCTCAAGTCTATGGAGTGGGACTTCAACCTTCTGACTCAGAGGCGAGAGTGCTAAACCCACTGAGCTATGGCTGACACTTCACAGCCAACTAAGTACTTTTTTGTTGAAGGATGGTCACTGTGGTAATGGGATCGCCACATTTGCACATGGCAAGATCCCACAAACAGCAATGACCAGATAATCTCATTTTTTTTGAGCGATGTTGGTTGAGGGATATTTATCGGCCCCAGGTCACCGGGGAGAACTCCCTCGCCACTCTTTGGGATCAGTTGCCCATTATGGAAACCGCCTGATTTACGATTCTTGATGCAGCAAGTTAGATATCTGCCACCAAAAGTTTTTCTCTTACAGCTTGTCCACCCACTTTTGAACATGTGCCTATTTCAGAATCACTAAGTTTCTCTGTTCCTCTACTCCTGTTAAACCATTACACTTTAGGAAGGCTATCAAGGCCTTGGAGAGGGTGCAGAGGAGATTTACCAGAATGGTTCCAGGGATGAGGGACTTCAGTTATGTAGAGAAAATAGAGAAGTTGGAATTGTTCTCCTTGTAACAGAGAAGGTTAAGAGGAGATTTCCTCAAGGTGTTAAAAATCCTCAATGGTTTTGATCGAGTCAATAAGGAGAAATTGTTCCCACTGGCAGGACGGCCGGAAACCAGAGGACACTGACTTATGATAATTGGCTAAAGAACCAGAGGGGAAAATGAGGAGAATTTTTTTTTACACAGCGAGTTGTGATCTGGAATGCGCTGCTTGAAAGGGCGGTGGAAGCAGATTCAATAGTAACTTTCAAAAGGGAATTGGACAAATACTTGAAGGGAAGAAATTTGCAGGGCTATGGGGACAGAGCAGGGAGTGGGACTAATTAGATAGCTTGTTCAAAGAGGCGGCACAAGCACGATGGGCCAAATGGGCTCCTTCTGTGCTGTAAGATACTATGATTTAGCCCCTGTTTCCTCTCCTTATTACTCCTCCTAAAATGTATCACCTCACACTTCTCTGCATTAAATGTCATCCCTCTGCCCAATCTCCCAGTCTGTCTCTGTTCTTCTGAAGTCCCAAAAGCCCTCTTCACAGTTAACCATGTTCATTATCCTCAGCTCGCTTTTGAAGTGATAAAATGGGCTAGATTTCAGACAGTGTGCCAGGTACAATGGTTAAAATGCGGTCCAAAGATTATAATCAGCCGTCAATTCCAGTCATTCCAACCAGAATCTTTCATTATTTCCGGTGCTTGTAAGTTTGTCTTAAAATATGTTGTTAGACCAGCTGGAAATGAGACGATAGGGCAGAAGCGCCAGTGTCAGAGGACCAGTCTGAAATACGGTCGATGAGTCCAAAACAGAAGAGGGAGAAATACGCTAAAATGCTCCCTGCACTGCCCAAAATGGCCCAGATAACAACTGTCTACTTGAGTGACGTTTTCCTTCCGTTCATGGGATATGAGCGACACTAGCAAGGCCCACCTTTATTGCCTATCCCTAATTGCCTTTGAGAAGTTGGTGGCGAGCTGCCTTCCTGAACCGCTTCAGTCCGCGTGGTGAAGGTACTCCCACAGTGCTGATAGCGAGGGACTTCCAGGATTTTGACACAGCAACAATGAAGGAATGGTGACATAGTTCCAAGTCAGGATGGTGTGTGACTTGGAGGTGATGGTGTTCCCATGCGCCTGCTGCACTTGTCCTTCTAGGTGGCAGAGGTCGCGGGTTTTGGAGGTGCTGACGAAGAAGCCTTGGTGAGCTCCTGCAATGTATCTTGAAGATGGTACACACTGCAGCCACGGTGCGCCGATGGTGGAGGGAGTGAATGTTTAAGGTGGTGGATGGGGTGCCAATCCTTTGTTTTGTCCTGGATGACTTGGCCAGCTCAGTCAGTATTGGTGCTAGTGAGCCACTCTTGGTGATGGGCATTGAAGTCCCCCACCCAGAGTACATTCTGTGCCCTTGCTACCCTCAGTACTTCTTCCAAGTGGTGTTCAGCATGAGGGGTACTGATTCATTAGCTGAAGCAGGGCGGTAGCTGGTAATCAGCAGGAGGTTTCCTTGCCCATGTTTGACCTGATGCCATGAGACTTCATGGGGTCCGGAGTCAACGTTGAGTACCCCCAGGGCCGCTCCCTCCCGACTGTTTCCCACTGTGCTGCCACCTCTGGTGGATCTGTCCTGCCGGTGGGACAGGACATACCCAGGGAAGGTGATGGAGGATTCTGGGATGTTTGCTGAAAGGTATGATTCCATGAGTTTGACTACGTCAGGTTGTTCCTTGACTAGACTGTGGACAGTTTTCCCAATTTTGGCAAAAGTCCCCAGATGTTAGTGAGAAGGACTTTGCAGGGTCAACTGGGCTGGGTGTGCCTTTGTCATGTCGAGGGCCGAGGTCGATGCCGGGTAGTCCGTCCGGTTTTATTCTTATTATTGTTTTTCATAGAGTCGCAATTAATCCTTCGTCACATAGACAGAGTACAAGGCACCAACTCCCTTTAATACACCACCTCAGGACGTCCCAAAGCACTTTACAGCCAAAGAAAGACGTACGATTGTGTGGCGCCTTCCCACCTCTCTAGATACGGCATCAGAAATCACACATTATCATACAATCATAGAATCACTCCCCGGCCCTTTCCCTGTAGCCCTGCAATTTTATTCTCCTTCAGGTACTTATCCAATTCCCTTTTGAAAGCCACGATTGAATCTGCCTCCACCACCCTTTCAGGCAGTGCCTTCCAGATCCTAATCACTCGCTGTGTAAAAAAGTTTTTCTTCATGTCGCCTTTTGTTCTTTTGCCAATCACCTTTAATATGATTCCTCCAGTTCTCGACCCTTCCACCAATGGGAACTGTTTCTCTCTATCTACTCTGTCTAGACCCCTCGTGATTTTGAACTCCTCTATCATATCTCCTCTCAACCTTCTCTGCTCTAAGGAGAACAACCCCAGCTTCTCTAGTCTATCCACGCAACTGAAGTCCCTCATCCTTGAATCGTTCTCGTAAGTCTTTTCTGCAACGTCTCGAAGGCTTTCAGATCCTTCCTAAGTTGCGGTGCCCAGAATTGGACACAATACTCCAGTTGAGGTCAGACCAATGTTTTATAAAGTTTCATCAGAACCTCCTTGATGTTGTACTCTATTCCTCTATTTATGAAGCCCAGTATCTTGTAAGCTTTTTCAAACGCGTTCTCAACCTACCCTGCCACCTTTAACGATTCGTGCACATATACCCCGAGGTCTCTCAGTTCATGCATCCCCTTTAGGATTGTACCCTTTACTTTATCTTGCCTCTCCTCTTTCTTCCTACCAAATCTATCACTTCACACTTTTCTGCATTAAATTTCATCTGCCACGTGTACACCCATTTCACAAACTTGTCTATGTCTTCTTGAAGCCTATCACTATCCTCCTTACTGTTTACTATACTTCCAAGTTTTGTATCATCTGCAAATTTTGAAATTGTGCCCTGTACTCCCAACTCCAAGTCATTAATATATATCAAGAAAAGCAGTGGTCCAGGTACCGACCCCTGGGGAACACCACTGTATACCTTCCTCCAGTCCAAAAAACAACGTAAGCACGTTAAACACACGTAATCGAACCTGACACTGCTTGGTACCAACAGAAACCGAAAGAAAGAACTCCCATTTATACACTGCTCCTTTCACCACCTTTCGACATCCCAAAGCGCTTTACAGCCAATGAAGTGCTTTTGAAGTGTAGTCACGATTGTGATGTAGGAAACGCAGCAGCCAATTTGGACACAGCAGACTCCCATAAACAGCAGTATGATAAATGGCCAGACAATCTGTTCTTGATGTTGGTTGAGGGATAAATATTGGCCCAGGAGACCGGGGTGAGCTCCCCTGCTCTTCTTCGAAATAGTGCCTCAAGTACTTTTCCGTCCACCTGAGAGGGCAGACGGGGCCTCGGTTTAACATCACATTCGAAAAATGGCACCTTCGACAGTGTAGCACTCCCTCAGCACTACACTGGAGTGTCAGCCTAGACTTTTGTGCTCAAGCCTCTGGAATGGAAACTGAATTCATGACATTCTGATTCTGAGGTGAGAGAGAGAGAGCGAAAACCAAAGAGCCAAGGCTGACAGGGATAAATCACATAATCAAACCCAACACTGTTCAATATCAATAATCAAACCCAACACTGTTCAGTATCAATAATCAAACCCAACACTGTTCAATATCAATAATCAAACCCAACACTGTTCAATATCAATAATCAAACCCAACACTGTTCAATATCAATAATCAAACCCAACACTGTTCAGTATCAATAATCAAACCCAACACTGTTCAATATCAATAATCAAACCCAACACTGTTCAATATCAATAATCAAACCCAACACTGTTCAATATCAATAATCAAACCCAACACTGTTCAATATCAATAATCAAACCCAACACTGTTCAATATCAATAATCAAACCCAACACTGTTCAATATCAATAATCAAACCCAACACTGTTCAATATCAATAATCAAACCCAACACTGTTCAATATCAATAATCAAACCCAACACTGTTCAATATCAATAATCAAACCCAACACTGTTCAATATCAATAATCAAACCCAACACTGTTCAATATCAATAATCAAACCCAACACTGTTCAATATCAATAATCAAACCCAACACTGTTCAATATCAATAATCAAACCCAACACTGTTCAATATCAATAATCAAACCCAACACTGTTCAATATCAATAATCAAACCCAACACTGTTCAATATCAATAATCAAACCCAACACTGTTCAATATCAATAATCAAACCCAACACTGTTCAATATCAATAATCAAACCCAACACTGTTCAATATCAATAATCAAACCCAACACTGTTCAATATCAATAATCAAACCCAACACTGTTCAATATCAATAATCAAACCCAACACTGTTCAATATCAATAATCAAACCCAACACTGTTCAATATCAATAATCAAACCCAACACTGTTCAATATCAATAATCAAACCCAACACTGTTCAATATCAATAATCAAACCCAACACTGTTCAATATCAATAATCAAACCCAACACTGTTCAATATCAATAATCAAACCCAACACTGTTCAATATCAATAATCAAACCCAACACTGTTCAATATCAATAATCAAACCCAACACTGTTCAATATCAATAATCAAACCCAACACTGTTCAATATCAATAATCAAACCCAACACTGTTCAATATCAATAATCAAACCCAACACTGTTCAATATCAATAATCAAACCCAACACTGTTCAATATCAACAATCAAACCCAACACTGTTCAATATCAATAATCAAACCCAACACTGTTCAATATCAATAATCAAACCCAACACTGTTCAATATCAATAATCAAACCCAACACTGTTCAATATCAATAATCAAACCCAACACTGTTCAATATCAATAATCAAACCCAACACTGTTCAATATCAATAATCAAACCCAACACTGTTCAATATCAATAATCAAACCCAACACTGTTCAATATCAATAATCAAACCCAACACTGTTCAATATCAATAATCAAACCCAACACTGTTCAATATCAATAATCAAACCCAACACTGTTCAATATCAATAATCAAACCCAACACTGTTCAATATCAATAATCAAACCCAACACTGTTCAATATCAATAATCAAACCCAACACTGTTCAATATCAATAATCAAACCCAACACTGTTCAATATCAATAATCAAACCCAACACTGTTCAATATCAATAATCAAACCCAACACTGTTCAATATCAATAATCAAACCCAACACTGTTCAATATCAATAATCAAACCCAACACTGTTCAATATCAATAATCAAACCCAACACTGTTCAATATCAATAATCAAACCCAACACTGTTCAATATCAATAATCAAACCCAACACTGTTCAATATCAATAATCAAACCCAACACTGTTCAATATCAATAATCAAACCCAACACTGTTCAATATCAATAATCAAACCCAACACTGTTCAATATCAATAATCAAACCCAACACTGTTCAATATCAATAATCAAACCCAACACTGTTCAATATCAATAATCAAACCCAACACTGTTCAATATCAATAATCAAACCCAACACTGTTCAATATCAATAATCAAACCCAACACTGTTCAATATCAATAATCAAACCCAACACTGTTCAATATCAATAATCAAACCCAACACTGTTCAATATCAATAATCAAACCCAACACTGTTCAATATCAATAATCAAACCCAACACTGTTCAATATCAACAATCAAACCCAACACTGTTCAATATCAATAATCAAACCCAACACTGTTCAATATCAATAATCAAACCCAACACTGTTCAATATCAACAATCAAACCCAACACTGTTCAATATCAATAATCAAACCCAACACTGTTCAATATCAATAATCAAACCCAACACTGTTCAATATCAATAATCAAACCCAACACTGTTCAATATCAATAATCAAACCCAACACTGTTCAATATCAATAATCAAACCCAACACTGTTCAATATCAATAATCAAACCCAACACTGTTCAATATCAATAATCAAACCCAACACTGTTCAATATCAATAATCAAACCCAACACTGTTCAATATCAATAATCAAACCCAACACTGTTCAATATCAATAATCAAACCCAACACTGTTCAATATCAACAATCAAACCCAACACTGTTCAATATCAATAATCAAACCCAACACTGTTCAATATCAATAATCAAACCCAACACTGTTCAATATCAATAATCAAACCCAACACTGTTCAATATCAATAATCAAACCCAACACTGTTCAATATCAATAATCAAACCCAACACTGTTCAATATCAACAATCAAACCCAACACTGTTCAGTATCAATAATCAAACCCAACACTGTTCAATATCAATAATCAAACCCAACACTGTTCAATATCAATAATCAAACCCAACACTGTTCAATATCAATAATCAAACCCAACACTGTTCAATATCAATAATCAAACCCAACACTGTTCAATATCAATAATCAAACCCAACACTGTTCAGTATCAATAATCAAACCCAACACTGTTCAATATCAATAATCAAACCCAACACTGTTCAATATCAATAATCAAACCCAACACTGTTCAATATCAATAATCAAACCCAACACTGTTCAATATCAATAATCAAACCCAACACTGTTCAATATCAATAATCAAACCCAACACTGTTCAATATCAATAATCAAACCCAACACTGTTCAATATCAATAATCAAACCCAACACTGTTCAATATCAATAATCAAACCCAACACTGTTCAATATCAATAATCAAACCCAACACTGTTCAATATCAATAATCAAACCCAACACTGTTCAATATCAATAATCAAACCCAACACTGTTCAATATCAATAATCAAACCCAACACTGTTCAATATCAATAATCAAACCCAACACTGTTCAATATCAATAATCAAACCCAACACTGTTCAATATCAATAATCAAACCCAACACTGTTCAATATCAATAATCAAACCCAACACTGTTCAATATCAATAATCAAACCCAACACTGTTCAATATCAATAATCAAACCCAACACTGTTCAATATCAATAATCAAACCCAACACTGTTCAATATCAATAATCAAACCCAACACTGTTCAATATCAATAATCAAACCCAACACTGTTCAATATCAATAATCAAACCCAACACTGTTCAATATCAATAATCAAACCCAACACTGTTCAATATCAATAATCAAACCCAACACTGTTCAATATCAATAATCAAACCCAACACTGTTCAATATCAATAATCAAACCCAACACTGTTCAATATCAATAATCAAACCCAACACTGTTCAATATCAATAATCAAACCCAACACTGTTCAATATCAATAATCAAACCCAACACTGTTCAATATCAATAATCAAACCCAACACTGTTCAATATCAATAATCAAACCCAACACTGTTCAATATCAATAATCAAACCCAACACTGTTCAATATCAATAATCAAACCCAACACTGTTCAATATCAATAATCAAACCCAACACTGTTCAATATCAATAATCAAACCCAACACTGTTCAATATCAATAATCAAACCCAACACTGTTCAATATCAATAATCAAACCCAACACTGTTCAATATCAATAATCAAACCCAACACTGTTCAATATCAACAATCAAACCCAACACTGTTCAATATCAACAATCAAACCCAACACTGTTCAATATCAATAATCAAACCCAACACTGTTCAATATCAATAATCAAACCCAACACTGTTCAATATCAATAATCAAACCCAACACTGTTCAATATCAATAATCAAACCCAACACTGTTCAATATCAATAATCAAACCCAACACTGTTCAATATCAACAATCAAACCCAACACTGTTCAATATCAATAATCAAACCCAACACTGTTCAATATCAATAATCAAACCCAACACTGTTCAATATCAATAATCAAACCCAACACTGTTCAATATCAACAATCAAACCCAACACTGTTCAATATCAGTAATCAAACCCAACACTGTTCAATATCAATAATCAAACCCAACACTGTTCAATATCAACAATCAAACCCAACACTGTTCAATATCAATAATCAAACCCAACACTGTTCAATATCAATAATCAAACCCAACACTGTTCAATATCAATAATCAAACCCAACACTGTTCAATATCAATAATCAAACCCAACACTGTTCAATATCAATAATCAAACCCAACACTGTTCAATATCAATAATCAAACCCAACACTGTTCAATATCAATAATCAAACCCAACACTGTTCAATATCAATAATCAAACCCAACACTGTTCAATATCAATAATCAAACCCAACACTGTTCAATATCAATAATCAAACCCAACACTGTTCAATATCAATAATCAAACCCAACACTGTTCAATATCATAATCAAACCCAACACTGTTCAATATCATAATCAAACCCAACACTGTTCAATAAGCATAATCAAACCCAACACTGTTCAATATCAATAATCAAACCCAACACTGTTCAATATCAATAATCAAACCCAACACTGTTCAATATCAATAATCAAACCCAACACTGTTCAATATCAATAATCAAACCCAACACTGTTCAATATCAATAATCAAACCCAACACTGTTCAATATCAATAATCAAACCCAACACTGTTCAATATCAATAATCAAACCCAACACTGTTCAATATCAATAATCAAACCCAACACTGTTCAATATCAATAATCAAACCCAACACTGTTCAATATCAATAATCAAACCCAACACTGTTCAATATCAATAATCAAACCCAACACTGTTCAATATCAATAATCAAACCCAACACTGTTCAATATCAATAATCAAACCCAACACTGTTCAATATCAATAATCAAACCCAACACTGTTCAATATCAATAATCAAACCCAACACTGTTCAATATCAATAATCAAACCCAACACTGTTCAATATCAATAATCAAACCCAACACTGTTCAATATCAATAATCAAACCCAACACTGTTCAATATCAATAATCAAACCCAACACTGTTCAATATCAATAATCAAACCCAACACTGTTCAATATCAATAATCAAACCCAACACTGTTCAATATCAATAATCAAACCCAACACTGTTCAATATCAATAATCAAACCCAACACTGTTCAATATCAATAATCAAACCCAACACTGTTCAATATCAATAATCAAACCCAACACTGTTCAATATCAATAATCAAACCCAACACTGTTCAATATCAATAATCAAACCCAACACTGTTCAATATCAATAATCAAACCCAACACTGTTCAATATCAATAATCAAACCCAACACTGTTCAATATCAATAATCAAACCCAACACTGTTCAATATCAATAATCAAACCCAACACTGTTCAATATCAATAATCAAACCCAACACTGTTCAATATCAATAATCAAACCCAACACTGTTCAATATCAATAATCAAACCCAACACTGTTCAATATCAATAATCAAACCCAACACTGTTCAATATCAATAATCAAACCCAACACTGTTCAATATCAATAATCAAACCCAACACTGTTCAATATCAATAATCAAACCCAACACTGTTCAATATCAATAATCAAACCCAACACTGTTCAATATCAATAATCAAACCCAACACTGTTCAATATCAATAATCAAACCCAACACTGTTCAATATCAATAATCAAACCCAACACTGTTCAATATCAATAATCAAACCCAACACTGTTCAATATCAATAATCAAACCCAACACTGTTCAATATCAATAATCAAACCCAACACTGTTCAATATCAATAATCAAACCCAACACTGTTCAATATCAATAATCAAACCCAACACTGTTCAATATCAATAATCAAACCCAACACTGTTCAATATCAATAATCAAACCCAACACTGTTCAATATCAATAATCAAACCCAACACTGTTCAATATCAATAATCAAACCCAACACTGTTCAATATCAATAATCAAACCCAACACTGTTCAATATCAATAATCAAACCCAACACTGTTCAATATCAATAATCAAACCCAACACTGTTCAATATCAATAATCAAACCCAACACTGTTCAATATCAATAATCAAACCCAACACTGTTCAATATCAATAATCAAACCCAACACTGTTCAATATCAATAATCAAACCCAACACTGTTCAATATCAATAATCAAACCCAACACTGTTCAATATCAATAATCAAACCCAACACTGTTCAATATCAATAATCAAACCCAACACTGTTCAATATCAATAATCAAACCCAACACTGTTCAATATCAATAATCAAACCCAACACTGTTCAATATCAATAATCAAACCCAACACTGTTCAATATCAATAATCAAACCCAACACTGTTCAATATCAATAATCAAACCCAACACTGTTCAATATCAATAATCAAACCCAACACTGTTCAATATCAATAATCAAACCCAACACTGTTCAATATCAATAATCAAACCCAACACTGTTCAATATCAATAATCAAACCCAACACTGTTCAATATCAATAATCAAACCCAACACTGTTCAATATCAATAATCAAACCCAACACTGTTCAATATCAATAATCAAACCCAACACTGTTCAATATCAATAATCAAACCCAACACTGTTCAATATCAATAATCAAACCCAACACTGTTCAATATCAATAATCAAACCCAACACTGTTCAATATCAATAATCAAACCCAACACTGTTCAATATCAATAATCAAACCCAACACTGTTCAATATCAATAATCAAACCCAACACTGTTCAATATCAATAATCAAACCCAACACTGTTCAATATCAATAATCAAACCCAACACTGTTCAATATCAATAATCAAACCCAACACTGTTCAATATCAATAATCAAACCCAACACTGTTCAATATCAATAATCAAACCCAACACTGTTCAATATCAATAATCAAACCCAACACTGTTCAATATCAATAATCAAACCCAACACTGTTCAATATCAATAATCAAACCCAACACTGTTCAATATCAATAATCAAACCCAACACTGTTCAATATCAATAATCAAACCCAACACTGTTCAATATCAATAATCAAACCCAACACTGTTCAATATCAATAATCAAACCCAACACTGTTCAATATCAATAATCAAACCCAACACTGTTCAATATCAATAATCAAACCCAACACTGTTCAATATCAATAATCAAACCCAACACTGTTCAATATCAATAATCAAACCCAACACTGTTCAATATCAATAATCAAACCCAACACTGTTCAATATCAATAATCAAACCCAACACTGTTCAATATCAATAATCAAACCCAACACTGTTCAATATCAATAATCAAACCCAACACTGTTCAATATCAATAATCAAACCCAACACTGTTCAATATCAATAATCAAACCCAACACTGTTCAATATCAATAATCAAACCCAACACTGTTCAATATCAATAATCAAACCCAACACTGTTCAATATCAATAATCAAACCCAACACTGTTCAATATCAATAATCAAACCCAACACTGTTCAATATCAATAATCAAACCCAACACTGTTCAATATCAATAATCAAACCCAACACTGTTCAATATCAATAATCAAACCCAACACTGTTCAATATCAATAATCAAACCCAACACTGTTCAATATCAATAATCAAACCCAACACTGTTCAATATCAATAATCAAACCCAACACTGTTCAATATCAATAATCAAACCCAACACTGTTCAATATCAATAATCAAACCCAACACTGTTCAATATCAATAATCAAACCCAACACTGTTCAATATCAATAATCAAACCCAACACTGTTCAATATCAATAATCAAACCCAACACTGTTCAATATCAATAATCAAACCCAACACTGTTCAATATCAATAATCAAACCCAACACTGTTCAATATCAATAATCAAACCCAACACTGTTCAATATCAATAATCAAACCCAACACTGTTCAATATCAATAATCAAACCCAACACTGTTCAATATCAATAATCAAACCCAACACTGTTCAATATCAATAATCAAACCCAACACTGTTCAATATCAATAATCAAACCCAACACTGTTCAATATCAATAATCAAACCCAACACTGTTCAATATCAATAATCAAACCCAACACTGTTCAATATCAATAATCAAACCCAACACTGTTCAATATCAATAATCAAACCCAACACTGTTCAATATCAATAATCAAACCCAACACTGTTCAATATCAATAATCAAACCCAACACTGTTCAATATCAATAATCAAACCCAACACTGTTCAATATCAATAATCAAACCCAACACTGTTCAATATCAATAATCAAACCCAACACTGTTCAATATCAATAATCAAACCCAACACTGTTCAATATCAATAATCAAACCCAACACTGTTCAATATCAATAATCAAACCCAACACTGTTCAATATCAATAATCAAACCCAACACTGTTCAATATCAATAATCAAACCCAACACTGTTCAATATCAATAATCAAACCCAACACTGTTCAATATCAATAATCAAACCCAACACTGTTCAATATCAATAATCAAACCCAACACTGTTCAATATCAATAATCAAACCCAACACTGTTCAATATCAATAATCAAACCCAACACTGTTCAATATCAATAATCAAACCCAACACTGTTCAATATCAATAATCAAACCCAACACTGTTCAATATCAATAATCAAACCCAACACTGTTCAATATCAATAATCAAACCCAACACTGTTCAATATCAATAATCAAACCCAACACTGTTCAATATCAATAATCAAACCCAACACTGTTCAATATCAATAATCAAACCCAACACTGTTCAATATCAATAATCAAACCCAACACTGTTCAATATCAATAATCAAACCCAACACTGTTCAATATCAATAATCAAACCCAACACTGTTCAATATCAATAATCAAACCCAACACTGTTCAATATCAATAATCAAACCCAACACTGTTCAATATCAATAATCAAACCCAACACTGTTCAATATCAATAATCAAACCCAACACTGTTCAATATCAATAATCAAACCCAACACTGTTCAATATCAATAATCAAACCCAACACTGTTCAATATCAATAATCAAACCCAACACTGTTCAATATCAATAATCAAACCCAACACTGTTCAATATCAATAATCAAACCCAACACTGTTCAATATCAATAATCAAACCCAACACTGTTCAATATCAATAATCAAACCCAACACTGTTCAATATCAATAATCAAACCCAACACTGTTCAATATCAATAATCAAACCCAACACTGTTCAATATCAATAATCAAACCCAACACTGTTCAATATCAATAATCAAACCCAACACTGTTCAATATCAATAATCAAACCCAACACTGTTCAATATCAATAATCAAACCCAACACTGTTCAATATCAATAATCAAACCCAACACTGTTCAATATCAATAATCAAACCCAACACTGTTCAATATCAATAATCAAACCCAACACTGTTCAATATCAATAATCAAACCCAACACTGTTCAATATCAATAATCAAACCCAACACTGTTCAATATCAATAATCAAACCCAACACTGTTCAATATCAATAATCAAACCCAACACTGTTCAATATCAATAATCAAACCCAACACTGTTCAATATCAATAATCAAACCCAACACTGTTCAATATCAATAATCAAACCCAACACTGTTCAATATCAATAATCAAACCCAACACTGTTCAATATCAATAATCAAACCCAACACTGTTCAATATCAATAATCAAACCCAACACTGTTCAATATCAATAATCAAACCCAACACTGTTCAATATCAATAATCAAACCCAACACTGTTCAATATCAATAATCAAACCCAACACTGTTCAATATCAATAATCAAACCCAACACTGTTCAATATCAATAATCAAACCCAACACTGTTCAATATCAATAATCAAACCCAACACTGTTCAATATCAATAATCAAACCCAACACTGTTCAATATCAATAATCAAACCCAACACTGTTCAATATCAATAATCAAACCCAACACTGTTCAATATCAATAATCAAACCCAACACTGTTCAATATCAATAATCAAACCCAACACTGTTCAATATCAATAATCAAACCCAACACTGTTCAATATCAATAATCAAACCCAACACTGTTCAATATCAATAATCAAACCCAACACTGTTCAATATCAATAATCAAACCCAACACTGTTCAATATCAATAATCAAACCCAACACTGTTCAATATCAATAATCAAACCCAACACTGTTCAATATCAATAATCAAACCCAACACTGTTCAATATCAATAATCAAACCCAACACTGTTCAATATCAATAATCAAACCCAACACTGTTCAATATCAATAATCAAACCCAACACTGTTCAATATCAATAATCAAACCCAACACTGTTCAATATCAATAATCAAACCCAACACTGTTCAATATCAATAATCAAACCCAACACTGTTCAATATCAATAATCAAACCCAACACTGTTCAATATCAATAATCAAACCCAACACTGTTCAATATCAATAATCAAACCCAACACTGTTCAATATCAATAATCAAACCCAACACTGTTCAATATCAATAATCAAACCCAACACTGTTCAATATCAATAATCAAACCCAACACTGTTCAATATCAATAATCAAACCCAACACTGTTCAATATCAATAATCAAACCCAACACTGTTCAATATCAATAATCAAACCCAACACTGTTCAATATCAATAATCAAACCCAACACTGTTCAATATCAATAATCAAACCCAACACTGTTCAATATCAATAATCAAACCCAACACTGTTCAATATCAATAATCAAACCCAACACTGTTCAATATCAATAATCAAACCCAACACTGTTCAATATCAATAATCAAACCCAACACTGTTCAATATCAATAATCAAACCCAACACTGTTCAATATCAATAATCAAACCCAACACTGTTCAATATCAATAATCAAACCCAACACTGTTCAATATCAATAATCAAACCCAACACTGTTCAATATCAATAATCAAACCCAACACTGTTCAATATCAATAATCAAACCCAACACTGTTCAATATCAATAATCAAACCCAACACTGTTCAATATCAATAATCAAACCCAACACTGTTCAATATCAATAATCAAACCCAACACTGTTCAATATCAATAATCAAACCCAACACTGTTCAATATCAATAATCAAACCCAACACTGTTCAATATCAATAATCAAACCCAACACTGTTCAATATCAATAATCAAACCCAACACTGTTCAATATCAATAATCAAACCCAACACTGTTCAATATCAATAATCAAACCCAACACTGTTCAATATCAATAATCAAACCCAACACTGTTCAATATCAATAATCAAACCCAACACTGTTCAATATCAATAATCAAACCCAACACTGTTCAATATCAATAATCAAACCCAACACTGTTCAATATCAATAATCAAACCCAACACTGTTCAATATCAATAATCAAACCCAACACTGTTCAATATCAATAATCAAACCCAACACTGTTCAATATCAATAATCAAACCCAACACTGTTCAATATCAATAATCAAACCCAACACTGTTCAATATCAATAATCAAACCCAACACTGTTCAATATCAATAATCAAACCCAACACTGTTCAATATCAATAATCAAACCCAACACTGTTCAATATCAATAATCAAACCCAACACTGTTCAATATCAATAATCAAACCCAACACTGTTCAATATCAATAATCAAACCCAACACTGTTCAATATCAATAATCAAACCCAACACTGTTCAATATCAATAATCAAACCCAACACTGTTCAATATCAATAATCAAACCCAACACTGTTCAATATCAATAATCAAACCCAACACTGTTCAATATCAATAATCAAACCCAACACTGTTCAATATCAATAATCAAACCCAACACTGTTCAATATCAATAATCAAACCCAACACTGTTCAATATCAATAATCAAACCCAACACTGTTCAATATCAATAATCAAACCCAACACTGTTCAATATCAATAATCAAACCCAACACTGTTCAATATCAATAATCAAACCCAACACTGTTCAATATCAATAATCAAACCCAACACTGTTCAATATCAATAATCAAACCCAACACTGTTCAATATCAATAATCAAACCCAACACTGTTCAATATCAATAATCAAACCCAACACTGTTCAATATCAATAATCAAACCCAACACTGTTCAATATCAATAATCAAACCCAACACTGTTCAATATCAATAATCAAACCCAACACTGTTCAATATCAATAATCAAACCCAACACTGTTCAATATCAATAATCAAACCCAACACTGTTCAATATCAATAATCAAACCCAACACTGTTCAATATCAATAATCAAACCCAACACTGTTCAATATCAATAATCAAACCCAACACTGTTCAATATCAATAATCAAACCCAACACTGTTCAATATCAATAATCAAACCCAACACTGTTCAATATCAATAATCAAACCCAACACTGTTCAATATCAATAATCAAACCCAACACTGTTCAATATCAATAATCAAACCCAACACTGTTCAATATCAATAATCAAACCCAACACTGTTCAATATCAATAATCAAACCCAACACTGTTCAATATCAATAATCAAACCCAACACTGTTCAATATCAATAATCAAACCCAACACTGTTCAATATCAATAATCAAACCCAACACTGTTCAATATCAATAATCAAACCCAACACTGTTCAATATCAATAATCAAACCCAACACTGTTCAATATCAATAATCAAACCCAACACTGTTCAATATCAATAATCAAACCCAACACTGTTCAATATCAATAATCAAACCCAACACTGTTCAATATCAATAATCAAACCCAACACTGTTCAATATCAATAATCAAACCCAACACTGTTCAATATCAATAATCAAACCCAACACTGTTCAATATCAATAATCAAACCCAACACTGTTCAATATCAATAATCAAACCCAACACTGTTCAATATCAATAATCAAACCCAACACTGTTCAATATCAATAATCAAACCCAACACTGTTCAATATCAATAATCAAACCCAACACTGTTCAATATCAATAATCAAACCCAACACTGTTCAATATCAATAATCAAACCCAACACTGTTCAATATCAATAATCAAACCCAACACTGTTCAATATCAATAATCAAACCCAACACTGTTCAATATCAATAATCAAACCCAACACTGTTCAATATCAATAATCAAACCCAACACTGTTCAATATCAATAATCAAACCCAACACTGTTCAATATCAATAATCAAACCCAACACTGTTCAATATCAATAATCAAACCCAACACTGTTCAATATCAATAATCAAACCCAACACTGTTCAATATCAATAATCAAACCCAACACTGTTCAATATCAATAATCAAACCCAACACTGTTCAATATCAATAATCAAACCCAACACTGTTCAATATCAATAATCAAACCCAACACTGTTCAATATCAATAATCAAACCCAACACTGTTCAATATCAATAATCAAACCCAACACTGTTCAATATCAATAATCAAACCCAACACTGTTCAATATCAATAATCAAACCCAACACTGTTCAATATCAATAATCAAACCCAACACTGTTCAATATCAATAATCAAACCCAACACTGTTCAATATCAATAATCAAACCCAACACTGTTCAATATCAATAATCAAACCCAACACTGTTCAATATCAATAATCAAACCCAACACTGTTCAATATCAATAATCAAACCCAACACTGTTCAATATCAATAATCAAACCCAACACTGTTCAATATCAATAATCAAACCCAACACTGTTCAATATCAATAATCAAACCCAACACTGTTCAATATCAATAATCAAACCCAACACTGTTCAATATCAATAATCAAACCCAACACTGTTCAATATCAATAATCAAACCCAACACTGTTCAATATCAATAATCAAACCCAACACTGTTCAATATCAATAATCAAACCCAACACTGTTCAATATCAATAATCAAACCCAACACTGTTCAATATCAATAATCAAACCCAACACTGTTCAATATCAATAATCAAACCCAACACTGTTCAATATCAATAATCAAACCCAACACTGTTCAATATCAATAATCAAACCCAACACTGTTCAATATCAATAATCAAACCCAACACTGTTCAATATCAATAATCAAACCCAACACTGTTCAATATCAATAATCAAACCCAACACTGTTCAATATCAATAA
Source organism: Squalus acanthias (assembly GCA_030390025.1). Lineage (NCBI taxonomy): Eukaryota > Metazoa > Chordata > Chondrichthyes > Squaliformes > Squalidae > Squalus > Squalus acanthias. The sequence goes on from JASTWF010000695.1 coordinate 114,920, forward strand.
TCAAACCCAACACTGTTCAATATCAATAATCAAACCCAACACTGTTCAATATCAATAATCAAACCCAACACTGTTCAATATCAATAATCAAACCCAACACTGTTCAATATCAATAATCAAACCCAACACTGTTCAATATCAATAATCAAACCCAACACTGTTCAATATCAATAATCAAACCCAACACTGTTCAATATCAATAATCAAACCCAACACTGTTCAATATCAATAATCAAACCCAACACTGTTCAATATCAATAATCAAACCCAACACTGTTCAATATCAATAATCAAACCCAACACTGTTCAATATCAATAATCAAACCCAACACTGTTCAATATCAATAATCAAACCCAACACTGTTCAATATCAATAATCAAACCCAACACTGTTCAATATCAATAATCAAACCCAACACTGTTCAATATCAATAATCAAACCCAACACTGTTCAATATCAATAATCAAACCCAACACTGTTCAATATCAATAATCAAACCCAACACTGTTCAATATCAATAATCAAACCCAACACTGTTCAATATCAATAATCAAACCCAACACTGTTCAATATCAATAATCAAACCCAACACTGTTCAATATCAATAATCAAACCCAACACTGTTCAATATCAATAATCAAACCCAACACTGTTCAATATCAATAATCAAACCCAACACTGTTCAATATCAATAATCAAACCCAACACTGTTCAATATCAATAATCAAACCCAACACTGTTCAATATCAATAATCAAACCCAACACTGTTCAATATCAATAATCAAACCCAACACTGTTCAATATCAATAATCAAACCCAACACTGTTCAATATCAATAATCAAACCCAACACTGTTCAATATCAATAATCAAACCCAACACTGTTCAATATCAATAATCAAACCCAACACTGTTCAATATCAATAATCAAACCCAACACTGTTCAATATCAATAATCAAACCCAACACTGTTCAATATCAATAATCAAACCCAACACTGTTCAATATCAATAATCAAACCCAACACTGTTCAATATCAATAATCAAACCCAACACTGTTCAATATCAATAATCAAACCCAACACTGTTCAATATCAATAATCAAACCCAACACTGTTCAATATCAATAATCAAACCCAACACTGTTCAATATCAATAATCAAACCCAACACTGTTCAATATCAATAATCAAACCCAACACTGTTCAATATCAATAATCAAACCCAACACTGTTCAATATCAATAATCAAACCCAACACTGTTCAATATCAATAATCAAACCCAACACTGTTCAATATCAATAATCAAACCCAACACTGTTCAATATCAATAATCAAACCCAACACTGTTCAATATCAATAATCAAACCCAACACTGTTCAATATCAATAATCAAACCCAACACTGTTCAATATCAATAATCAAACCCAACACTGTTCAATATCAATAATCAAACCCAACACTGTTCAATATCAATAATCAAACCCAACACTGTTCAATATCAATAATCAAACCCAACACTGTTCAATATCAATAATCAAACCCAACACTGTTCAATATCAATAATCAAACCCAACACTGTTCAATATCAATAATCAAACCCAACACTGTTCAATATCAATAATCAAACCCAACACTGTTCAATATCAATAATCAAACCCAACACTGTTCAATATCAATAATCAAACCCAACACTGTTCAATATCAATAATCAAACCCAACACTGTTCAATATCAATAATCAAACCCAACACTGTTCAATATCAATAATCAAACCCAACACTGTTCAATATCAATAATCAAACCCAACACTGTTCAATATCAATAATCAAACCCAACACTGTTCAATATCAATAATCAAACCCAACACTGTTCAATATCAATAATCAAACCCAACACTGTTCAATATCAATAATCAAACCCAACACTGTTCAATATCAATAATCAAACCCAACACTGTTCAATATCAATAATCAAACCCAACACTGTTCAATATCAATAATCAAACCCAACACTGTTCAATATCAATAATCAAACCCAACACTGTTCAATATCAATAATCAAACCCAACACTGTTCAATATCAATAATCAAACCCAACACTGTTCAATATCAATAATCAAACCCAACACTGTTCAATATCAATAATCAAACCCAACACTGTTCAATATCAATAATCAAACCCAACACTGTTCAATATCAATAATCAAACCCAACACTGTTCAATATCAATAATCAAACCCAACACTGTTCAATATCAATAATCAAACCCAACACTGTTCAATATCAATAATCAAACCCAACACTGTTCAATATCAATAATCAAACCCAACACTGTTCAATATCAATAATCAAACCCAACACTGTTCAATATCAATAATCAAACCCAACACTGTTCAATATCAATAATCAAACCCAACACTGTTCAATATCAATAATCAAACCCAACACTGTTCAATATCAATAATCAAACCCAACACTGTTCAATATCAATAATCAAACCCAACACTGTTCAATATCAATAATCAAACCCAACACTGTTCAATATCAATAATCAAACCCAACACTGTTCAATATCAATAATCAAACCCAACACTGTTCAATATCAATAATCAAACCCAACACTGTTCAATATCAATAATCAAACCCAACACTGTTCAATATCAATAATCAAACCCAACACTGTTCAATATCAATAATCAAACCCAACACTGTTCAATATCAATAATCAAACCCAACACTGTTCAATATCAATAATCAAACCCAACACTGTTCAATATCAATAATCAAACCCAACACTGTTCAATATCAATAATCAAACCCAACACTGTTCAATATCAATAATCAAACCCAACACTGTTCAATATCAATAATCAAACCCAACACTGTTCAATATCAATAATCAAACCCAACACTGTTCAATATCAATAATCAAACCCAACACTGTTCAATATCAATAATCAAACCCAACACTGTTCAATATCAATAATCAAACCCAACACTGTTCAATATCAATAATCAAACCCAACACTGTTCAATATCAATAATCAAACCCAACACTGTTCAATATCAATAATCAAACCCAACACTGTTCAATATCAATAATCAAACCCAACACTGTTCAATATCAATAATCAAACCCAACACTGTTCAATATCAATAATCAAACCCAACACTGTTCAATATCAATAATCAAACCCAACACTGTTCAATATCAATAATCAAACCCAACACTGTTCAATATCAATAATCAAACCCAACACTGTTCAATATCAATAATCAAACCCAACACTGTTCAATATCAATAATCAAACCCAACACTGTTCAATATCAATAATCAAACCCAACACTGTTCAATATCAATAATCAAACCCAACACTGTTCAATATCAATAATCAAACCCAACACTGTTCAATATCAATAATCAAACCCAACACTGTTCAATATCAATAATCAAACCCAACACTGTTCAATATCAATAATCAAACCCAACACTGTTCAATATCAATAATCAAACCCAACACTGTTCAATATCAATAATCAAACCCAACACTGTTCAATATCAATAATCAAACCCAACACTGTTCAATATCAATAATCAAACCCAACACTGTTCAATATCAATAATCAAACCCAACACTGTTCAATATCAATAATCAAACCCAACACTGTTCAATATCAATAATCAAACCCAACACTGTTCAATATCAATAATCAAACCCAACACTGTTCAATATCAATAATCAAACCCAACACTGTTCAATATCAATAATCAAACCCAACACTGTTCAATATCAATAATCAAACCCAACACTGTTCAATATCAATAATCAAACCCAACACTGTTCAATATCAATAATCAAACCCAACACTGTTCAATATCAATAATCAAACCCAACACTGTTCAATATCAATAATCAAACCCAACACTGTTCAATATCAATAATCAAACCCAACACTGTTCAATATCAATAATCAAACCCAACACTGTTCAATATCAATAATCAAACCCAACACTGTTCAATATCAATAATCAAACCCAACACTGTTCAATATCAATAATCAAACCCAACACTGTTCAATATCAATAATCAAACCCAACACTGTTCAATATCAATAATCAAACCCAACACTGTTCAATATCAATAATCAAACCCAACACTGTTCAATATCAATAATCAAACCCAACACTGTTCAATATCAATAATCAAACCCAACACTGTTCAATATCAATAATCAAACCCAACACTGTTCAATATCAATAATCAAACCCAACACTGTTCAATATCAATAATCAAACCCAACACTGTTCAATATCAATAATCAAACCCAACACTGTTCAATATCAATAATCAAACCCAACACTGTTCAATATCAATAATCAAACCCAACACTGTTCAATATCAATAATCAAACCCAACACTGTTCAATATCAATAATCAAACCCAACACTGTTCAATATCAATAATCAAACCCAACACTGTTCAATATCAATAATCAAACCCAACACTGTTCAATATCAATAATCAAACCCAACACTGTTCAATATCAATAATCAAACCCAACACTGTTCAATATCAATAATCAAACCCAACACTGTTCAATATCAATAATCAAACCCAACACTGTTCAATATCAATAATCAAACCCAACACTGTTCAATATCAATAATCAAACCCAACACTGTTCAATATCAATAATCAAACCCAACACTGTTCAATATCAATAATCAAACCCAACACTGTTCAATATCAATAATCAAACCCAACACTGTTCAATATCAATAATCAAACCCAACACTGTTCAATATCAATAATCAAACCCAACACTGTTCAATATCAATAATCAAACCCAACACTGTTCAATATCAATAATCAAACCCAACACTGTTCAATATCAATAATCAAACCCAACACTGTTCAATATCAATAATCAAACCCAACACTGTTCAATATCAATAATCAAACCCAACACTGTTCAATATCAATAATCAAACCCAACACTGTTCAATATCAATAATCAAACCCAACACTGTTCAATATCAATAATCAAACCCAACACTGTTCAATATCAATAATCAAACCCAACACTGTTCAATATCAATAATCAAACCCAACACTGTTCAATATCAATAATCAAACCCAACACTGTTCAATATCAATAATCAAACCCAACACTGTTCAATATCAATAATCAAACCCAACACTGTTCAATATCAATAATCAAACCCAACACTGTTCAATATCAATAATCAAACCCAACACTGTTCAATATCAATAATCAAACCCAACACTGTTCAATATCAATAATCAAACCCAACACTGTTCAATATCAATAATCAAACCCAACACTGTTCAATATCAATAATCAAACCCAACACTGTTCAATATCAATAATCAAACCCAACACTGTTCAATATCAATAATCAAACCCAACACTGTTCAATATCAATAATCAAACCCAACACTGTTCAATATCAATAATCAAACCCAACACTGTTCAATATCAATAATCAAACCCAACACTGTTCAATATCAATAATCAAACCCAACACTGTTCAATATCAATAATCAAACCCAACACTGTTCAATATCAATAATCAAACCCAACACTGTTCAATATCAATAATCAAACCCAACACTGTTCAATATCAATAATCAAACCCAACACTGTTCAATATCAATAATCAAACCCAACACTGTTCAATATCAATAATCAAACCCAACACTGTTCAATATCAATAATCAAACCCAACACTGTTCAATATCAATAATCAAACCCAACACTGTTCAATATCAATAATCAAACCCAACACTGTTCAATATCAATAATCAAACCCAACACTGTTCAATATCAATAATCAAACCCAACACTGTTCAATATCAATAATCAAACCCAACACTGTTCAATATCAATAATCAAACCCAACACTGTTCAATATCAATAATCAAACCCAACACTGTTCAATATCAATAATCAAACCCAACACTGTTCAATATCAATAATCAAACCCAACACTGTTCAATATCAATAATCAAACCCAACACTGTTCAATATCAATAATCAAACCCAACACTGTTCAATATCAATAATCAAACCCAACACTGTTCAATATCAATAATCAAACCCAACACTGTTCAATATCAATAATCAAACCCAACACTGTTCAATATCAATAATCAAACCCAACACTGTTCAATATCAATAATCAAACCCAACACTGTTCAATATCAATAATCAAACCCAACACTGTTCAATATCAATAATCAAACCCAACACTGTTCAATATCAATAATCAAACCCAACACTGTTCAATATCAATAATCAAACCCAACACTGTTCAATATCAATAATCAAACCCAACACTGTTCAATATCAATAATCAAACCCAACACTGTTCAATATCAATAATCAAACCCAACACTGTTCAATATCAATAATCAAACCCAACACTGTTCAATATCAATAATCAAACCCAACACTGTTCAATATCAATAATCAAACCCAACACTGTTCAATATCAATAATCAAACCCAACACTGTTCAATATCAATAATCAAACCCAACACTGTTCAATATCAATAATCAAACCCAACACTGTTCAATATCAATAATCAAACCCAACACTGTTCAATATCAATAATCAAACCCAACACTGTTCAATATCAATAATCAAACCCAACACTGTTCAATATCAATAATCAAACCCAACACTGTTCAATATCAATAATCAAACCCAACACTGTTCAATATCAATAATCAAACCCAACACTGTTCAATATCAATAATCAAACCCAACACTGTTCAATATCAATAATCAAACCCAACACTGTTCAATATCAATAATCAAACCCAACACTGTTCAATATCAATAATCAAACCCAACACTGTTCAATATCAATAATCAAACCCAACACTGTTCAATATCAATAATCAAACCCAACACTGTTCAATATCAATAATCAAACCCAACACTGTTCAATATCAATAATCAAACCCAACACTGTTCAATATCAATAATCAAACCCAACACTGTTCAATATCAATAATCAAACCCAACACTGTTCAATATCAATAATCAAACCCAACACTGTTCAATATCAATAATCAAACCCAACACTGTTCAATATCAATAATCAAACCCAACACTGTTCAATATCAATAATCAAACCCAACACTGTTCAATATCAATAATCAAACCCAACACTGTTCAATATCAATAATCAAACCCAACACTGTTCAATATCAATAATCAAACCCAACACTGTTCAATATCAATAATCAAACCCAACACTGTTCAATATCAATAATCAAACCCAACACTGTTCAATATCAATAATCAAACCCAACACTGTTCAATATCAATAATCAAACCCAACACTGTTCAATATCAATAATCAAACCCAACACTGTTCAATATCAATAATCAAACCCAACACTGTTCAATATCAATAATCAAACCCAACACTGTTCAATATCAATAATCAAACCCAACACTGTTCAATATCAATAATCAAACCCAACACTGTTCAATATCAATAATCAAACCCAACACTGTTCAATATCAATAATCAAACCCAACACTGTTCAATATCAATAATCAAACCCAACACTGTTCAATATCAATAATCAAACCCAACACTGTTCAATATCAATAATCAAACCCAACACTGTTCAATATCAATAATCAAACCCAACACTGTTCAATATCAATAATCAAACCCAACACTGTTCAATATCAATAATCAAACCCAACACTGTTCAATATCAATAATCAAACCCAACACTGTTCAATATCAATAATCAAACCCAACACTGTTCAATATCAATAATCAAACCCAACACTGTTCAATATCAATAATCAAACCCAACACTGTTCAATATCAATAATCAAACCCAACACTGTTCAATATCAATAATCAAACCCAACACTGTTCAATATCAATAATCAAACCCAACACTGTTCAATATCAATAATCAAACCCAACACTGTTCAATATCAATAATCAAACCCAACACTGTTCAATATCAATAATCAAACCCAACACTGTTCAATATCAATAATCAAACCCAACACTGTTCAATATCAATAATCAAACCCAACACTGTTCAATATCAATAATCAAACCCAACACTGTTCAATATCAATAATCAAACCCAACACTGTTCAATATCAATAATCAAACCCAACACTGTTCAATATCAATAATCAAACCCAACACTGTTCAATATCAATAATCAAACCCAACACTGTTCAATATCAATAATCAAACCCAACACTGTTCAATATCAATAATCAAACCCAACACTGTTCAATATCAATAATCAAACCCAACACTGTTCAATATCAATAATCAAACCCAACACTGTTCAATATCAATAATCAAACCCAACACTGTTCAATATCAATAATCAAACCCAACACTGTTCAATATCAATAATCAAACCCAACACTGTTCAATATCAATAATCAAACCCAACACTGTTCAATATCAATAATCAAACCCAACACTGTTCAATATCAATAATCAAACCCAACACTGTTCAATATCAATAATCAAACCCAACACTGTTCAATATCAATAATCAAACCCAACACTGTTCAATATCAATAATCAAACCCAACACTGTTCAATATCAATAATCAAACCCAACACTGTTCAATATCAATAATCAAACCCAACACTGTTCAATATCAATAATCAAACCCAACACTGTTCAATATCAATAATCAAACCCAACACTGTTCAATATCAATAATCAAACCCAACACTGTTCAATATCAATAATCAAACCCAACACTGTTCAATATCAATAATCAAACCCAACACTGTTCAATATCAATAATCAAACCCAACACTGTTCAATATCAATAATCAAACCCAACACTGTTCAATATCAATAATCAAACCCAACACTGTTCAATATCAATAATCAAACCCAACACTGTTCAATATCAATAATCAAACCCAACACTGTTCAATATCAATAATCAAACCCAACACTGTTCAATATCAATAATCAAACCCAACACTGTTCAATATCAATAATCAAACCCAACACTGTTCAATATCAATAATCAAACCCAACACTGTTCAATATCAATAATCAAACCCAACACTGTTCAATATCAATAATCAAACCCAACACTGTTCAATATCAATAATCAAACCCAACACTGTTCAATATCAATAATCAAACCCAACACTGTTCAATATCAATAATCAAACCCAACACTGTTCAATATCAATAATCAAACCCAACACTGTTCAATATCAATAATCAAACCCAACACTGTTCAATATCAATAATCAAACCCAACACTGTTCAATATCAATAATCAAACCCAACACTGTTCAATATCAATAATCAAACCCAACACTGTTCAATATCAATAATCAAACCCAACACTGTTCAATATCAATAATCAAACCCAACACTGTTCAATATCAATAATCAAACCCAACACTGTTCAATATCAATAATCAAACCCAACACTGTTCAATATCAATAATCAAACCCAACACTGTTCAATATCAATAATCAAACCCAACACTGTTCAATATCAATAATCAAACCCAACACTGTTCAATATCAATAATCAAACCCAACACTGTTCAATATCAATAATCAAACCCAACACTGTTCAATATCAATAATCAAACCCAACACTGTTCAATATCAATAATCAAACCCAACACTGTTCAATATCAATAATCAAACCCAACACTGTTCAATATCAATAATCAAACCCAACACTGTTCAATATCAATAATCAAACCCAACACTGTTCAATATCAATAATCAAACCCAACACTGTTCAATATCAATAATCAAACCCAACACTGTTCAATATCAATAATCAAACCCAACACTGTTCAATATCAATAATCAAACCCAACACTGTTCAATATCAATAATCAAACCCAACACTGTTCAATATCAATAATCAAACCCAACACTGTTCAATATCAATAATCAAACCCAACACTGTTCAATATCAATAATCAAACCCAACACTGTTCAATATCAATAATCAAACCCAACACTGTTCAATATCAATAATCAAACCCAACACTGTTCAATATCAATAATCAAACCCAACACTGTTCAATATCAATAATCAAACCCAACACTGTTCAATATCAATAATCAAACCCAACACTGTTCAATATCAATAATCAAACCCAACACTGTTCAATATCAATAATCAAACCCAACACTGTTCAATATCAATAATCAAACCCAACACTGTTCAATATCAATAATCAAACCCAACACTGTTCAATATCAATAATCAAACCCAACACTGTTCAATATCAATAATCAAACCCAACACTGTTCAATATCAATAATCAAACCCAACACTGTTCAATATCAATAATCAAACCCAACACTGTTCAATATCAATAATCAAACCCAACACTGTTCAATATCAATAATCAAACCCAACACTGTTCAATATCAATAATCAAACCCAACACTGTTCAATATCAATAATCAAACCCAACACTGTTCAATATCAATAATCAAACCCAACACTGTTCAATATCAATAATCAAACCCAACACTGTTCAATATCAATAATCAAACCCAACACTGTTCAATATCAATAATCAAACCCAACACTGTTCAATATCAATAATCAAACCCAACACTGTTCAATATCAATAATCAAACCCAACACTGTTCAATATCAATAATCAAACCCAACACTGTTCAATATCAATAATCAAACCCAACACTGTTCAATATCAATAATCAAACCCAACACTGTTCAATATCAATAATCAAACCCAACACTGTTCAATATCAATAATCAAACCCAACACTGTTCAATATCAATAATCAAACCCAACACTGTTCAATATCAATAATCAAACCCAACACTGTTCAATATCAATAATCAAACCCAACACTGTTCAATATCAATAATCAAACCCAACACTGTTCAATATCAATAATCAAACCCAACACTGTTCAATATCAATAATCAAACCCAACACTGTTCAATATCAATAATCAAACCCAACACTGTTCAATATCAATAATCAAACCCAACACTGTTCAATATCAATAATCAAACCCAACACTGTTCAATATCAATAATCAAACCCAACACTGTTCAATATCAATAATCAAACCCAACACTGTTCAATATCAATAATCAAACCCAACACTGTTCAATATCAATAATCAAACCCAACACTGTTCAATATCAATAATCAAACCCAACACTGTTCAATATCAATAATCAAACCCAACACTGTTCAATATCAATAATCAAACCCAACACTGTTCAATATCAATAATCAAACCCAACACTGTTCAATATCAATAATCAAACCCAACACTGTTCAATATCAATAATCAAACCCAACACTGTTCAATATCAATAATCAAACCCAACACTGTTCAATATCAATAATCAAACCCAACACTGTTCAATATCAATAATCAAACCCAACACTGTTCAATATCAATAATCAAACCCAACACTGTTCAATATCAATAATCAAACCCAACACTGTTCAATATCAATAATCAAACCCAACACTGTTCAATATCAATAATCAAACCCAACACTGTTCAATATCAATAATCAAACCCAACACTGTTCAATATCAATAATCAAACCCAACACTGTTCAATATCAATAATCAAACCCAACACTGTTCAATATCAATAATCAAACCCAACACTGTTCAATATCAATAATCAAACCCAACACTGTTCAATATCAATAATCAAACCCAACACTGTTCAATATCAATAATCAAACCCAACACTGTTCAATATCAATAATCAAACCCAACACTGTTCAATATCAATAATCAAACCCAACACTGTTCAATATCAATAATCAAACCCAACACTGTTCAATATCAATAATCAAACCCAACACTGTTCAATATCAATAATCAAACCCAACACTGTTCAATATCAATAATCAAACCCAACACTGTTCAATATCAATAATCAAACCCAACACTGTTCAATATCAATAATCAAACCCAACACTGTTCAATATCAATAATCAAACCCAACACTGTTCAATATCAATAATCAAACCCAACACTGTTCAATATCAATAATCAAACCCAACACTGTTCAATATCAATAATCAAACCCAACACTGTTCAATATCAATAATCAAACCCAACACTGTTCAATATCAATAATCAAACCCAACACTGTTCAATATCAATAATCAAACCCAACACTGTTCAATATCAATAATCAAACCCAACACTGTTCAATATCAATAATCAAACCCAACACTGTTCAATATCAATAATCAAACCCAACACTGTTCAATATCAATAATCAAACCCAACACTGTTCAATATCAATAATCAAACCCAACACTGTTCAATATCAATAATCAAACCCAACACTGTTCAATATCAATAATCAAACCCAACACTGTTCAATATCAATAATCAAACCCAACACTGTTCAATATCAATAATCAAACCCAACACTGTTCAATATCAATAATCAAACCCAACACTGTTCAATATCAATAATCAAACCCAACACTGTTCAATATCAATAATCAAACCCAACACTGTTCAATATCAATAATCAAACCCAACACTGTTCAATATCAATAATCAAACCCAACACTGTTCAATATCAATAATCAAACCCAACACTGTTCAATATCAATAATCAAACCCAACACTGTTCAATATCAATAATCAAACCCAACACTGTTCAATATCAATAATCAAACCCAACACTGTTCAATATCAATAATCAAACCCAACACTGTTCAATATCAATAATCAAACCCAACACTGTTCAATATCAATAATCAAACCCAACACTGTTCAATATCAATAATCAAACCCAACACTGTTCAATATCAATAATCAAACCCAACACTGTTCAATATCAATAATCAAACCCAACACTGTTCAATATCAATAATCAAACCCAACACTGTTCAATATCAATAATCAAACCCAACACTGTTCAATATCAATAATCAAACCCAACACTGTTCAATATCAATAATCAAACCCAACACTGTTCAATATCAATAATCAAACCCAACACTGTTCAATATCAATAATCAAACCCAACACTGTTCAATATCAATAATCAAACCCAACACTGTTCAATATCAATAATCAAACCCAACACTGTTCAATATCAATAATCAAACCCAACACTGTTCAATATCAATAATCAAACCCAACACTGTTCAATATCAATAATCAAACCCAACACTGTTCAATATCAATAATCAAACCCAACACTGTTCAATATCAATAATCAAACCCAACACTGTTCAATATCAATAATCAAACCCAACACTGTTCAATATCAATAATCAAACCCAACACTGTTCAATATCAATAATCAAACCCAACACTGTTCAATATCAATAATCAAACCCAACACTGTTCAATATCAATAATCAAACCCAACACTGTTCAATATCAATAATCAAACCCAACACTGTTCAATATCAATAATCAAACCCAACACTGTTCAATATCAATAATCAAACCCAACACTGTTCAATATCAATAATCAAACCCAACACTGTTCAATATCAATAATCAAACCCAACACTGTTCAATATCAATAATCAAACCCAACACTGTTCAATATCAATAATCAAACCCAACACTGTTCAATATCAATAATCAAACCCAACACTGTTCAATATCAATAATCAAACCCAACACTGTTCAATATCAATAATCAAACCCAACACTGTTCAATATCAATAATCAAACCCAACACTGTTCAATATCAATAATCAAACCCAACACTGTTCAATATCAATAATCAAACCCAACACTGTTCAATATCAATAATCAAACCCAACACTGTTCAATATCAATAATCAAACCCAACACTGTTCAATATCAATAATCAAACCCAACACTGTTCAATATCAATAATCAAACCCAACACTGTTCAATATCAATAATCAAACCCAACACTGTTCAATATCAATAATCAAACCCAACACTGTTCAATATCAATAATCAAACCCAACACTGTTCAATATCAATAATCAAACCCAACACTGTTCAATATCAATAATCAAACCCAACACTGTTCAATATCAATAATCAAACCCAACACTGTTCAATATCAATAATCAAACCCAACACTGTTCAATATCAATAATCAAACCCAACACTGTTCAATATCAATAATCAAACCCAACACTGTTCAATATCAATAATCAAACCCAACACTGTTCAATATCAATAATCAAACCCAACACTGTTCAATATCAATAATCAAACCCAACACTGTTCAATATCAATAATCAAACCCAACACTGTTCAATATCAATAATCAAACCCAACACTGTTCAATATCAATAATCAAACCCAACACTGTTCAATATCAATAATCAAACCCAACACTGTTCAATATCAATAATCAAACCCAACACTGTTCAATATCAATAATCAAACCCAACACTGTTCAATATCAATAATCAAACCCAACACTGTTCAATATCAATAATCAAACCCAACACTGTTCAATATCAATAATCAAACCCAACACTGTTCAATATCAATAATCAAACCCAACACTGTTCAATATCAATAATCAAACCCAACACTGTTCAATATCAATAATCAAACCCAACACTGTTCAATATCAATAATCAAACCCAACACTGTTCAATATCAATAATCAAACCCAACACTGTTCAATATCAATAATCAAACCCAACACTGTTCAATATCAATAATCAAACCCAACACTGTTCAATATCAATAATCAAACCCAACACTGTTCAATATCAATAATCAAACCCAACACTGTTCAATATCAATAATCAAACCCAACACTGTTCAATATCAATAATCAAACCCAACACTGTTCAATATCAATAATCAAACCCAACACTGTTCAATATCAATAATCAAACCCAACACTGTTCAATATCAATAATCAAACCCAACACTGTTCAATATCAATAATCAAACCCAACACTGTTCAATATCAATAATCAAACCCAACACTGTTCAATATCAATAATCAAACCCAACACTGTTCAATATCAATAATCAAACCCAACACTGTTCAATATCAATAATCAAACCCAACACTGTTCAATATCAATAATCAAACCCAACACTGTTCAATATCAATAATCAAACCCAACACTGTTCAATATCAATAATCAAACCCAACACTGTTCAATATCAATAATCAAACCCAACACTGTTCAATATCAATAATCAAACCCAACACTGTTCAATATCAATAATCAAACCCAACACTGTTCAATATCAATAATCAAACCCAACACTGTTCAATATCAATAATCAAACCCAACACTGTTCAATATCAATAATCAAACCCAACACTGTTCAATATCAATAATCAAACCCAACACTGTTCAATATCAATAATCAAACCCAACACTGTTCAATATCAATAATCAAACCCAACACTGTTCAATATCAATAATCAAACCCAACACTGTTCAATATCAATAATCAAACCCAACACTGTTCAATATCAATAATCAAACCCAACACTGTTCAATATCAATAATCAAACCCAACACTGTTCAATATCAATAATCAAACCCAACACTGTTCAATATCAATAATCAAACCCAACACTGTTCAATATCAATAATCAAACCCAACACTGTTCAATATCAATAATCAAACCCAACACTGTTCAATATCAATAATCAAACCCAACACTGTTCAATATCAATAATCAAACCCAACACTGTTCAATATCAATAATCAAACCCAACACTGTTCAATATCAATAATCAAACCCAACACTGTTCAATATCAATAATCAAACCCAACACTGTTCAATATCAATAATCAAACCCAACACTGTTCAATATCAATAATCAAACCCAACACTGTTCAATATCAATAATCAAACCCAACACTGTTCAATATCAATAATCAAACCCAACACTGTTCAATATCAATAATCAAACCCAACACTGTTCAATATCAATAATCAAACCCAACACTGTTCAATATCAATAATCAAACCCAACACTGTTCAATATCAATAATCAAACCCAACACTGTTCAATATCAATAATCAAACCCAACACTGTTCAATATCAATAATCAAACCCAACACTGTTCAATATCAATAATCAAACCCAACACTGTTCAATATCAATAATCAAACCCAACACTGTTCAATATCAATAATCAAACCCAACACTGTTCAATATCAATAATCAAACCCAACACTGTTCAATATCAATAATCAAACCCAACACTGTTCAATATCAATAATCAAACCCAACACTGTTCAATATCAATAATCAAACCCAACACTGTTCAATATCAATAATCAAACCCAACACTGTTCAATATCAATAATCAAACCCAACACTGTTCAATATCAATAATCAAACCCAACACTGTTCAATATCAATAATCAAACCCAACACTGTTCAATATCAATAATCAAACCCAACACTGTTCAATATCAATAATCAAACCCAACACTGTTCAATATCAATAATCAAACCCAACACTGTTCAATATCAATAATCAAACCCAACACTGTTCAATATCAATAATCAAACCCAACACTGTTCAATATCAATAATCAAACCCAACACTGTTCAATATCAATAATCAAACCCAACACTGTTCAATATCAATAATCAAACCCAACACTGTTCAATATCAATAATCAAACCCAACACTGTTCAATATCAATAATCAAACCCAACACTGTTCAATATCAATAATCAAACCCAACACTGTTCAATATCAATAATCAAACCCAACACTGTTCAATATCAATAATCAAACCCAACACTGTTCAATATCAATAATCAAACCCAACACTGTTCAATATCAATAATCAAACCCAACACTGTTCAATATCAATAATCAAACCCAACACTGTTCAATATCAATAATCAAACCCAACACTGTTCAATATCAATAATCAAACCCAACACTGTTCAATATCAATAATCAAACCCAACACTGTTCAATATCAATAATCAAACCCAACACTGTTCAATATCAATAATCAAACCCAACACTGTTCAATATCAATAATCAAACCCAACACTGTTCAATATCAATAATCAAACCCAACACTGTTCAATATCAATAATCAAACCCAACACTGTTCAATATCAATAATCAAACCCAACACTGTTCAATATCAATAATCAAACCCAACACTGTTCAATATCAATAATCAAACCCAACACTGTTCAATATCAATAATCAAACCCAACACTGTTCAATATCAATAATCAAACCCAACACTGTTCAATATCAATAATCAAACCCAACACTGTTCAATATCAATAATCAAACCCAACACTGTTCAATATCAATAATCAAACCCAACACTGTTCAATATCAATAATCAAACCCAACACTGTTCAATATCAATAATCAAACCCAACACTGTTCAATATCAATAATCAAACCCAACACTGTTCAATATCAATAATCAAACCCAACACTGTTCAATATCAATAATCAAACCCAACACTGTTCAATATCAATAATCAAACCCAACACTGTTCAATATCAATAATCAAACCCAACACTGTTCAATATCAATAATCAAACCCAACACTGTTCAATATCAATAATCAAACCCAACACTGTTCAATATCAATAATCAAACCCAACACTGTTCAATATCAATAATCAAACCCAACACTGTTCAATATCAATAATCAAACCCAACACTGTTCAATATCAATAATCAAACCCAACACTGTTCAATATCAATAATCAAACCCAACACTGTTCAATATCAATAATCAAACCCAACACTGTTCAATATCAATAATCAAACCCAACACTGTTCAATATCAATAATCAAACCCAACACTGTTCAATATCAATAATCAAACCCAACACTGTTCAATATCAATAATCAAACCCAACACTGTTCAATATCAATAATCAAACCCAACACTGTTCAATATCAATAATCAAACCCAACACTGTTCAATATCAATAATCAAACCCAACACTGTTCAATATCAATAATCAAACCCAACACTGTTCAATATCAATAATCAAACCCAACACTGTTCAATATCAATAATCAAACCCAACACTGTTCAATATCAATAATCAAACCCAACACTGTTCAATATCAATAATCAAACCCAACACTGTTCAATATCAATAATCAAACCCAACACTGTTCAATATCAATAATCAAACCCAACACTGTTCAATATCAATAATCAAACCCAACACTGTTCAATATCAATAATCAAACCCAACACTGTTCAATATCAATAATCAAACCCAACACTGTTCAATATCAATAATCAAACCCAACACTGTTCAATATCAATAATCAAACCCAACACTGTTCAATATCAATAATCAAACCCAACACTGTTCAATATCAATAATCAAACCCAACACTGTTCAATATCAATAATCAAACCCAACACTGTTCAATATCAATAATCAAACCCAACACTGTTCAATATCAATAATCAAACCCAACACTGTTCAATATCAATAATCAAACCCAACACTGTTCAATATCAATAATCAAACCCAACACTGTTCAATATCAATAATCAAACCCAACACTGTTCAATATCAATAATCAAACCCAACACTGTTCAATATCAATAATCAAACCCAACACTGTTCAATATCAATAATCAAACCCAACACTGTTCAATATCAATAATCAAACCCAACACTGTTCAATATCAATAATCAAACCCAACACTGTTCAATATCAATAATCAAACCCAACACTGTTCAATATCAATAATCAAACCCAACACTGTTCAATATCAATAATCAAACCCAACACTGTTCAATATCAATAATCAAACCCAACACTGTTCAATATCAATAATCAAACCCAACACTGTTCAATATCAATAATCAAACCCAACACTGTTCAATATCAATAATCAAACCCAACACTGTTCAATATCAATAATCAAACCCAACACTGTTCAATATCAATAATCAAACCCAACACTGTTCAATATCAATAATCAAACCCAACACTGTTCAATATCAATAATCAAACCCAACACTGTTCAATATCAATAATCAAACCCAACACTGTTCAATATCAATAATCAAACCCAACACTGTTCAATATCAATAATCAAACCCAACACTGTTCAATATCAATAATCAAACCCAACACTGTTCAATATCAATAATCAAACCCAACACTGTTCAATATCAATAATCAAACCCAACACTGTTCAATATCAATAATCAAACCCAACACTGTTCAATATCAATAATCAAACCCAACACTGTTCAATATCAATAATCAAACCCAACACTGTTCAATATCAATAATCAAACCCAACACTGTTCAATATCAATAATCAAACCCAACACTGTTCAATATCAATAATCAAACCCAACACTGTTCAATATCAATAATCAAACCCAACACTGTTCAATATCAATAATCAAACCCAACACTGTTCAATATCAATAATCAAACCCAACACTGTTCAATATCAATAATCAAACCCAACACTGTTCAATATCAATAATCAAACCCAACACTGTTCAATATCAATAATCAAACCCAACACTGTTCAATATCAATAATCAAACCCAACACTGTTCAATATCAATAATCAAACCCAACACTGTTCAATATCAATAATCAAACCCAACACTGTTCAATATCAATAATCAAACCCAACACTGTTCAATATCAATAATCAAACCCAACACTGTTCAATATCAATAATCAAACCCAACACTGTTCAATATCAATAATCAAACCCAACACTGTTCAATATCAATAATCAAACCCAACACTGTTCAATATCAATAATCAAACCCAACACTGTTCAATATCAATAATCAAACCCAACACTGTTCAATATCAATAATCAAACCCAACACTGTTCAATATCAATAATCAAACCCAACACTGTTCAATATCAATAATCAAACCCAACACTGTTCAATATCAATAATCAAACCCAACACTGTTCAATATCAATAATCAAACCCAACACTGTTCAATATCAATAATCAAACCCAACACTGTTCAATATCAATAATCAAACCCAACACTGTTCAATATCAATAATCAAACCCAACACTGTTCAATATCAATAATCAAACCCAACACTGTTCAATATCAATAATCAAACCCAACACTGTTCAATATCAATAATCAAACCCAACACTGTTCAATATCAATAATCAAACCCAACACTGTTCAATATCAATAATCAAACCCAACACTGTTCAATATCAATAATCAAACCCAACACTGTTCAATATCAATAATCAAACCCAACACTGTTCAATATCAATAATCAAACCCAACACTGTTCAATATCAATAATCAAACCCAACACTGTTCAATATCAATAATCAAACCCAACACTGTTCAATATCAATAATCAAACCCAACACTGTTCAATATCAATAATCAAACCCAACACTGTTCAATATCAATAATCAAACCCAACACTGTTCAATATCAATAATCAAACCCAACACTGTTCAATATCAATAATCAAACCCAACACTGTTCAATATCAATAATCAAACCCAACACTGTTCAATATCAATAATCAAACCCAACACTGTTCAATATCAATAATCAAACCCAACACTGTTCAATATCAATAATCAAACCCAACACTGTTCAATATCAATAATCAAACCCAACACTGTTCAATATCAATAATCAAACCCAACACTGTTCAATATCAATAATCAAACCCAACACTGTTCAATATCAATAATCAAACCCAACACTGTTCAATATCAATAATCAAACCCAACACTGTTCAATATCAATAATCAAACCCAACACTGTTCAATATCAATAATCAAACCCAACACTGTTCAATATCAATAATCAAACCCAACACTGTTCAATATCAATAATCAAACCCAACACTGTTCAATATCAATAATCAAACCCAACACTGTTCAATATCAATAATCAAACCCAACACTGTTCAATATCAATAATCAAACCCAACACTGTTCAATATCAATAATCAAACCCAACACTGTTCAATATCAATAATCAAACCCAACACTGTTCAATATCAATAATCAAACCCAACACTGTTCAATATCAATAATCAAACCCAACACTGTTCAATATCAATAATCAAACCCAACACTGTTCAATATCAATAATCAAACCCAACACTGTTCAATATCAATAATCAAACCCAACACTGTTCAATATCAATAATCAAACCCAACACTGTTCAATATCAATAATCAAACCCAACACTGTTCAATATCAATAATCAAACCCAACACTGTTCAATATCAATAATCAAACCCAACACTGTTCAATATCAATAATCAAACCCAACACTGTTCAATATCAATAATCAAACCCAACACTGTTCAATATCAATAATCAAACCCAACACTGTTCAATATCAATAATCAAACCCAACACTGTTCAATATCAATAATCAAACCCAACACTGTTCAATATCAATAATCAAACCCAACACTGTTCAATATCAATAATCAAACCCAACACTGTTCAATATCAATAATCAAACCCAACACTGTTCAATATCAATAATCAAACCCAACACTGTTCAATATCAATAATCAAACCCAACACTGTTCAATATCAATAATCAAACCCAACACTGTTCAATATCAATAATCAAACCCAACACTGTTCAATATCAATAATCAAACCCAACACTGTTCAATATCAATAATCAAACCCAACACTGTTCAATATCAATAATCAAACCCAACACTGTTCAATATCAATAATCAAACCCAACACTGTTCAATATCAATAATCAAACCCAACACTGTTCAATATCAATAATCAAACCCAACACTGTTCAATATCAATAATCAAACCCAACACTGTTCAATATCAATAATCAAACCCAACACTGTTCAATATCAATAATCAAACCCAACACTGTTCAATATCAATAATCAAACCCAACACTGTTCAATATCAATAATCAAACCCAACACTGTTCAATATCAATAATCAAACCCAACACTGTTCAATATCAATAATCAAACCCAACACTGTTCAATATCAATAATCAAACCCAACACTGTTCAATATCAATAATCAAACCCAACACTGTTCAATATCAATAATCAAACCCAACACTGTTCAATATCAATAATCAAACCCAACACTGTTCAATATCAATAATCAAACCCAACACTGTTCAATATCAATAATCAAACCCAACACTGTTCAATATCAATAATCAAACCCAACACTGTTCAATATCAATAATCAAACCCAACACTGTTCAATATCAATAATCAAACCCAACACTGTTCAATATCAATAATCAAACCCAACACTGTTCAATATCAATAATCAAACCCAACACTGTTCAATATCAATAATCAAACCCAACACTGTTCAATATCAATAATCAAACCCAACACTGTTCAATATCAATAATCAAACCCAACACTGTTCAATATCAATAATCAAACCCAACACTGTTCAATATCAATAATCAAACCCAACACTGTTCAATATCAATAATCAAACCCAACACTGTTCAATATCAATAATCAAACCCAACACTGTTCAATATCAATAATCAAACCCAACACTGTTCAATATCAATAATCAAACCCAACACTGTTCAATATCAATAATCAAACCCAACACTGTTCAATATCAATAATCAAACCCAACACTGTTCAATATCAATAATCAAACCCAACACTGTTCAATATCAATAATCAAACCCAACACTGTTCAATATCAATAATCAAACCCAACACTGTTCAATATCAATAATCAAACCCAACACTGTTCAATATCAATAATCAAACCCAACACTGTTCAATATCAATAATCAAACCCAACACTGTTCAATATCAATAATCAAACCCAACACTGTTCAATATCAATAATCAAACCCAACACTGTTCAATATCAATAATCAAACCCAACACTGTTCAATATCAATAATCAAACCCAACACTGTTCAATATCAATAATCAAACCCAACACTGTTCAATATCAATAATCAAACCCAACACTGTTCAATATCAATAATCAAACCCAACACTGTTCAATATCAATAATCAAACCCAACACTGTTCAATATCAATAATCAAACCCAACACTGTTCAATATCAATAATCAAACCCAACACTGTTCAATATCAATAATCAAACCCAACACTGTTCAATATCAATAATCAAACCCAACACTGTTCAATATCAATAATCAAACCCAACACTGTTCAATATCAATAATCAAACCCAACACTGTTCAATATCAATAATCAAACCCAACACTGTTCAATATCAATAATCAAACCCAACACTGTTCAATATCAATAATCAAACCCAACACTGTTCAATATCAATAATCAAACCCAACACTGTTCAATATCAATAATCAAACCCAACACTGTTCAATATCAATAATCAAACCCAACACTGTTCAATATCAATAATCAAACCCAACACTGTTCAATATCAATAATCAAACCCAACACTGTTCAATATCAATAATCAAACCCAACACTGTTCAATATCAATAATCAAACCCAACACTGTTCAATATCAATAATCAAACCCAACACTGTTCAATATCAATAATCAAACCCAACACTGTTCAATATCAATAATCAAACCCAACACTGTTCAATATCAATAATCAAACCCAACACTGTTCAATATCAATAATCAAACCCAACACTGTTCAATATCAATAATCAAACCCAACACTGTTCAATATCAATAATCAAACCCAACACTGTTCAATATCAATAATCAAACCCAACACTGTTCAATATCAATAATCAAACCCAACACTGTTCAATATCAATAATCAAACCCAACACTGTTCAATATCAATAATCAAACCCAACACTGTTCAATATCAATAATCAAACCCAACACTGTTCAATATCAATAATCAAACCCAACACTGTTCAATATCAATAATCAAACCCAACACTGTTCAATATCAATAATCAAACCCAACACTGTTCAATATCAATAATCAAACCCAACACTGTTCAATATCAATAATCAAACCCAACACTGTTCAATATCAATAATCAAACCCAACACTGTTCAATATCAATAATCAAACCCAACACTGTTCAATATCAATAATCAAACCCAACACTGTTCAATATCAATAATCAAACCCAACACTGTTCAATATCAATAATCAAACCCAACACTGTTCAATATCAATAATCAAACCCAACACTGTTCAATATCAATAATCAAACCCAACACTGTTCAATATCAATAATCAAACCCAACACTGTTCAATATCAATAATCAAACCCAACACTGTTCAATATCAATAATCAAACCCAACACTGTTCAATATCAATAATCAAACCCAACACTGTTCAATATCAATAATCAAACCCAACACTGTTCAATATCAATAATCAAACCCAACACTGTTCAATATCAATAATCAAACCCAACACTGTTCAATATCAATAATCAAACCCAACACTGTTCAATATCAATAATCAAACCCAACACTGTTCAATATCAATAATCAAACCCAACACTGTTCAATATCAATAATCAAACCCAACACTGTTCAATATCAATAATCAAACCCAACACTGTTCAATATCAATAATCAAACCCAACACTGTTCAATATCAATAATCAAACCCAACACTGTTCAATATCAATAATCAAACCCAACACTGTTCAATATCAATAATCAAACCCAACACTGTTCAATATCAATAATCAAACCCAACACTGTTCAATATCAATAATCAAACCCAACACTGTTCAATATCAATAATCAAACCCAACACTGTTCAATATCAATAATCAAACCCAACACTGTTCAATATCAATAATCAAACCCAACACTGTTCAATATCAATAAT
The DNA here is from genome assembly GCA_030390025.1 of Squalus acanthias. NCBI lineage: Eukaryota > Metazoa > Chordata > Chondrichthyes > Squaliformes > Squalidae > Squalus > Squalus acanthias. Next base: position 139,774 of record JASTWF010000695.1, read on the forward strand.
CAAACCCAACACTGTTCAATATCAATAATCAAACCCAACACTGTTCAATATCAATAATCAAACCCAACACTGTTCAATATCAATAATCAAACCCAACACTGTTCAATATCAATAATCAAACCCAACACTGTTCAATATCAATAATCAAACCCAACACTGTTCAATATCAATAATCAAACCCAACACTGTTCAATATCAATAATCAAACCCAACACTGTTCAATATCAATAATCAAACCCAACACTGTTCAATATCAATAATCAAACCCAACACTGTTCAATATCAATAATCAAACCCAACACTGTTCAATATCAATAATCAAACCCAACACTGTTCAATATCAATAATCAAACCCAACACTGTTCAATATCAATAATCAAACCCAACACTGTTCAATATCAATAATCAAACCCAACACTGTTCAATATCAATAATCAAACCCAACACTGTTCAATATCAATAATCAAACCCAACACTGTTCAATATCAATAATCAAACCCAACACTGTTCAATATCAATAATCAAACCCAACACTGTTCAATATCAATAATCAAACCCAACACTGTTCAATATCAATAATCAAACCCAACACTGTTCAATATCAATAATCAAACCCAACACTGTTCAATATCAATAATCAAACCCAACACTGTTCAATATCAATAATCAAACCCAACACTGTTCAATATCAATAATCAAACCCAACACTGTTCAATATCAATAATCAAACCCAACACTGTTCAATATCAATAATCAAACCCAACACTGTTCAATATCAATAATCAAACCCAACACTGTTCAATATCAATAATCAAACCCAACACTGTTCAATATCAATAATCAAACCCAACACTGTTCAATATCAATAATCAAACCCAACACTGTTCAATATCAATAATCAAACCCAACACTGTTCAATATCAATAATCAAACCCAACACTGTTCAATATCAATAATCAAACCCAACACTGTTCAATATCAATAATCAAACCCAACACTGTTCAATATCAATAATCAAACCCAACACTGTTCAATATCAATAATCAAACCCAACACTGTTCAATATCAATAATCAAACCCAACACTGTTCAATATCAATAATCAAACCCAACACTGTTCAATATCAATAATCAAACCCAACACTGTTCAATATCAATAATCAAACCCAACACTGTTCAATATCAATAATCAAACCCAACACTGTTCAATATCAATAATCAAACCCAACACTGTTCAATATCAATAATCAAACCCAACACTGTTCAATATCAATAATCAAACCCAACACTGTTCAATATCAATAATCAAACCCAACACTGTTCAATATCAATAATCAAACCCAACACTGTTCAATATCAATAATCAAACCCAACACTGTTCAATATCAATAATCAAACCCAACACTGTTCAATATCAATAATCAAACCCAACACTGTTCAATATCAATAATCAAACCCAACACTGTTCAATATCAATAATCAAACCCAACACTGTTCAATATCAATAATCAAACCCAACACTGTTCAATATCAATAATCAAACCCAACACTGTTCAATATCAATAATCAAACCCAACACTGTTCAATATCAATAATCAAACCCAACACTGTTCAATATCAATAATCAAACCCAACACTGTTCAATATCAATAATCAAACCCAACACTGTTCAATATCAATAATCAAACCCAACACTGTTCAATATCAATAATCAAACCCAACACTGTTCAATATCAATAATCAAACCCAACACTGTTCAATATCAATAATCAAACCCAACACTGTTCAATATCAATAATCAAACCCAACACTGTTCAATATCAATAATCAAACCCAACACTGTTCAATATCAATAATCAAACCCAACACTGTTCAATATCAATAATCAAACCCAACACTGTTCAATATCAATAATCAAACCCAACACTGTTCAATATCAATAATCAAACCCAACACTGTTCAATATCAATAATCAAACCCAACACTGTTCAATATCAATAATCAAACCCAACACTGTTCAATATCAATAATCAAACCCAACACTGTTCAATATCAATAATCAAACCCAACACTGTTCAATATCAATAATCAAACCCAACACTGTTCAATATCAATAATCAAACCCAACACTGTTCAATATCAATAATCAAACCCAACACTGTTCAATATCAATAATCAAACCCAACACTGTTCAATATCAATAATCAAACCCAACACTGTTCAATATCAATAATCAAACCCAACACTGTTCAATATCAATAATCAAACCCAACACTGTTCAATATCAATAATCAAACCCAACACTGTTCAATATCAATAATCAAACCCAACACTGTTCAATATCAATAATCAAACCCAACACTGTTCAATATCAATAATCAAACCCAACACTGTTCAATATCAATAATCAAACCCAACACTGTTCAATATCAATAATCAAACCCAACACTGTTCAATATCAATAATCAAACCCAACACTGTTCAATATCAATAATCAAACCCAACACTGTTCAATATCAATAATCAAACCCAACACTGTTCAATATCAATAATCAAACCCAACACTGTTCAATATCAATAATCAAACCCAACACTGTTCAATATCAATAATCAAACCCAACACTGTTCAATATCAATAATCAAACCCAACACTGTTCAATATCAATAATCAAACCCAACACTGTTCAATATCAATAATCAAACCCAACACTGTTCAATATCAATAATCAAACCCAACACTGTTCAATATCAATAATCAAACCCAACACTGTTCAATATCAATAATCAAACCCAACACTGTTCAATATCAATAATCAAACCCAACACTGTTCAATATCAATAATCAAACCCAACACTGTTCAATATCAATAATCAAACCCAACACTGTTCAATATCAATAATCAAACCCAACACTGTTCAATATCAATAATCAAACCCAACACTGTTCAATATCAATAATCAAACCCAACACTGTTCAATATCAATAATCAAACCCAACACTGTTCAATATCAATAATCAAACCCAACACTGTTCAATATCAATAATCAAACCCAACACTGTTCAATATCAATAATCAAACCCAACACTGTTCAATATCAATAATCAAACCCAACACTGTTCAATATCAATAATCAAACCCAACACTGTTCAATATCAATAATCAAACCCAACACTGTTCAATATCAATAATCAAACCCAACACTGTTCAATATCAATAATCAAACCCAACACTGTTCAATATCAATAATCAAACCCAACACTGTTCAATATCAATAATCAAACCCAACACTGTTCAATATCAATAATCAAACCCAACACTGTTCAATATCAATAATCAAACCCAACACTGTTCAATATCAATAATCAAACCCAACACTGTTCAATATCAATAATCAAACCCAACACTGTTCAATATCAATAATCAAACCCAACACTGTTCAATATCAATAATCAAACCCAACACTGTTCAATATCAATAATCAAACCCAACACTGTTCAATATCAATAATCAAACCCAACACTGTTCAATATCAATAATCAAACCCAACACTGTTCAATATCAATAATCAAACCCAACACTGTTCAATATCAATAATCAAACCCAACACTGTTCAATATCAATAATCAAACCCAACACTGTTCAATATCAATAATCAAACCCAACACTGTTCAATATCAATAATCAAACCCAACACTGTTCAATATCAATAATCAAACCCAACACTGTTCAATATCAATAATCAAACCCAACACTGTTCAATATCAATAATCAAACCCAACACTGTTCAATATCAATAATCAAACCCAACACTGTTCAATATCAATAATCAAACCCAACACTGTTCAATATCAATAATCAAACCCAACACTGTTCAATATCAATAATCAAACCCAACACTGTTCAATATCAATAATCAAACCCAACACTGTTCAATATCAATAATCAAACCCAACACTGTTCAATATCAATAATCAAACCCAACACTGTTCAATATCAATAATCAAACCCAACACTGTTCAATATCAATAATCAAACCCAACACTGTTCAATATCAATAATCAAACCCAACACTGTTCAATATCAATAATCAAACCCAACACTGTTCAATATCAATAATCAAACCCAACACTGTTCAATATCAATAATCAAACCCAACACTGTTCAATATCAATAATCAAACCCAACACTGTTCAATATCAATAATCAAACCCAACACTGTTCAATATCAATAATCAAACCCAACACTGTTCAATATCAATAATCAAACCCAACACTGTTCAATATCAATAATCAAACCCAACACTGTTCAATATCAATAATCAAACCCAACACTGTTCAATATCAATAATCAAACCCAACACTGTTCAATATCAATAATCAAACCCAACACTGTTCAATATCAATAATCAAACCCAACACTGTTCAATATCAATAATCAAACCCAACACTGTTCAATATCAATAATCAAACCCAACACTGTTCAATATCAATAATCAAACCCAACACTGTTCAATATCAATAATCAAACCCAACACTGTTCAATATCAATAATCAAACCCAACACTGTTCAATATCAATAATCAAACCCAACACTGTTCAATATCAATAATCAAACCCAACACTGTTCAATATCAATAATCAAACCCAACACTGTTCAATATCAATAATCAAACCCAACACTGTTCAATATCAATAATCAAACCCAACACTGTTCAATATCAATAATCAAACCCAACACTGTTCAATATCAATAATCAAACCCAACACTGTTCAATATCAATAATCAAACCCAACACTGTTCAATATCAATAATCAAACCCAACACTGTTCAATATCAATAATCAAACCCAACACTGTTCAATATCAATAATCAAACCCAACACTGTTCAATATCAATAATCAAACCCAACACTGTTCAATATCAATAATCAAACCCAACACTGTTCAATATCAATAATCAAACCCAACACTGTTCAATATCAATAATCAAACCCAACACTGTTCAATATCAATAATCAAACCCAACACTGTTCAATATCAATAATCAAACCCAACACTGTTCAATATCAATAATCAAACCCAACACTGTTCAATATCAATAATCAAACCCAACACTGTTCAATATCAATAATCAAACCCAACACTGTTCAATATCAATAATCAAACCCAACACTGTTCAATATCAATAATCAAACCCAACACTGTTCAATATCAATAATCAAACCCAACACTGTTCAATATCAATAATCAAACCCAACACTGTTCAATATCAATAATCAAACCCAACACTGTTCAATATCAATAATCAAACCCAACACTGTTCAATATCAATAATCAAACCCAACACTGTTCAATATCAATAATCAAACCCAACACTGTTCAATATCAATAATCAAACCCAACACTGTTCAATATCAATAATCAAACCCAACACTGTTCAATATCAATAATCAAACCCAACACTGTTCAATATCAATAATCAAACCCAACACTGTTCAATATCAATAATCAAACCCAACACTGTTCAATATCAATAATCAAACCCAACACTGTTCAATATCAATAATCAAACCCAACACTGTTCAATATCAATAATCAAACCCAACACTGTTCAATATCAATAATCAAACCCAACACTGTTCAATATCAATAATCAAACCCAACACTGTTCAATATCAATAATCAAACCCAACACTGTTCAATATCAATAATCAAACCCAACACTGTTCAATATCAATAATCAAACCCAACACTGTTCAATATCAATAATCAAACCCAACACTGTTCAATATCAATAATCAAACCCAACACTGTTCAATATCAATAATCAAACCCAACACTGTTCAATATCAATAATCAAACCCAACACTGTTCAATATCAATAATCAAACCCAACACTGTTCAATATCAATAATCAAACCCAACACTGTTCAATATCAATAATCAAACCCAACACTGTTCAATATCAATAATCAAACCCAACACTGTTCAATATCAATAATCAAACCCAACACTGTTCAATATCAATAATCAAACCCAACACTGTTCAATATCAATAATCAAACCCAACACTGTTCAATATCAATAATCAAACCCAACACTGTTCAATATCAATAATCAAACCCAACACTGTTCAATATCAATAATCAAACCCAACACTGTTCAATATCAATAATCAAACCCAACACTGTTCAATATCAATAATCAAACCCAACACTGTTCAATATCAATAATCAAACCCAACACTGTTCAATATCAATAATCAAACCCAACACTGTTCAATATCAATAATCAAACCCAACACTGTTCAATATCAATAATCAAACCCAACACTGTTCAATATCAATAATCAAACCCAACACTGTTCAATATCAATAATCAAACCCAACACTGTTCAATATCAATAATCAAACCCAACACTGTTCAATATCAATAATCAAACCCAACACTGTTCAATATCAATAATCAAACCCAACACTGTTCAATATCAATAATCAAACCCAACACTGTTCAATATCAATAATCAAACCCAACACTGTTCAATATCAATAATCAAACCCAACACTGTTCAATATCAATAATCAAACCCAACACTGTTCAATATCAATAATCAAACCCAACACTGTTCAATATCAATAATCAAACCCAACACTGTTCAATATCAATAATCAAACCCAACACTGTTCAATATCAATAATCAAACCCAACACTGTTCAATATCAATAATCAAACCCAACACTGTTCAATATCAATAATCAAACCCAACACTGTTCAATATCAATAATCAAACCCAACACTGTTCAATATCAATAATCAAACCCAACACTGTTCAATATCAATAATCAAACCCAACACTGTTCAATATCAATAATCAAACCCAACACTGTTCAATATCAATAATCAAACCCAACACTGTTCAATATCAATAATCAAACCCAACACTGTTCAATATCAATAATCAAACCCAACACTGTTCAATATCAATAATCAAACCCAACACTGTTCAATATCAATAATCAAACCCAACACTGTTCAATATCAATAATCAAACCCAACACTGTTCAATATCAATAATCAAACCCAACACTGTTCAATATCAATAATCAAACCCAACACTGTTCAATATCAATAATCAAACCCAACACTGTTCAATATCAATAATCAAACCCAACACTGTTCAATATCAATAATCAAACCCAACACTGTTCAATATCAATAATCAAACCCAACACTGTTCAATATCAATAATCAAACCCAACACTGTTCAATATCAATAATCAAACCCAACACTGTTCAATATCAATAATCAAACCCAACACTGTTCAATATCAATAATCAAACCCAACACTGTTCAATATCAATAATCAAACCCAACACTGTTCAATATCAATAATCAAACCCAACACTGTTCAATATCAATAATCAAACCCAACACTGTTCAATATCAATAATCAAACCCAACACTGTTCAATATCAATAATCAAACCCAACACTGTTCAATATCAATAATCAAACCCAACACTGTTCAATATCAATAATCAAACCCAACACTGTTCAATATCAATAATCAAACCCAACACTGTTCAATATCAATAATCAAACCCAACACTGTTCAATATCAATAATCAAACCCAACACTGTTCAATATCAATAATCAAACCCAACACTGTTCAATATCAATAATCAAACCCAACACTGTTCAATATCAATAATCAAACCCAACACTGTTCAATATCAATAATCAAACCCAACACTGTTCAATATCAATAATCAAACCCAACACTGTTCAATATCAATAATCAAACCCAACACTGTTCAATATCAATAATCAAACCCAACACTGTTCAATATCAATAATCAAACCCAACACTGTTCAATATCAATAATCAAACCCAACACTGTTCAATATCAATAATCAAACCCAACACTGTTCAATATCAATAATCAAACCCAACACTGTTCAATATCAATAATCAAACCCAACACTGTTCAATATCAATAATCAAACCCAACACTGTTCAATATCAATAATCAAACCCAACACTGTTCAATATCAATAATCAAACCCAACACTGTTCAATATCAATAATCAAACCCAACACTGTTCAATATCAATAATCAAACCCAACACTGTTCAATATCAATAATCAAACCCAACACTGTTCAATATCAATAATCAAACCCAACACTGTTCAATATCAATAATCAAACCCAACACTGTTCAATATCAATAATCAAACCCAACACTGTTCAATATCAATAATCAAACCCAACACTGTTCAATATCAATAATCAAACCCAACACTGTTCAATATCAATAATCAAACCCAACACTGTTCAATATCAATAATCAAACCCAACACTGTTCAATATCAATAATCAAACCCAACACTGTTCAATATCAATAATCAAACCCAACACTGTTCAATATCAATAATCAAACCCAACACTGTTCAATATCAATAATCAAACCCAACACTGTTCAATATCAATAATCAAACCCAACACTGTTCAATATCAATAATCAAACCCAACACTGTTCAATATCAATAATCAAACCCAACACTGTTCAATATCAATAATCAAACCCAACACTGTTCAATATCAATAATCAAACCCAACACTGTTCAATATCAATAATCAAACCCAACACTGTTCAATATCAATAATCAAACCCAACACTGTTCAATATCAATAATCAAACCCAACACTGTTCAATATCAATAATCAAACCCAACACTGTTCAATATCAATAATCAAACCCAACACTGTTCAATATCAATAATCAAACCCAACACTGTTCAATATCAATAATCAAACCCAACACTGTTCAATATCAATAATCAAACCCAACACTGTTCAATATCAATAATCAAACCCAACACTGTTCAATATCAATAATCAAACCCAACACTGTTCAATATCAATAATCAAACCCAACACTGTTCAATATCAATAATCAAACCCAACACTGTTCAATATCAATAATCAAACCCAACACTGTTCAATATCAATAATCAAACCCAACACTGTTCAATATCAATAATCAAACCCAACACTGTTCAATATCAATAATCAAACCCAACACTGTTCAATATCAATAATCAAACCCAACACTGTTCAATATCAATAATCAAACCCAACACTGTTCAATATCAATAATCAAACCCAACACTGTTCAATATCAATAATCAAACCCAACACTGTTCAATATCAATAATCAAACCCAACACTGTTCAATATCAATAATCAAACCCAACACTGTTCAATATCAATAATCAAACCCAACACTGTTCAATATCAATAATCAAACCCAACACTGTTCAATATCAATAATCAAACCCAACACTGTTCAATATCAATAATCAAACCCAACACTGTTCAATATCAATAATCAAACCCAACACTGTTCAATATCAATAATCAAACCCAACACTGTTCAATATCAATAATCAAACCCAACACTGTTCAATATCAATAATCAAACCCAACACTGTTCAATATCAATAATCAAACCCAACACTGTTCAATATCAATAATCAAACCCAACACTGTTCAATATCAATAATCAAACCCAACACTGTTCAATATCAATAATCAAACCCAACACTGTTCAATATCAATAATCAAACCCAACACTGTTCAATATCAATAATCAAACCCAACACTGTTCAATATCAATAATCAAACCCAACACTGTTCAATATCAATAATCAAACCCAACACTGTTCAATATCAATAATCAAACCCAACACTGTTCAATATCAATAATCAAACCCAACACTGTTCAATATCAATAATCAAACCCAACACTGTTCAATATCAATAATCAAACCCAACACTGTTCAATATCAATAATCAAACCCAACACTGTTCAATATCAATAATCAAACCCAACACTGTTCAATATCAATAATCAAACCCAACACTGTTCAATATCAATAATCAAACCCAACACTGTTCAATATCAATAATCAAACCCAACACTGTTCAATATCAATAATCAAACCCAACACTGTTCAATATCAATAATCAAACCCAACACTGTTCAATATCAATAATCAAACCCAACACTGTTCAATATCAATAATCAAACCCAACACTGTTCAATATCAATAATCAAACCCAACACTGTTCAATATCAATAATCAAACCCAACACTGTTCAATATCAATAATCAAACCCAACACTGTTCAATATCAATAATCAAACCCAACACTGTTCAATATCAATAATCAAACCCAACACTGTTCAATATCAATAATCAAACCCAACACTGTTCAATATCAATAATCAAACCCAACACTGTTCAATATCAATAATCAAACCCAACACTGTTCAATATCAATAATCAAACCCAACACTGTTCAATATCAATAATCAAACCCAACACTGTTCAATATCAATAATCAAACCCAACACTGTTCAATATCAATAATCAAACCCAACACTGTTCAATATCAATAATCAAACCCAACACTGTTCAATATCAATAATCAAACCCAACACTGTTCAATATCAATAATCAAACCCAACACTGTTCAATATCAATAATCAAACCCAACACTGTTCAATATCAATAATCAAACCCAACACTGTTCAATATCAATAATCAAACCCAACACTGTTCAATATCAATAATCAAACCCAACACTGTTCAATATCAATAATCAAACCCAACACTGTTCAATATCAATAATCAAACCCAACACTGTTCAATATCAATAATCAAACCCAACACTGTTCAATATCAATAATCAAACCCAACACTGTTCAATATCAATAATCAAACCCAACACTGTTCAATATCAATAATCAAACCCAACACTGTTCAATATCAATAATCAAACCCAACACTGTTCAATATCAATAATCAAACCCAACACTGTTCAATATCAATAATCAAACCCAACACTGTTCAATATCAATAATCAAACCCAACACTGTTCAATATCAATAATCAAACCCAACACTGTTCAATATCAATAATCAAACCCAACACTGTTCAATATCAATAATCAAACCCAACACTGTTCAATATCAATAATCAAACCCAACACTGTTCAATATCAATAATCAAACCCAACACTGTTCAATATCAATAATCAAACCCAACACTGTTCAATATCAATAATCAAACCCAACACTGTTCAATATCAATAATCAAACCCAACACTGTTCAATATCAATAATCAAACCCAACACTGTTCAATATCAATAATCAAACCCAACACTGTTCAATATCAATAATCAAACCCAACACTGTTCAATATCAATAATCAAACCCAACACTGTTCAATATCAATAATCAAACCCAACACTGTTCAATATCAATAATCAAACCCAACACTGTTCAATATCAATAATCAAACCCAACACTGTTCAATATCAATAATCAAACCCAACACTGTTCAATATCAATAATCAAACCCAACACTGTTCAATATCAATAATCAAACCCAACACTGTTCAATATCAATAATCAAACCCAACACTGTTCAATATCAATAATCAAACCCAACACTGTTCAATATCAATAATCAAACCCAACACTGTTCAATATCAATAATCAAACCCAACACTGTTCAATATCAATAATCAAACCCAACACTGTTCAATATCAATAATCAAACCCAACACTGTTCAATATCAATAATCAAACCCAACACTGTTCAATATCAATAATCAAACCCAACACTGTTCAATATCAATAATCAAACCCAACACTGTTCAATATCAATAATCAAACCCAACACTGTTCAATATCAATAATCAAACCCAACACTGTTCAATATCAATAATCAAACCCAACACTGTTCAATATCAATAATCAAACCCAACACTGTTCAATATCAATAATCAAACCCAACACTGTTCAATATCAATAATCAAACCCAACACTGTTCAATATCAATAATCAAACCCAACACTGTTCAATATCAATAATCAAACCCAACACTGTTCAATATCAATAATCAAACCCAACACTGTTCAATATCAATAATCAAACCCAACACTGTTCAATATCAATAATCAAACCCAACACTGTTCAATATCAATAATCAAACCCAACACTGTTCAATATCAATAATCAAACCCAACACTGTTCAATATCAATAATCAAACCCAACACTGTTCAATATCAATAATCAAACCCAACACTGTTCAATATCAATAATCAAACCCAACACTGTTCAATATCAATAATCAAACCCAACACTGTTCAATATCAATAATCAAACCCAACACTGTTCAATATCAATAATCAAACCCAACACTGTTCAATATCAATAATCAAACCCAACACTGTTCAATATCAATAATCAAACCCAACACTGTTCAATATCAATAATCAAACCCAACACTGTTCAATATCAATAATCAAACCCAACACTGTTCAATATCAATAATCAAACCCAACACTGTTCAATATCAATAATCAAACCCAACACTGTTCAATATCAATAATCAAACCCAACACTGTTCAATATCAATAATCAAACCCAACACTGTTCAATATCAATAATCAAACCCAACACTGTTCAATATCAATAATCAAACCCAACACTGTTCAATATCAATAATCAAACCCAACACTGTTCAATATCAATAATCAAACCCAACACTGTTCAATATCAATAATCAAACCCAACACTGTTCAATATCAATAATCAAACCCAACACTGTTCAATATCAATAATCAAACCCAACACTGTTCAATATCAATAATCAAACCCAACACTGTTCAATATCAATAATCAAACCCAACACTGTTCAATATCAATAATCAAACCCAACACTGTTCAATATCAATAATCAAACCCAACACTGTTCAATATCAATAATCAAACCCAACACTGTTCAATATCAATAATCAAACCCAACACTGTTCAATATCAATAATCAAACCCAACACTGTTCAATATCAATAATCAAACCCAACACTGTTCAATATCAATAATCAAACCCAACACTGTTCAATATCAATAATCAAACCCAACACTGTTCAATATCAATAATCAAACCCAACACTGTTCAATATCAATAATCAAACCCAACACTGTTCAATATCAATAATCAAACCCAACACTGTTCAATATCAATAATCAAACCCAACACTGTTCAATATCAATAATCAAACCCAACACTGTTCAATATCAATAATCAAACCCAACACTGTTCAATATCAATAATCAAACCCAACACTGTTCAATATCAATAATCAAACCCAACACTGTTCAATATCAATAATCAAACCCAACACTGTTCAATATCAATAATCAAACCCAACACTGTTCAATATCAATAATCAAACCCAACACTGTTCAATATCAATAATCAAACCCAACACTGTTCAATATCAATAATCAAACCCAACACTGTTCAATATCAATAATCAAACCCAACACTGTTCAATATCAATAATCAAACCCAACACTGTTCAATATCAATAATCAAACCCAACACTGTTCAATATCAATAATCAAACCCAACACTGTTCAATATCAATAATCAAACCCAACACTGTTCAATATCAATAATCAAACCCAACACTGTTCAATATCAATAATCAAACCCAACACTGTTCAATATCAATAATCAAACCCAACACTGTTCAATATCAATAATCAAACCCAACACTGTTCAATATCAATAATCAAACCCAACACTGTTCAATATCAATAATCAAACCCAACACTGTTCAATATCAATAATCAAACCCAACACTGTTCAATATCAATAATCAAACCCAACACTGTTCAATATCAATAATCAAACCCAACACTGTTCAATATCAATAATCAAACCCAACACTGTTCAATATCAATAATCAAACCCAACACTGTTCAATATCAATAATCAAACCCAACACTGTTCAATATCAATAATCAAACCCAACACTGTTCAATATCAATAATCAAACCCAACACTGTTCAATATCAATAATCAAACCCAACACTGTTCAATATCAATAATCAAACCCAACACTGTTCAATATCAATAATCAAACCCAACACTGTTCAATATCAATAATCAAACCCAACACTGTTCAATATCAATAATCAAACCCAACACTGTTCAATATCAATAATCAAACCCAACACTGTTCAATATCAATAATCAAACCCAACACTGTTCAATATCAATAATCAAACCCAACACTGTTCAATATCAATAATCAAACCCAACACTGTTCAATATCAATAATCAAACCCAACACTGTTCAATATCAATAATCAAACCCAACACTGTTCAATATCAATAATCAAACCCAACACTGTTCAATATCAATAATCAAACCCAACACTGTTCAATATCAATAATCAAACCCAACACTGTTCAATATCAATAATCAAACCCAACACTGTTCAATATCAATAATCAAACCCAACACTGTTCAATATCAATAATCAAACCCAACACTGTTCAATATCAATAATCAAACCCAACACTGTTCAATATCAATAATCAAACCCAACACTGTTCAATATCAATAATCAAACCCAACACTGTTCAATATCAATAATCAAACCCAACACTGTTCAATATCAATAATCAAACCCAACACTGTTCAATATCAATAATCAAACCCAACACTGTTCAATATCAATAATCAAACCCAACACTGTTCAATATCAATAATCAAACCCAACACTGTTCAATATCAATAATCAAACCCAACACTGTTCAATATCAATAATCAAACCCAACACTGTTCAATATCAATAATCAAACCCAACACTGTTCAATATCAATAATCAAACCCAACACTGTTCAATATCAATAATCAAACCCAACACTGTTCAATATCAATAATCAAACCCAACACTGTTCAATATCAATAATCAAACCCAACACTGTTCAATATCAATAATCAAACCCAACACTGTTCAATATCAATAATCAAACCCAACACTGTTCAATATCAATAATCAAACCCAACACTGTTCAATATCAATAATCAAACCCAACACTGTTCAATATCAATAATCAAACCCAACACTGTTCAATATCAATAATCAAACCCAACACTGTTCAATATCAATAATCAAACCCAACACTGTTCAATATCAATAATCAAACCCAACACTGTTCAATATCAATAATCAAACCCAACACTGTTCAATATCAATAATCAAACCCAACACTGTTCAATATCAATAATCAAACCCAACACTGTTCAATATCAATAATCAAACCCAACACTGTTCAATATCAATAATCAAACCCAACACTGTTCAATATCAATAATCAAACCCAACACTGTTCAATATCAATAATCAAACCCAACACTGTTCAATATCAATAATCAAACCCAACACTGTTCAATATCAATAATCAAACCCAACACTGTTCAATATCAATAATCAAACCCAACACTGTTCAATATCAATAATCAAACCCAACACTGTTCAATATCAATAATCAAACCCAACACTGTTCAATATCAATAATCAAACCCAACACTGTTCAATATCAATAATCAAACCCAACACTGTTCAATATCAATAATCAAACCCAACACTGTTCAATATCAATAATCAAACCCAACACTGTTCAATATCAATAATCAAACCCAACACTGTTCAATATCAATAATCAAACCCAACACTGTTCAATATCAATAATCAAACCCAACACTGTTCAATATCAATAATCAAACCCAACACTGTTCAATATCAATAATCAAACCCAACACTGTTCAATATCAATAATCAAACCCAACACTGTTCAATATCAATAATCAAACCCAACACTGTTCAATATCAATAATCAAACCCAACACTGTTCAATATCAATAATCAAACCCAACACTGTTCAATATCAATAATCAAACCCAACACTGTTCAATATCAATAATCAAACCCAACACTGTTCAATATCAATAATCAAACCCAACACTGTTCAATATCAATAATCAAACCCAACACTGTTCAATATCAATAATCAAACCCAACACTGTTCAATATCAATAATCAAACCCAACACTGTTCAATATCAATAATCAAACCCAACACTGTTCAATATCAATAATCAAACCCAACACTGTTCAATATCAATAATCAAACCCAACACTGTTCAATATCAATAATCAAACCCAACACTGTTCAATATCAATAATCAAACCCAACACTGTTCAATATCAATAATCAAACCCAACACTGTTCAATATCAATAATCAAACCCAACACTGTTCAATATCAATAATCAAACCCAACACTGTTCAATATCAATAATCAAACCCAACACTGTTCAATATCAATAATCAAACCCAACACTGTTCAATATCAATAATCAAACCCAACACTGTTCAATATCAATAATCAAACCCAACACTGTTCAATATCAATAATCAAACCCAACACTGTTCAATATCAATAATCAAACCCAACACTGTTCAATATCAATAATCAAACCCAACACTGTTCAATATCAATAATCAAACCCAACACTGTTCAATATCAATAATCAAACCCAACACTGTTCAATATCAATAATCAAACCCAACACTGTTCAATATCAATAATCAAACCCAACACTGTTCAATATCAATAATCAAACCCAACACTGTTCAATATCAATAATCAAACCCAACACTGTTCAATATCAATAATCAAACCCAACACTGTTCAATATCAATAATCAAACCCAACACTGTTCAATATCAATAATCAAACCCAACACTGTTCAATATCAATAATCAAACCCAACACTGTTCAATATCAATAATCAAACCCAACACTGTTCAATATCAATAATCAAACCCAACACTGTTCAATATCAATAATCAAACCCAACACTGTTCAATATCAATAATCAAACCCAACACTGTTCAATATCAATAATCAAACCCAACACTGTTCAATATCAATAATCAAACCCAACACTGTTCAATATCAATAATCAAACCCAACACTGTTCAATATCAATAATCAAACCCAACACTGTTCAATATCAATAATCAAACCCAACACTGTTCAATATCAATAATCAAACCCAACACTGTTCAATATCAATAATCAAACCCAACACTGTTCAATATCAATAATCAAACCCAACACTGTTCAATATCAATAATCAAACCCAACACTGTTCAATATCAATAATCAAACCCAACACTGTTCAATATCAATAATCAAACCCAACACTGTTCAATATCAATAATCAAACCCAACACTGTTCAATATCAATAATCAAACCCAACACTGTTCAATATCAATAATCAAACCCAACACTGTTCAATATCAATAATCAAACCCAACACTGTTCAATATCAATAATCAAACCCAACACTGTTCAATATCAATAATCAAACCCAACACTGTTCAATATCAATAATCAAACCCAACACTGTTCAATATCAATAATCAAACCCAACACTGTTCAATATCAATAATCAAACCCAACACTGTTCAATATCAATAATCAAACCCAACACTGTTCAATATCAATAATCAAACCCAACACTGTTCAATATCAATAATCAAACCCAACACTGTTCAATATCAATAATCAAACCCAACACTGTTCAATATCAATAATCAAACCCAACACTGTTCAATATCAATAATCAAACCCAACACTGTTCAATATCAATAATCAAACCCAACACTGTTCAATATCAATAATCAAACCCAACACTGTTCAATATCAATAATCAAACCCAACACTGTTCAATATCAATAATCAAACCCAACACTGTTCAATATCAATAATCAAACCCAACACTGTTCAATATCAATAATCAAACCCAACACTGTTCAATATCAATAATCAAACCCAACACTGTTCAATATCAATAATCAAACCCAACACTGTTCAATATCAATAATCAAACCCAACACTGTTCAATATCAATAATCAAACCCAACACTGTTCAATATCAATAATCAAACCCAACACTGTTCAATATCAATAATCAAACCCAACACTGTTCAATATCAATAATCAAACCCAACACTGTTCAATATCAATAATCAAACCCAACACTGTTCAATATCAATAATCAAACCCAACACTGTTCAATATCAATAATCAAACCCAACACTGTTCAATATCAATAATCAAACCCAACACTGTTCAATATCAATAATCAAACCCAACACTGTTCAATATCAATAATCAAACCCAACACTGTTCAATATCAATAATCAAACCCAACACTGTTCAATATCAATAATCAAACCCAACACTGTTCAATATCAATAATCAAACCCAACACTGTTCAATATCAATAATCAAACCCAACACTGTTCAATATCAATAATCAAACCCAACACTGTTCAATATCAATAATCAAACCCAACACTGTTCAATATCAATAATCAAACCCAACACTGTTCAATATCAATAATCAAACCCAACACTGTTCAATATCAATAATCAAACCCAACACTGTTCAATATCAATAATCAAACCCAACACTGTTCAATATCAATAATCAAACCCAACACTGTTCAATATCAATAATCAAACCCAACACTGTTCAATATCAATAATCAAACCCAACACTGTTCAATATCAATAATCAAACCCAACACTGTTCAATATCAATAATCAAACCCAACACTGTTCAATATCAATAATCAAACCCAACACTGTTCAATATCAATAATCAAACCCAACACTGTTCAATATCAATAATCAAACCCAACACTGTTCAATATCAATAATCAAACCCAACACTGTTCAATATCAATAATCAAACCCAACACTGTTCAATATCAATAATCAAACCCAACACTGTTCAATATCAATAATCAAACCCAACACTGTTCAATATCAATAATCAAACCCAACACTGTTCAATATCAATAATCAAACCCAACACTGTTCAATATCAATAATCAAACCCAACACTGTTCAATATCAATAATCAAACCCAACACTGTTCAATATCAATAATCAAACCCAACACTGTTCAATATCAATAATCAAACCCAACACTGTTCAATATCAATAATCAAACCCAACACTGTTCAATATCAATAATCAAACCCAACACTGTTCAATATCAATAATCAAACCCAACACTGTTCAATATCAATAATCAAACCCAACACTGTTCAATATCAATAATCAAACCCAACACTGTTCAATATCAATAATCAAACCCAACACTGTTCAATATCAATAATCAAACCCAACACTGTTCAATATCAATAATCAAACCCAACACTGTTCAATATCAATAATCAAACCCAACACTGTTCAATATCAATAATCAAACCCAACACTGTTCAATATCAATAATCAAACCCAACACTGTTCAATATCAATAATCAAACCCAACACTGTTCAATATCAATAATCAAACCCAACACTGTTCAATATCAATAATCAAACCCAACACTGTTCAATATCAATAATCAAACCCAACACTGTTCAATATCAATAATCAAACCCAACACTGTTCAATATCAATAATCAAACCCAACACTGTTCAATATCAATAATCAAACCCAACACTGTTCAATATCAATAATCAAACCCAACACTGTTCAATATCAATAATCAAACCCAACACTGTTCAATATCAATAATCAAACCCAACACTGTTCAATATCAATAATCAAACCCAACACTGTTCAATATCAATAATCAAACCCAACACTGTTCAATATCAATAATCAAACCCAACACTGTTCAATATCAATAATCAAACCCAACACTGTTCAATATCAATAATCAAACCCAACACTGTTCAATATCAATAATCAAACCCAACACTGTTCAATATCAATAATCAAACCCAACACTGTTCAATATCAATAATCAAACCCAACACTGTTCAATATCAATAATCAAACCCAACACTGTTCAATATCAATAATCAAACCCAACACTGTTCAATATCAATAATCAAACCCAACACTGTTCAATATCAATAATCAAACCCAACACTGTTCAATATCAATAATCAAACCCAACACTGTTCAATATCAATAATCAAACCCAACACTGTTCAATATCAATAATCAAACCCAACACTGTTCAATATCAATAATCAAACCCAACACTGTTCAATATCAATAATCAAACCCAACACTGTTCAATATCAATAATCAAACCCAACACTGTTCAATATCAATAATCAAACCCAACACTGTTCAATATCAATAATCAAACCCAACACTGTTCAATATCAATAATCAAACCCAACACTGTTCAATATCAATAATCAAACCCAACACTGTTCAATATCAATAATCAAACCCAACACTGTTCAATATCAATAATCAAACCCAACACTGTTCAATATCAATAATCAAACCCAACACTGTTCAATATCAATAATCAAACCCAACACTGTTCAATATCAATAATCAAACCCAACACTGTTCAATATCAATAATCAAACCCAACACTGTTCAATATCAATAATCAAACCCAACACTGTTCAATATCAATAATCAAACCCAACACTGTTCAATATCAATAATCAAACCCAACACTGTTCAATATCAATAATCAAACCCAACACTGTTCAATATCAATAATCAAACCCAACACTGTTCAATATCAATAATCAAACCCAACACTGTTCAATATCAATAATCAAACCCAACACTGTTCAATATCAATAATCAAACCCAACACTGTTCAATATCAATAATCAAACCCAACACTGTTCAATATCAATAATCAAACCCAACACTGTTCAATATCAATAATCAAACCCAACACTGTTCAATATCAATAATCAAACCCAACACTGTTCAATATCAATAATCAAACCCAACACTGTTCAATATCAATAATCAAACCCAACACTGTTCAATATCAATAATCAAACCCAACACTGTTCAATATCAATAATCAAACCCAACACTGTTCAATATCAATAATCAAACCCAACACTGTTCAATATCAATAATCAAACCCAACACTGTTCAATATCAATAATCAAACCCAACACTGTTCAATATCAATAATCAAACCCAACACTGTTCAATATCAATAATCAAACCCAACACTGTTCAATATCAATAATCAAACCCAACACTGTTCAATATCAATAATCAAACCCAACACTGTTCAATATCAATAATCAAACCCAACACTGTTCAATATCAATAATCAAACCCAACACTGTTCAATATCAATAATCAAACCCAACACTGTTCAATATCAATAATCAAACCCAACACTGTTCAATATCAATAATCAAACCCAACACTGTTCAATATCAATAATCAAACCCAACACTGTTCAATATCAATAATCAAACCCAACACTGTTCAATATCAATAATCAAACCCAACACTGTTCAATATCAATAATCAAACCCAACACTGTTCAATATCAATAATCAAACCCAACACTGTTCAATATCAATAATCAAACCCAACACTGTTCAATATCAATAATCAAACCCAACACTGTTCAATATCAATAATCAAACCCAACACTGTTCAATATCAATAATCAAACCCAACACTGTTCAATATCAATAATCAAACCCAACACTGTTCAATATCAATAATCAAACCCAACACTGTTCAATATCAATAATCAAACCCAACACTGTTCAATATCAATAATCAAACCCAACACTGTTCAATATCAATAATCAAACCCAACACTGTTCAATATCAATAATCAAACCCAACACTGTTCAATATCAATAATCAAACCCAACACTGTTCAATATCAATAATCAAACCCAACACTGTTCAATATCAATAATCAAACCCAACACTGTTCAATATCAATAATCAAACCCAACACTGTTCAATATCAATAATCAAACCCAACACTGTTCAATATCAATAATCAAACCCAACACTGTTCAATATCAATAATCAAACCCAACACTGTTCAATATCAATAATCAAACCCAACACTGTTCAATATCAATAATCAAACCCAACACTGTTCAATATCAATAATCAAACCCAACACTGTTCAATATCAATAATCAAACCCAACACTGTTCAATATCAATAATCAAACCCAACACTGTTCAATATCAATAATCAAACCCAACACTGTTCAATATCAATAATCAAACCCAACACTGTTCAATATCAATAATCAAACCCAACACTGTTCAATATCAATAATCAAACCCAACACTGTTCAATATCAATAATCAAACCCAACACTGTTCAATATCAATAATCAAACCCAACACTGTTCAATATCAATAATCAAACCCAACACTGTTCAATATCAATAATCAAACCCAACACTGTTCAATATCAATAATCAAACCCAACACTGTTCAATATCAATAATCAAACCCAACACTGTTCAATATCAATAATCAAACCCAACACTGTTCAATATCAATAATCAAACCCAACACTGTTCAATATCAATAATCAAACCCAACACTGTTCAATATCAATAATCAAACCCAACACTGTTCAATATCAATAATCAAACCCAACACTGTTCAATATCAATAATCAAACCCAACACTGTTCAATATCAATAATCAAACCCAACACTGTTCAATATCAATAATCAAACCCAACACTGTTCAATATCAATAATCAAACCCAACACTGTTCAATATCAATAATCAAACCCAACACTGTTCAATATCAATAATCAAACCCAACACTGTTCAATATCAATAATCAAACCCAACACTGTTCAATATCAATAATCAAACCCAACACTGTTCAATATCAATAATCAAACCCAACACTGTTCAATATCAATAATCAAACCCAACACTGTTCAATATCAATAATCAAACCCAACACTGTTCAATATCAATAATCAAACCCAACACTGTTCAATATCAATAATCAAACCCAACACTGTTCAATATCAATAATCAAACCCAACACTGTTCAATATCAATAATCAAACCCAACACTGTTCAATATCAATAATCAAACCCAACACTGTTCAATATCAATAATCAAACCCAACACTGTTCAATATCAATAATCAAACCCAACACTGTTCAATATCAATAATCAAACCCAACACTGTTCAATATCAATAATCAAACCCAACACTGTTCAATATCAATAATCAAACCCAACACTGTTCAATATCAATAATCAAACCCAACACTGTTCAATATCAATAATCAAACCCAACACTGTTCAATATCAATAATCAAACCCAACACTGTTCAATATCAATAATCAAACCCAACACTGTTCAATATCAATAATCAAACCCAACACTGTTCAATATCAATAATCAAACCCAACACTGTTCAATATCAATAATCAAACCCAACACTGTTCAATATCAATAATCAAACCCAACACTGTTCAATATCAATAATCAAACCCAACACTGTTCAATATCAATAATCAAACCCAACACTGTTCAATATCAATAATCAAACCCAACACTGTTCAATATCAATAATCAAACCCAACACTGTTCAATATCAATAATCAAACCCAACACTGTTCAATATCAATAATCAAACCCAACACTGTTCAATATCAATAATCAAACCCAACACTGTTCAATATCAATAATCAAACCCAACACTGTTCAATATCAATAATCAAACCCAACACTGTTCAATATCAATAATCAAACCCAACACTGTTCAATATCAATAATCAAACCCAACACTGTTCAATATCAATAATCAAACCCAACACTGTTCAATATCAATAATCAAACCCAACACTGTTCAATATCAATAATCAAACCCAACACTGTTCAATATCAATAATCAAACCCAACACTGTTCAATATCAATAATCAAACCCAACACTGTTCAATATCAATAATCAAACCCAACACTGTTCAATATCAATAATCAAACCCAACACTGTTCAATATCAATAATCAAACCCAACACTGTTCAATATCAATAATCAAACCCAACACTGTTCAATATCAATAATCAAACCCAACACTGTTCAATATCAATAATCAAACCCAACACTGTTCAATATCAATAATCAAACCCAACACTGTTCAATATCAATAATCAAACCCAACACTGTTCAATATCAATAATCAAACCCAACACTGTTCAATATCAATAATCAAACCCAACACTGTTCAATATCAATAATCAAACCCAACACTGTTCAATATCAATAATCAAACCCAACACTGTTCAATATCAATAATCAAACCCAACACTGTTCAATATCAATAATCAAACCCAACACTGTTCAATATCAATAATCAAACCCAACACTGTTCAATATCAATAATCAAACCCAACACTGTTCAATATCAATAATCAAACCCAACACTGTTCAATATCAATAATCAAACCCAACACTGTTCAATATCAATAATCAAACCCAACACTGTTCAATATCAATAATCAAACCCAACACTGTTCAATATCAATAATCAAACCCAACACTGTTCAATATCAATAATCAAACCCAACACTGTTCAATATCAATAATCAAACCCAACACTGTTCAATATCAATAATCAAACCCAACACTGTTCAATATCAATAATCAAACCCAACACTGTTCAATATCAATAATCAAACCCAACACTGTTCAATATCAATAATCAAACCCAACACTGTTCAATATCAATAATCAAACCCAACACTGTTCAATATCAATAATCAAACCCAACACTGTTCAATATCAATAATCAAACCCAACACTGTTCAATATCAATAATCAAACCCAACACTGTTCAATATCAATAATCAAACCCAACACTGTTCAATATCAATAATCAAACCCAACACTGTTCAATATCAATAATCAAACCCAACACTGTTCAATATCAATAATCAAACCCAACACTGTTCAATATCAATAATCAAACCCAACACTGTTCAATATCAATAATCAAACCCAACACTGTTCAATATCAATAATCAAACCCAACACTGTTCAATATCAATAATCAAACCCAACACTGTTCAATATCAATAATCAAACCCAACACTGTTCAATATCAATAATCAAACCCAACACTGTTCAATATCAATAATCAAACCCAACACTGTTCAATATCAATAATCAAACCCAACACTGTTCAATATCAATAATCAAACCCAACACTGTTCAATATCAATAATCAAACCCAACACTGTTCAATATCAATAATCAAACCCAACACTGTTCAATATCAATAATCAAACCCAACACTGTTCAATATCAATAATCAAACCCAACACTGTTCAATATCAATAATCAAACCCAACACTGTTCAATATCAATAATCAAACCCAACACTGTTCAATATCAATAATCAAACCCAACACTGTTCAATATCAATAATCAAACCCAACACTGTTCAATATCAATAATCAAACCCAACACTGTTCAATATCAATAATCAAACCCAACACTGTTCAATATCAATAATCAAACCCAACACTGTTCAATATCAATAATCAAACCCAACACTGTTCAATATCAATAATCAAACCCAACACTGTTCAATATCAATAATCAAACCCAACACTGTTCAATATCAATAATCAAACCCAACACTGTTCAATATCAATAATCAAACCCAACACTGTTCAATATCAATAATCAAACCCAACACTGTTCAATATCAATAATCAAACCCAACACTGTTCAATATCAATAATCAAACCCAACACTGTTCAATATCAATAATCAAACCCAACACTGTTCAATATCAATAATCAAACCCAACACTGTTCAATATCAATAATCAAACCCAACACTGTTCAATATCAATAATCAAACCCAACACTGTTCAATATCAATAATCAAACCCAACACTGTTCAATATCAATAATCAAACCCAACACTGTTCAATATCAATAATCAAACCCAACACTGTTCAATATCAATAATCAAACCCAACACTGTTCAATATCAATAATCAAACCCAACACTGTTCAATATCAATAATCAAACCCAACACTGTTCAATATCAATAATCAAACCCAACACTGTTCAATATCAATAATCAAACCCAACACTGTTCAATATCAATAATCAAACCCAACACTGTTCAATATCAATAATCAAACCCAACACTGTTCAATATCAATAATCAAACCCAACACTGTTCAATATCAATAATCAAACCCAACACTGTTCAATATCAATAATCAAACCCAACACTGTTCAATATCAATAATCAAACCCAACACTGTTCAATATCAATAATCAAACCCAACACTGTTCAATATCAATAATCAAACCCAACACTGTTCAATATCAATAATCAAACCCAACACTGTTCAATATCAATAATCAAACCCAACACTGTTCAATATCAATAATCAAACCCAACACTGTTCAATATCAATAATCAAACCCAACACTGTTCAATATCAATAATCAAACCCAACACTGTTCAATATCAATAATCAAACCCAACACTGTTCAATATCAATAATCAAACCCAACACTGTTCAATATCAATAATCAAACCCAACACTGTTCAATATCAATAATCAAACCCAACACTGTTCAATATCAATAATCAAACCCAACACTGTTCAATATCAATAATCAAACCCAACACTGTTCAATATCAATAATCAAACCCAACACTGTTCAATATCAATAATCAAACCCAACACTGTTCAATATCAATAATCAAACCCAACACTGTTCAATATCAATAATCAAACCCAACACTGTTCAATATCAATAATCAAACCCAACACTGTTCAATATCAATAATCAAACCCAACACTGTTCAATATCAATAATCAAACCCAACACTGTTCAATATCAATAATCAAACCCAACACTGTTCAATATCAATAATCAAACCCAACACTGTTCAATATCAATAATCAAACCCAACACTGTTCAATATCAATAATCAAACCCAACACTGTTCAATATCAATAATCAAACCCAACACTGTTCAATATCAATAATCAAACCCAACACTGTTCAATATCAATAATCAAACCCAACACTGTTCAATATCAATAATCAAACCCAACACTGTTCAATATCAATAATCAAACCCAACACTGTTCAATATCAATAATCAAACCCAACACTGTTCAATATCAATAATCAAACCCAACACTGTTCAATATCAATAATCAAACCCAACACTGTTCAATATCAATAATCAAACCCAACACTGTTCAATATCAATAATCAAACCCAACACTGTTCAATATCAATAATCAAACCCAACACTGTTCAATATCAATAATCAAACCCAACACTGTTCAATATCAATAATCAAACCCAACACTGTTCAATATCAATAATCAAACCCAACACTGTTCAATATCAATAATCAAACCCAACACTGTTCAATATCAATAATCAAACCCAACACTGTTCAATATCAATAATCAAACCCAACACTGTTCAATATCAATAATCAAACCCAACACTGTTCAATATCAATAATCAAACCCAACACTGTTCAATATCAATAATCAAACCCAACACTGTTCAATATCAATAATCAAACCCAACACTGTTCAATATCAATAATCAAACCCAACACTGTTCAATATCAATAATCAAACCCAACACTGTTCAATATCAATAATCAAACCCAACACTGTTCAATATCAATAATCAAACCCAACACTGTTCAATATCAATAATCAAACCCAACACTGTTCAATATCAATAATCAAACCCAACACTGTTCAATATCAATAATCAAACCCAACACTGTTCAATATCAATAATCAAACCCAACACTGTTCAATATCAATAATCAAACCCAACACTGTTCAATATCAATAATCAAACCCAACACTGTTCAATATCAATAATCAAACCCAACACTGTTCAATATCAATAATCAAACCCAACACTGTTCAATATCAATAATCAAACCCAACACTGTTCAATATCAATAATCAAACCCAACACTGTTCAATATCAATAATCAAACCCAAC
The DNA here is from genome assembly GCA_030390025.1 of Squalus acanthias. Lineage (NCBI taxonomy): Eukaryota > Metazoa > Chordata > Chondrichthyes > Squaliformes > Squalidae > Squalus > Squalus acanthias. Next base: position 167,566 of record JASTWF010000695.1, read on the forward strand.
ACTGTTCAATATCAATAATCAAACCCAACACTGTTCAATATCAATAATCAAACCCAACACTGTTCAATATCAATAATCAAACCCAACACTGTTCAATATCAATAATCAAACCCAACACTGTTCAATATCAATAATCAAACCCAACACTGTTCAATATCAATAATCAAACCCAACACTGTTCAATATCAATAATCAAACCCAACACTGTTCAATATCAATAATCAAACCCAACACTGTTCAATATCAATAATCAAACCCAACACTGTTCAATATCAATAATCAAACCCAACACTGTTCAATATCAATAATCAAACCCAACACTGTTCAATATCAATAATCAAACCCAACACTGTTCAATATCAATAATCAAACCCAACACTGTTCAATATCAATAATCAAACCCAACACTGTTCAATATCAATAATCAAACCCAACACTGTTCAATATCAATAATCAAACCCAACACTGTTCAATATCAATAATCAAACCCAACACTGTTCAATATCAATAATCAAACCCAACACTGTTCAATATCAATAATCAAACCCAACACTGTTCAATATCAATAATCAAACCCAACACTGTTCAATATCAATAATCAAACCCAACACTGTTCAATATCAATAATCAAACCCAACACTGTTCAATATCAATAATCAAACCCAACACTGTTCAATATCAATAATCAAACCCAACACTGTTCAATATCAATAATCAAACCCAACACTGTTCAATATCAATAATCAAACCCAACACTGTTCAATATCAATAATCAAACCCAACACTGTTCAATATCAATAATCAAACCCAACACTGTTCAATATCAATAATCAAACCCAACACTGTTCAATATCAATAATCAAACCCAACACTGTTCAATATCAATAATCAAACCCAACACTGTTCAATATCAATAATCAAACCCAACACTGTTCAATATCAATAATCAAACCCAACACTGTTCAATATCAATAATCAAACCCAACACTGTTCAATATCAATAATCAAACCCAACACTGTTCAATATCAATAATCAAACCCAACACTGTTCAATATCAATAATCAAACCCAACACTGTTCAATATCAATAATCAAACCCAACACTGTTCAATATCAATAATCAAACCCAACACTGTTCAATATCAATAATCAAACCCAACACTGTTCAATATCAATAATCAAACCCAACACTGTTCAATATCAATAATCAAACCCAACACTGTTCAATATCAATAATCAAACCCAACACTGTTCAATATCAATAATCAAACCCAACACTGTTCAATATCAATAATCAAACCCAACACTGTTCAATATCAATAATCAAACCCAACACTGTTCAATATCAATAATCAAACCCAACACTGTTCAATATCAATAATCAAACCCAACACTGTTCAATATCAATAATCAAACCCAACACTGTTCAATATCAATAATCAAACCCAACACTGTTCAATATCAATAATCAAACCCAACACTGTTCAATATCAATAATCAAACCCAACACTGTTCAATATCAATAATCAAACCCAACACTGTTCAATATCAATAATCAAACCCAACACTGTTCAATATCAATAATCAAACCCAACACTGTTCAATATCAATAATCAAACCCAACACTGTTCAATATCAATAATCAAACCCAACACTGTTCAATATCAATAATCAAACCCAACACTGTTCAATATCAATAATCAAACCCAACACTGTTCAATATCAATAATCAAACCCAACACTGTTCAATATCAATAATCAAACCCAACACTGTTCAATATCAATAATCAAACCCAACACTGTTCAATATCAATAATCAAACCCAACACTGTTCAATATCAATAATCAAACCCAACACTGTTCAATATCAATAATCAAACCCAACACTGTTCAATATCAATAATCAAACCCAACACTGTTCAATATCAATAATCAAACCCAACACTGTTCAATATCAATAATCAAACCCAACACTGTTCAATATCAATAATCAAACCCAACACTGTTCAATATCAATAATCAAACCCAACACTGTTCAATATCAATAATCAAACCCAACACTGTTCAATATCAATAATCAAACCCAACACTGTTCAATATCAATAATCAAACCCAACACTGTTCAATATCAATAATCAAACCCAACACTGTTCAATATCAATAATCAAACCCAACACTGTTCAATATCAATAATCAAACCCAACACTGTTCAATATCAATAATCAAACCCAACACTGTTCAATATCAATAATCAAACCCAACACTGTTCAATATCAATAATCAAACCCAACACTGTTCAATATCAATAATCAAACCCAACACTGTTCAATATCAATAATCAAACCCAACACTGTTCAATATCAATAATCAAACCCAACACTGTTCAATATCAATAATCAAACCCAACACTGTTCAATATCAATAATCAAACCCAACACTGTTCAATATCAATAATCAAACCCAACACTGTTCAATATCAATAATCAAACCCAACACTGTTCAATATCAATAATCAAACCCAACACTGTTCAATATCAATAATCAAACCCAACACTGTTCAATATCAATAATCAAACCCAACACTGTTCAATATCAATAATCAAACCCAACACTGTTCAATATCAATAATCAAACCCAACACTGTTCAATATCAATAATCAAACCCAACACTGTTCAATATCAATAATCAAACCCAACACTGTTCAATATCAATAATCAAACCCAACACTGTTCAATATCAATAATCAAACCCAACACTGTTCAATATCAATAATCAAACCCAACACTGTTCAATATCAATAATCAAACCCAACACTGTTCAATATCAATAATCAAACCCAACACTGTTCAATATCAATAATCAAACCCAACACTGTTCAATATCAATAATCAAACCCAACACTGTTCAATATCAATAATCAAACCCAACACTGTTCAATATCAATAATCAAACCCAACACTGTTCAATATCAATAATCAAACCCAACACTGTTCAATATCAATAATCAAACCCAACACTGTTCAATATCAATAATCAAACCCAACACTGTTCAATATCAATAATCAAACCCAACACTGTTCAATATCAATAATCAAACCCAACACTGTTCAATATCAATAATCAAACCCAACACTGTTCAATATCAATAATCAAACCCAACACTGTTCAATATCAATAATCAAACCCAACACTGTTCAATATCAATAATCAAACCCAACACTGTTCAATATCAATAATCAAACCCAACACTGTTCAATATCAATAATCAAACCCAACACTGTTCAATATCAATAATCAAACCCAACACTGTTCAATATCAATAATCAAACCCAACACTGTTCAATATCAATAATCAAACCCAACACTGTTCAATATCAATAATCAAACCCAACACTGTTCAATATCAATAATCAAACCCAACACTGTTCAATATCAATAATCAAACCCAACACTGTTCAATATCAATAATCAAACCCAACACTGTTCAATATCAATAATCAAACCCAACACTGTTCAATATCAATAATCAAACCCAACACTGTTCAATATCAATAATCAAACCCAACACTGTTCAATATCAATAATCAAACCCAACACTGTTCAATATCAATAATCAAACCCAACACTGTTCAATATCAATAATCAAACCCAACACTGTTCAATATCAATAATCAAACCCAACACTGTTCAATATCAATAATCAAACCCAACACTGTTCAATATCAATAATCAAACCCAACACTGTTCAATATCAATAATCAAACCCAACACTGTTCAATATCAATAATCAAACCCAACACTGTTCAATATCAATAATCAAACCCAACACTGTTCAATATCAATAATCAAACCCAACACTGTTCAATATCAATAATCAAACCCAACACTGTTCAATATCAATAATCAAACCCAACACTGTTCAATATCAATAATCAAACCCAACACTGTTCAATATCAATAATCAAACCCAACACTGTTCAATATCAATAATCAAACCCAACACTGTTCAATATCAATAATCAAACCCAACACTGTTCAATATCAATAATCAAACCCAACACTGTTCAATATCAATAATCAAACCCAACACTGTTCAATATCAATAATCAAACCCAACACTGTTCAATATCAATAATCAAACCCAACACTGTTCAATATCAATAATCAAACCCAACACTGTTCAATATCAATAATCAAACCCAACACTGTTCAATATCAATAATCAAACCCAACACTGTTCAATATCAATAATCAAACCCAACACTGTTCAATATCAATAATCAAACCCAACACTGTTCAATATCAATAATCAAACCCAACACTGTTCAATATCAATAATCAAACCCAACACTGTTCAATATCAATAATCAAACCCAACACTGTTCAATATCAATAATCAAACCCAACACTGTTCAATATCAATAATCAAACCCAACACTGTTCAATATCAATAATCAAACCCAACACTGTTCAATATCAATAATCAAACCCAACACTGTTCAATATCAATAATCAAACCCAACACTGTTCAATATCAATAATCAAACCCAACACTGTTCAATATCAATAATCAAACCCAACACTGTTCAATATCAATAATCAAACCCAACACTGTTCAATATCAATAATCAAACCCAACACTGTTCAATATCAATAATCAAACCCAACACTGTTCAATATCAATAATCAAACCCAACACTGTTCAATATCAATAATCAAACCCAACACTGTTCAATATCAATAATCAAACCCAACACTGTTCAATATCAATAATCAAACCCAACACTGTTCAATATCAATAATCAAACCCAACACTGTTCAATATCAATAATCAAACCCAACACTGTTCAATATCAATAATCAAACCCAACACTGTTCAATATCAATAATCAAACCCAACACTGTTCAATATCAATAATCAAACCCAACACTGTTCAATATCAATAATCAAACCCAACACTGTTCAATATCAATAATCAAACCCAACACTGTTCAATATCAATAATCAAACCCAACACTGTTCAATATCAATAATCAAACCCAACACTGTTCAATATCAATAATCAAACCCAACACTGTTCAATATCAATAATCAAACCCAACACTGTTCAATATCAATAATCAAACCCAACACTGTTCAATATCAATAATCAAACCCAACACTGTTCAATATCAATAATCAAACCCAACACTGTTCAATATCAATAATCAAACCCAACACTGTTCAATATCAATAATCAAACCCAACACTGTTCAATATCAATAATCAAACCCAACACTGTTCAATATCAATAATCAAACCCAACACTGTTCAATATCAATAATCAAACCCAACACTGTTCAATATCAATAATCAAACCCAACACTGTTCAATATCAATAATCAAACCCAACACTGTTCAATATCAATAATCAAACCCAACACTGTTCAATATCAATAATCAAACCCAACACTGTTCAATATCAATAATCAAACCCAACACTGTTCAATATCAATAATCAAACCCAACACTGTTCAATATCAATAATCAAACCCAACACTGTTCAATATCAATAATCAAACCCAACACTGTTCAATATCAATAATCAAACCCAACACTGTTCAATATCAATAATCAAACCCAACACTGTTCAATATCAATAATCAAACCCAACACTGTTCAATATCAATAATCAAACCCAACACTGTTCAATATCAATAATCAAACCCAACACTGTTCAATATCAATAATCAAACCCAACACTGTTCAATATCAATAATCAAACCCAACACTGTTCAATATCAATAATCAAACCCAACACTGTTCAATATCAATAATCAAACCCAACACTGTTCAATATCAATAATCAAACCCAACACTGTTCAATATCAATAATCAAACCCAACACTGTTCAATATCAATAATCAAACCCAACACTGTTCAATATCAATAATCAAACCCAACACTGTTCAATATCAATAATCAAACCCAACACTGTTCAATATCAATAATCAAACCCAACACTGTTCAATATCAATAATCAAACCCAACACTGTTCAATATCAATAATCAAACCCAACACTGTTCAATATCAATAATCAAACCCAACACTGTTCAATATCAATAATCAAACCCAACACTGTTCAATATCAATAATCAAACCCAACACTGTTCAATATCAATAATCAAACCCAACACTGTTCAATATCAATAATCAAACCCAACACTGTTCAATATCAATAATCAAACCCAACACTGTTCAATATCAATAATCAAACCCAACACTGTTCAATATCAATAATCAAACCCAACACTGTTCAATATCAATAATCAAACCCAACACTGTTCAATATCAATAATCAAACCCAACACTGTTCAATATCAATAATCAAACCCAACACTGTTCAATATCAATAATCAAACCCAACACTGTTCAATATCAATAATCAAACCCAACACTGTTCAATATCAATAATCAAACCCAACACTGTTCAATATCAATAATCAAACCCAACACTGTTCAATATCAATAATCAAACCCAACACTGTTCAATATCAATAATCAAACCCAACACTGTTCAATATCAATAATCAAACCCAACACTGTTCAATATCAATAATCAAACCCAACACTGTTCAATATCAATAATCAAACCCAACACTGTTCAATATCAATAATCAAACCCAACACTGTTCAATATCAATAATCAAACCCAACACTGTTCAATATCAATAATCAAACCCAACACTGTTCAATATCAATAATCAAACCCAACACTGTTCAATATCAATAATCAAACCCAACACTGTTCAATATCAATAATCAAACCCAACACTGTTCAATATCAATAATCAAACCCAACACTGTTCAATATCAATAATCAAACCCAACACTGTTCAATATCAATAATCAAACCCAACACTGTTCAATATCAATAATCAAACCCAACACTGTTCAATATCAATAATCAAACCCAACACTGTTCAATATCAATAATCAAACCCAACACTGTTCAATATCAATAATCAAACCCAACACTGTTCAATATCAATAATCAAACCCAACACTGTTCAATATCAATAATCAAACCCAACACTGTTCAATATCAATAATCAAACCCAACACTGTTCAATATCAATAATCAAACCCAACACTGTTCAATATCAATAATCAAACCCAACACTGTTCAATATCAATAATCAAACCCAACACTGTTCAATATCAATAATCAAACCCAACACTGTTCAATATCAATAATCAAACCCAACACTGTTCAATATCAATAATCAAACCCAACACTGTTCAATATCAATAATCAAACCCAACACTGTTCAATATCAATAATCAAACCCAACACTGTTCAATATCAATAATCAAACCCAACACTGTTCAATATCAATAATCAAACCCAACACTGTTCAATATCAATAATCAAACCCAACACTGTTCAATATCAATAATCAAACCCAACACTGTTCAATATCAATAATCAAACCCAACACTGTTCAATATCAATAATCAAACCCAACACTGTTCAATATCAATAATCAAACCCAACACTGTTCAATATCAATAATCAAACCCAACACTGTTCAATATCAATAATCAAACCCAACACTGTTCAATATCAATAATCAAACCCAACACTGTTCAATATCAATAATCAAACCCAACACTGTTCAATATCAATAATCAAACCCAACACTGTTCAATATCAATAATCAAACCCAACACTGTTCAATATCAATAATCAAACCCAACACTGTTCAATATCAATAATCAAACCCAACACTGTTCAATATCAATAATCAAACCCAACACTGTTCAATATCAATAATCAAACCCAACACTGTTCAATATCAATAATCAAACCCAACACTGTTCAATATCAATAATCAAACCCAACACTGTTCAATATCAATAATCAAACCCAACACTGTTCAATATCAATAATCAAACCCAACACTGTTCAATATCAATAATCAAACCCAACACTGTTCAATATCAATAATCAAACCCAACACTGTTCAATATCAATAATCAAACCCAACACTGTTCAATATCAATAATCAAACCCAACACTGTTCAATATCAATAATCAAACCCAACACTGTTCAATATCAATAATCAAACCCAACACTGTTCAATATCAATAATCAAACCCAACACTGTTCAATATCAATAATCAAACCCAACACTGTTCAATATCAATAATCAAACCCAACACTGTTCAATATCAATAATCAAACCCAACACTGTTCAATATCAATAATCAAACCCAACACTGTTCAATATCAATAATCAAACCCAACACTGTTCAATATCAATAATCAAACCCAACACTGTTCAATATCAATAATCAAACCCAACACTGTTCAATATCAATAATCAAACCCAACACTGTTCAATATCAATAATCAAACCCAACACTGTTCAATATCAATAATCAAACCCAACACTGTTCAATATCAATAATCAAACCCAACACTGTTCAATATCAATAATCAAACCCAACACTGTTCAATATCAATAATCAAACCCAACACTGTTCAATATCAATAATCAAACCCAACACTGTTCAATATCAATAATCAAACCCAACACTGTTCAATATCAATAATCAAACCCAACACTGTTCAATATCAATAATCAAACCCAACACTGTTCAATATCAATAATCAAACCCAACACTGTTCAATATCAATAATCAAACCCAACACTGTTCAATATCAATAATCAAACCCAACACTGTTCAATATCAATAATCAAACCCAACACTGTTCAATATCAATAATCAAACCCAACACTGTTCAATATCAATAATCAAACCCAACACTGTTCAATATCAATAATCAAACCCAACACTGTTCAATATCAATAATCAAACCCAACACTGTTCAATATCAATAATCAAACCCAACACTGTTCAATATCAATAATCAAACCCAACACTGTTCAATATCAATAATCAAACCCAACACTGTTCAATATCAATAATCAAACCCAACACTGTTCAATATCAATAATCAAACCCAACACTGTTCAATATCAATAATCAAACCCAACACTGTTCAATATCAATAATCAAACCCAACACTGTTCAATATCAATAATCAAACCCAACACTGTTCAATATCAATAATCAAACCCAACACTGTTCAATATCAATAATCAAACCCAACACTGTTCAATATCAATAATCAAACCCAACACTGTTCAATATCAATAATCAAACCCAACACTGTTCAATATCAATAATCAAACCCAACACTGTTCAATATCAATAATCAAACCCAACACTGTTCAATATCAATAATCAAACCCAACACTGTTCAATATCAATAATCAAACCCAACACTGTTCAATATCAATAATCAAACCCAACACTGTTCAATATCAATAATCAAACCCAACACTGTTCAATATCAATAATCAAACCCAACACTGTTCAATATCAATAATCAAACCCAACACTGTTCAATATCAATAATCAAACCCAACACTGTTCAATATCAATAATCAAACCCAACACTGTTCAATATCAATAATCAAACCCAACACTGTTCAATATCAATAATCAAACCCAACACTGTTCAATATCAATAATCAAACCCAACACTGTTCAATATCAATAATCAAACCCAACACTGTTCAATATCAATAATCAAACCCAACACTGTTCAATATCAATAATCAAACCCAACACTGTTCAATATCAATAATCAAACCCAACACTGTTCAATATCAATAATCAAACCCAACACTGTTCAATATCAATAATCAAACCCAACACTGTTCAATATCAATAATCAAACCCAACACTGTTCAATATCAATAATCAAACCCAACACTGTTCAATATCAATAATCAAACCCAACACTGTTCAATATCAATAATCAAACCCAACACTGTTCAATATCAATAATCAAACCCAACACTGTTCAATATCAATAATCAAACCCAACACTGTTCAATATCAATAATCAAACCCAACACTGTTCAATATCAATAATCAAACCCAACACTGTTCAATATCAATAATCAAACCCAACACTGTTCAATATCAATAATCAAACCCAACACTGTTCAATATCAATAATCAAACCCAACACTGTTCAATATCAATAATCAAACCCAACACTGTTCAATATCAATAATCAAACCCAACACTGTTCAATATCAATAATCAAACCCAACACTGTTCAATATCAATAATCAAACCCAACACTGTTCAATATCAATAATCAAACCCAACACTGTTCAATATCAATAATCAAACCCAACACTGTTCAATATCAATAATCAAACCCAACACTGTTCAATATCAATAATCAAACCCAACACTGTTCAATATCAATAATCAAACCCAACACTGTTCAATATCAATAATCAAACCCAACACTGTTCAATATCAATAATCAAACCCAACACTGTTCAATATCAATAATCAAACCCAACACTGTTCAATATCAATAATCAAACCCAACACTGTTCAATATCAATAATCAAACCCAACACTGTTCAATATCAATAATCAAACCCAACACTGTTCAATATCAATAATCAAACCCAACACTGTTCAATATCAATAATCAAACCCAACACTGTTCAATATCAATAATCAAACCCAACACTGTTCAATATCAATAATCAAACCCAACACTGTTCAATATCAATAATCAAACCCAACACTGTTCAATATCAATAATCAAACCCAACACTGTTCAATATCAATAATCAAACCCAACACTGTTCAATATCAATAATCAAACCCAACACTGTTCAATATCAATAATCAAACCCAACACTGTTCAATATCAATAATCAAACCCAACACTGTTCAATATCAATAATCAAACCCAACACTGTTCAATATCAATAATCAAACCCAACACTGTTCAATATCAATAATCAAACCCAACACTGTTCAATATCAATAATCAAACCCAACACTGTTCAATATCAATAATCAAACCCAACACTGTTCAATATCAATAATCAAACCCAACACTGTTCAATATCAATAATCAAACCCAACACTGTTCAATATCAATAATCAAACCCAACACTGTTCAATATCAATAATCAAACCCAACACTGTTCAATATCAATAATCAAACCCAACACTGTTCAATATCAATAATCAAACCCAACACTGTTCAATATCAATAATCAAACCCAACACTGTTCAATATCAATAATCAAACCCAACACTGTTCAATATCAATAATCAAACCCAACACTGTTCAATATCAATAATCAAACCCAACACTGTTCAATATCAATAATCAAACCCAACACTGTTCAATATCAATAATCAAACCCAACACTGTTCAATATCAATAATCAAACCCAACACTGTTCAATATCAATAATCAAACCCAACACTGTTCAATATCAATAATCAAACCCAACACTGTTCAATATCAATAATCAAACCCAACACTGTTCAATATCAATAATCAAACCCAACACTGTTCAATATCAATAATCAAACCCAACACTGTTCAATATCAATAATCAAACCCAACACTGTTCAATATCAATAATCAAACCCAACACTGTTCAATATCAATAATCAAACCCAACACTGTTCAATATCAATAATCAAACCCAACACTGTTCAATATCAATAATCAAACCCAACACTGTTCAATATCAATAATCAAACCCAACACTGTTCAATATCAATAATCAAACCCAACACTGTTCAATATCAATAATCAAACCCAACACTGTTCAATATCAATAATCAAACCCAACACTGTTCAATATCAATAATCAAACCCAACACTGTTCAATATCAATAATCAAACCCAACACTGTTCAATATCAATAATCAAACCCAACACTGTTCAATATCAATAATCAAACCCAACACTGTTCAATATCAATAATCAAACCCAACACTGTTCAATATCAATAATCAAACCCAACACTGTTCAATATCAATAATCAAACCCAACACTGTTCAATATCAATAATCAAACCCAACACTGTTCAATATCAATAATCAAACCCAACACTGTTCAATATCAATAATCAAACCCAACACTGTTCAATATCAATAATCAAACCCAACACTGTTCAATATCAATAATCAAACCCAACACTGTTCAATATCAATAATCAAACCCAACACTGTTCAATATCAATAATCAAACCCAACACTGTTCAATATCAATAATCAAACCCAACACTGTTCAATATCAATAATCAAACCCAACACTGTTCAATATCAATAATCAAACCCAACACTGTTCAATATCAATAATCAAACCCAACACTGTTCAATATCAATAATCAAACCCAACACTGTTCAATATCAATAATCAAACCCAACACTGTTCAATATCAATAATCAAACCCAACACTGTTCAATATCAATAATCAAACCCAACACTGTTCAATATCAATAATCAAACCCAACACTGTTCAATATCAATAATCAAACCCAACACTGTTCAATATCAATAATCAAACCCAACACTGTTCAATATCAATAATCAAACCCAACACTGTTCAATATCAATAATCAAACCCAACACTGTTCAATATCAATAATCAAACCCAACACTGTTCAATATCAATAATCAAACCCAACACTGTTCAATATCAATAATCAAACCCAACACTGTTCAATATCAATAATCAAACCCAACACTGTTCAATATCAATAATCAAACCCAACACTGTTCAATATCAATAATCAAACCCAACACTGTTCAATATCAATAATCAAACCCAACACTGTTCAATATCAATAATCAAACCCAACACTGTTCAATATCAATAATCAAACCCAACACTGTTCAATATCAATAATCAAACCCAACACTGTTCAATATCAATAATCAAACCCAACACTGTTCAATATCAATAATCAAACCCAACACTGTTCAATATCAATAATCAAACCCAACACTGTTCAATATCAATAATCAAACCCAACACTGTTCAATATCAATAATCAAACCCAACACTGTTCAATATCAATAATCAAACCCAACACTGTTCAATATCAATAATCAAACCCAACACTGTTCAATATCAATAATCAAACCCAACACTGTTCAATATCAATAATCAAACCCAACACTGTTCAATATCAATAATCAAACCCAACACTGTTCAATATCAATAATCAAACCCAACACTGTTCAATATCAATAATCAAACCCAACACTGTTCAATATCAATAATCAAACCCAACACTGTTCAATATCAATAATCAAACCCAACACTGTTCAATATCAATAATCAAACCCAACACTGTTCAATATCAATAATCAAACCCAACACTGTTCAATATCAATAATCAAACCCAACACTGTTCAATATCAATAATCAAACCCAACACTGTTCAATATCAATAATCAAACCCAACACTGTTCAATATCAATAATCAAACCCAACACTGTTCAATATCAATAATCAAACCCAACACTGTTCAATATCAATAATCAAACCCAACACTGTTCAATATCAATAATCAAACCCAACACTGTTCAATATCAATAATCAAACCCAACACTGTTCAATATCAATAATCAAACCCAACACTGTTCAATATCAATAATCAAACCCAACACTGTTCAATATCAATAATCAAACCCAACACTGTTCAATATCAATAATCAAACCCAACACTGTTCAATATCAATAATCAAACCCAACACTGTTCAATATCAATAATCAAACCCAACACTGTTCAATATCAATAATCAAACCCAACACTGTTCAATATCAATAATCAAACCCAACACTGTTCAATATCAATAATCAAACCCAACACTGTTCAATATCAATAATCAAACCCAACACTGTTCAATATCAATAATCAAACCCAACACTGTTCAATATCAATAATCAAACCCAACACTGTTCAATATCAATAATCAAACCCAACACTGTTCAATATCAATAATCAAACCCAACACTGTTCAATATCAATAATCAAACCCAACACTGTTCAATATCAATAATCAAACCCAACACTGTTCAATATCAATAATCAAACCCAACACTGTTCAATATCAATAATCAAACCCAACACTGTTCAATATCAATAATCAAACCCAACACTGTTCAATATCAATAATCAAACCCAACACTGTTCAATATCAATAATCAAACCCAACACTGTTCAATATCAATAATCAAACCCAACACTGTTCAATATCAATAATCAAACCCAACACTGTTCAATATCAATAATCAAACCCAACACTGTTCAATATCAATAATCAAACCCAACACTGTTCAATATCAATAATCAAACCCAACACTGTTCAATATCAATAATCAAACCCAACACTGTTCAATATCAATAATCAAACCCAACACTGTTCAATATCAATAATCAAACCCAACACTGTTCAATATCAATAATCAAACCCAACACTGTTCAATATCAATAATCAAACCCAACACTGTTCAATATCAATAATCAAACCCAACACTGTTCAATATCAATAATCAAACCCAACACTGTTCAATATCAATAATCAAACCCAACACTGTTCAATATCAATAATCAAACCCAACACTGTTCAATATCAATAATCAAACCCAACACTGTTCAATATCAATAATCAAACCCAACACTGTTCAATATCAATAATCAAACCCAACACTGTTCAATATCAATAATCAAACCCAACACTGTTCAATATCAATAATCAAACCCAACACTGTTCAATATCAATAATCAAACCCAACACTGTTCAATATCAATAATCAAACCCAACACTGTTCAATATCAATAATCAAACCCAACACTGTTCAATATCAATAATCAAACCCAACACTGTTCAATATCAATAATCAAACCCAACACTGTTCAATATCAATAATCAAACCCAACACTGTTCAATATCAATAATCAAACCCAACACTGTTCAATATCAATAATCAAACCCAACACTGTTCAATATCAATAATCAAACCCAACACTGTTCAATATCAATAATCAAACCCAACACTGTTCAATATCAATAATCAAACCCAACACTGTTCAATATCAATAATCAAACCCAACACTGTTCAATATCAATAATCAAACCCAACACTGTTCAATATCAATAATCAAACCCAACACTGTTCAATATCAATAATCAAACCCAACACTGTTCAATATCAATAATCAAACCCAACACTGTTCAATATCAATAATCAAACCCAACACTGTTCAATATCAATAATCAAACCCAACACTGTTCAATATCAATAATCAAACCCAACACTGTTCAATATCAATAATCAAACCCAACACTGTTCAATATCAATAATCAAACCCAACACTGTTCAATATCAATAATCAAACCCAACACTGTTCAATATCAATAATCAAACCCAACACTGTTCAATATCAATAATCAAACCCAACACTGTTCAATATCAATAATCAAACCCAACACTGTTCAATATCAATAATCAAACCCAACACTGTTCAATATCAATAATCAAACCCAACACTGTTCAATATCAATAATCAAACCCAACACTGTTCAATATCAATAATCAAACCCAACACTGTTCAATATCAATAATCAAACCCAACACTGTTCAATATCAATAATCAAACCCAACACTGTTCAATATCAATAATCAAACCCAACACTGTTCAATATCAATAATCAAACCCAACACTGTTCAATATCAATAATCAAACCCAACACTGTTCAATATCAATAATCAAACCCAACACTGTTCAATATCAATAATCAAACCCAACACTGTTCAATATCAATAATCAAACCCAACACTGTTCAATATCAATAATCAAACCCAACACTGTTCAATATCAATAATCAAACCCAACACTGTTCAATATCAATAATCAAACCCAACACTGTTCAATATCAATAATCAAACCCAACACTGTTCAATATCAATAATCAAACCCAACACTGTTCAATATCAATAATCAAACCCAACACTGTTCAATATCAATAATCAAACCCAACACTGTTCAATATCAATAATCAAACCCAACACTGTTCAATATCAATAATCAAACCCAACACTGTTCAATATCAATAATCAAACCCAACACTGTTCAATATCAATAATCAAACCCAACACTGTTCAATATCAATAATCAAACCCAACACTGTTCAATATCAATAATCAAACCCAACACTGTTCAATATCAATAATCAAACCCAACACTGTTCAATATCAATAATCAAACCCAACACTGTTCAATATCAATAATCAAACCCAACACTGTTCAATATCAATAATCAAACCCAACACTGTTCAATATCAATAATCAAACCCAACACTGTTCAATATCAATAATCAAACCCAACACTGTTCAATATCAATAATCAAACCCAACACTGTTCAATATCAATAATCAAACCCAACACTGTTCAATATCAATAATCAAACCCAACACTGTTCAATATCAATAATCAAACCCAACACTGTTCAATATCAATAATCAAACCCAACACTGTTCAATATCAATAATCAAACCCAACACTGTTCAATATCAATAATCAAACCCAACACTGTTCAATATCAATAATCAAACCCAACACTGTTCAATATCAATAATCAAACCCAACACTGTTCAATATCAATAATCAAACCCAACACTGTTCAATATCAATAATCAAACCCAACACTGTTCAATATCAATAATCAAACCCAACACTGTTCAATATCAATAATCAAACCCAACACTGTTCAATATCAATAATCAAACCCAACACTGTTCAATATCAATAATCAAACCCAACACTGTTCAATATCAATAATCAAACCCAACACTGTTCAATATCAATAATCAAACCCAACACTGTTCAATATCAATAATCAAACCCAACACTGTTCAATATCAATAATCAAACCCAACACTGTTCAATATCAATAATCAAACCCAACACTGTTCAATATCAATAATCAAACCCAACACTGTTCAATATCAATAATCAAACCCAACACTGTTCAATATCAATAATCAAACCCAACACTGTTCAATATCAATAATCAAACCCAACACTGTTCAATATCAATAATCAAACCCAACACTGTTCAATATCAATAATCAAACCCAACACTGTTCAATATCAATAATCAAACCCAACACTGTTCAATATCAATAATCAAACCCAACACTGTTCAATATCAATAATCAAACCCAACACTGTTCAATATCAATAATCAAACCCAACACTGTTCAATATCAATAATCAAACCCAACACTGTTCAATATCAATAATCAAACCCAACACTGTTCAATATCAATAATCAAACCCAACACTGTTCAATATCAATAATCAAACCCAACACTGTTCAATATCAATAATCAAACCCAACACTGTTCAATATCAATAATCAAACCCAACACTGTTCAATATCAATAATCAAACCCAACACTGTTCAATATCAATAATCAAACCCAACACTGTTCAATATCAATAATCAAACCCAACACTGTTCAATATCAATAATCAAACCCAACACTGTTCAATATCAATAATCAAACCCAACACTGTTCAATATCAATAATCAAACCCAACACTGTTCAATATCAATAATCAAACCCAACACTGTTCAATATCAATAATCAAACCCAACACTGTTCAATATCAATAATCAAACCCAACACTGTTCAATATCAATAATCAAACCCAACACTGTTCAATATCAATAATCAAACCCAACACTGTTCAATATCAATAATCAAACCCAACACTGTTCAATATCAATAATCAAACCCAACACTGTTCAATATCAATAATCAAACCCAACACTGTTCAATATCAATAATCAAACCCAACACTGTTCAATATCAATAATCAAACCCAACACTGTTCAATATCAATAATCAAACCCAACACTGTTCAATATCAATAATCAAACCCAACACTGTTCAATATCAATAATCAAACCCAACACTGTTCAATATCAATAATCAAACCCAACACTGTTCAATATCAATAATCAAACCCAACACTGTTCAATATCAATAATCAAACCCAACACTGTTCAATATCAATAATCAAACCCAACACTGTTCAATATCAATAATCAAACCCAACACTGTTCAATATCAATAATCAAACCCAACACTGTTCAATATCAATAATCAAACCCAACACTGTTCAATATCAATAATCAAACCCAACACTGTTCAATATCAATAATCAAACCCAACACTGTTCAATATCAATAATCAAACCCAACACTGTTCAATATCAATAATCAAACCCAACACTGTTCAATATCAATAATCAAACCCAACACTGTTCAATATCAATAATCAAACCCAACACTGTTCAATATCAATAATCAAACCCAACACTGTTCAATATCAATAATCAAACCCAACACTGTTCAATATCAATAATCAAACCCAACACTGTTCAATATCAATAATCAAACCCAACACTGTTCAATATCAATAATCAAACCCAACACTGTTCAATATCAATAATCAAACCCAACACTGTTCAATATCAATAATCAAACCCAACACTGTTCAATATCAATAATCAAACCCAACACTGTTCAATATCAATAATCAAACCCAACACTGTTCAATATCAATAATCAAACCCAACACTGTTCAATATCAATAATCAAACCCAACACTGTTCAATATCAATAATCAAACCCAACACTGTTCAATATCAATAATCAAACCCAACACTGTTCAATATCAATAATCAAACCCAACACTGTTCAATATCAATAATCAAACCCAACACTGTTCAATATCAATAATCAAACCCAACACTGTTCAATATCAATAATCAAACCCAACACTGTTCAATATCAATAATCAAACCCAACACTGTTCAATATCAATAATCAAACCCAACACTGTTCAATATCAATAATCAAACCCAACACTGTTCAATATCAATAATCAAACCCAACACTGTTCAATATCAATAATCAAACCCAACACTGTTCAATATCAATAATCAAACCCAACACTGTTCAATATCAATAATCAAACCCAACACTGTTCAATATCAATAATCAAACCCAACACTGTTCAATATCAATAATCAAACCCAACACTGTTCAATATCAATAATCAAACCCAACACTGTTCAATATCAATAATCAAACCCAACACTGTTCAATATCAATAATCAAACCCAACACTGTTCAATATCAATAATCAAACCCAACACTGTTCAATATCAATAATCAAACCCAACACTGTTCAATATCAATAATCAAACCCAACACTGTTCAATATCAATAATCAAACCCAACACTGTTCAATATCAATAATCAAACCCAACACTGTTCAATATCAATAATCAAACCCAACACTGTTCAATATCAATAATCAAACCCAACACTGTTCAATATCAATAATCAAACCCAACACTGTTCAATATCAATAATCAAACCCAACACTGTTCAATATCAATAATCAAACCCAACACTGTTCAATATCAATAATCAAACCCAACACTGTTCAATATCAATAATCAAACCCAACACTGTTCAATATCAATAATCAAACCCAACACTGTTCAATATCAATAATCAAACCCAACACTGTTCAATATCAATAATCAAACCCAACACTGTTCAATATCAATAATCAAACCCAACACTGTTCAATATCAATAATCAAACCCAACACTGTTCAATATCAATAATCAAACCCAACACTGTTCAATATCAATAATCAAACCCAACACTGTTCAATATCAATAATCAAACCCAACACTGTTCAATATCAATAATCAAACCCAACACTGTTCAATATCAATAATCAAACCCAACACTGTTCAATATCAATAATCAAACCCAACACTGTTCAATATCAATAATCAAACCCAACACTGTTCAATATCAATAATCAAACCCAACACTGTTCAATATCAATAATCAAACCCAACACTGTTCAATATCAATAATCAAACCCAACACTGTTCAATATCAATAATCAAACCCAACACTGTTCAATATCAATAATCAAACCCAACACTGTTCAATATCAATAATCAAACCCAACACTGTTCAATATCAATAATCAAACCCAACACTGTTCAATATCAATAATCAAACCCAACACTGTTCAATATCAATAATCAAACCCAACACTGTTCAATATCAATAATCAAACCCAACACTGTTCAATATCAATAATCAAACCCAACACTGTTCAATATCAATAATCAAACCCAACACTGTTCAATATCAATAATCAAACCCAACACTGTTCAATATCAATAATCAAACCCAACACTGTTCAATATCAATAATCAAACCCAACACTGTTCAATATCAATAATCAAACCCAACACTGTTCAATATCAATAATCAAACCCAACACTGTTCAATATCAATAATCAAACCCAACACTGTTCAATATCAATAATCAAACCCAACACTGTTCAATATCAATAATCAAACCCAACACTGTTCAATATCAATAATCAAACCCAACACTGTTCAATATCAATAATCAAACCCAACACTGTTCAATATCAATAATCAAACCCAACACTGTTCAATATCAATAATCAAACCCAACACTGTTCAATATCAATAATCAAACCCAACACTGTTCAATATCAATAATCAAACCCAACACTGTTCAATATCAATAATCAAACCCAACACTGTTCAATATCAATAATCAAACCCAACACTGTTCAATATCAATAATCAAACCCAACACTGTTCAATATCAATAATCAAACCCAACACTGTTCAATATCAATAATCAAACCCAACACTGTTCAATATCAATAATCAAACCCAACACTGTTCAATATCAATAATCAAACCCAACACTGTTCAATATCAATAATCAAACCCAACACTGTTCAATATCAATAATCAAACCCAACACTGTTCAATATCAATAATCAAACCCAACACTGTTCAATATCAATAATCAAACCCAACACTGTTCAATATCAATAATCAAACCCAACACTGTTCAATATCAATAATCAAACCCAACACTGTTCAATATCAATAATCAAACCCAACACTGTTCAATATCAATAATCAAACCCAACACTGTTCAATATCAATAATCAAACCCAACACTGTTCAATATCAATAATCAAACCCAACACTGTTCAATATCAATAATCAAACCCAACACTGTTCAATATCAATAATCAAACCCAACACTGTTCAATATCAATAATCAAACCCAACACTGTTCAATATCAATAATCAAACCCAACACTGTTCAATATCAATAATCAAACCCAACACTGTTCAATATCAATAATCAAACCCAACACTGTTCAATATCAATAATCAAACCCAACACTGTTCAATATCAATAATCAAACCCAACACTGTTCAATATCAATAATCAAACCCAACACTGTTCAATATCAATAATCAAACCCAACACTGTTCAATATCAATAATCAAACCCAACACTGTTCAATATCAATAATCAAACCCAACACTGTTCAATATCAATAATCAAACCCAACACTGTTCAATATCAATAATCAAACCCAACACTGTTCAATATCAATAATCAAACCCAACACTGTTCAATATCAATAATCAAACCCAACACTGTTCAATATCAATAATCAAACCCAACACTGTTCAATATCAATAATCAAACCCAACACTGTTCAATATCAATAATCAAACCCAACACTGTTCAATATCAATAATCAAACCCAACACTGTTCAATATCAATAATCAAACCCAACACTGTTCAATATCAATAATCAAACCCAACACTGTTCAATATCAATAATCAAACCCAACACTGTTCAATATCAATAATCAAACCCAACACTGTTCAATATCAATAATCAAACCCAACACTGTTCAATATCAATAATCAAACCCAACACTGTTCAATATCAATAATCAAACCCAACACTGTTCAATATCAATAATCAAACCCAACACTGTTCAATATCAATAATCAAACCCAACACTGTTCAATATCAATAATCAAACCCAACACTGTTCAATATCAATAATCAAACCCAACACTGTTCAATATCAATAATCAAACCCAACACTGTTCAATATCAATAATCAAACCCAACACTGTTCAATATCAATAATCAAACCCAACACTGTTCAATATCAATAATCAAACCCAACACTGTTCAATATCAATAATCAAACCCAACACTGTTCAATATCAATAATCAAACCCAACACTGTTCAATATCAATAATCAAACCCAACACTGTTCAATATCAATAATCAAACCCAACACTGTTCAATATCAATAATCAAACCCAACACTGTTCAATATCAATAATCAAACCCAACACTGTTCAATATCAATAATCAAACCCAACACTGTTCAATATCAATAATCAAACCCAACACTGTTCAATATCAATAATCAAACCCAACACTGTTCAATATCAATAATCAAACCCAACACTGTTCAATATCAATAATCAAACCCAACACTGTTCAATATCAATAATCAAACCCAACACTGTTCAATATCAATAATCAAACCCAACACTGTTCAATATCAATAATCAAACCCAACACTGTTCAATATCAATAATCAAACCCAACACTGTTCAATATCAATAATCAAACCCAACACTGTTCAATATCAATAATCAAACCCAACACTGTTCAATATCAATAATCAAACCCAACACTGTTCAATATCAATAATCAAACCCAACACTGTTCAATATCAATAATCAAACCCAACACTGTTCAATATCAATAATCAAACCCAACACTGTTCAATATCAATAATCAAACCCAACACTGTTCAATATCAATAATCAAACCCAACACTGTTCAATATCAATAATCAAACCCAACACTGTTCAATATCAATAATCAAACCCAACACTGTTCAATATCAATAATCAAACCCAACACTGTTCAATATCAATAATCAAACCCAACACTGTTCAATATCAATAATCAAACCCAACACTGTTCAATATCAATAATCAAACCCAACACTGTTCAATATCAATAATCAAACCCAACACTGTTCAATATCAATAATCAAACCCAACACTGTTCAATATCAATAATCAAACCCAACACTGTTCAATATCAATAATCAAACCCAACACTGTTCAATATCAATAATCAAACCCAACACTGTTCAATATCAATAATCAAACCCAACACTGTTCAATATCAATAATCAAACCCAACACTGTTCAATATCAATAATCAAACCCAACACTGTTCAATATCAATAATCAAACCCAACACTGTTCAATATCAATAATCAAACCCAACACTGTTCAATATCAATAATCAAACCCAACACTGTTCAATATCAATAATCAAACCCAACACTGTTCAATATCAATAATCAAACCCAACACTGTTCAATATCAATAATCAAACCCAACACTGTTCAATATCAATAATCAAACCCAACACTGTTCAATATCAATAATCAAACCCAACACTGTTCAATATCAATAATCAAACCCAACACTGTTCAATATCAATAATCAAACCCAACACTGTTCAATATCAATAATCAAACCCAACACTGTTCAATATCAATAATCAAACCCAACACTGTTCAATATCAATAATCAAACCCAACACTGTTCAATATCAATAATCAAACCCAACACTGTTCAATATCAATAATCAAACCCAACACTGTTCAATATCAATAATCAAACCCAACACTGTTCAATATCAATAATCAAACCCAACACTGTTCAATATCAATAATCAAACCCAACACTGTTCAATATCAATAATCAAACCCAACACTGTTCAATATCAATAATCAAACCCAACACTGTTCAATATCAATAATCAAACCCAACACTGTTCAATATCAATAATCAAACCCAACACTGTTCAATATCAATAATCAAACCCAACACTGTTCAATATCAATAATCAAACCCAACACTGTTCAATATCAATAATCAAACCCAACACTGTTCAATATCAATAATCAAACCCAACACTGTTCAATATCAATAATCAAACCCAACACTGTTCAATATCAATAATCAAACCCAACACTGTTCAATATCAATAATCAAACCCAACACTGTTCAATATCAATAATCAAACCCAACACTGTTCAATATCAATAATCAAACCCAACACTGTTCAATATCAATAATCAAACCCAACACTGTTCAATATCAATAATCAAACCCAACACTGTTCAATATCAATAATCAAACCCAACACTGTTCAATATCAATAATCAAACCCAACACTGTTCAATATCAATAATCAAACCCAACACTGTTCAATATCAATAATCAAACCCAACACTGTTCAATATCAATAATCAAACCCAACACTGTTCAATATCAATAATCAAACCCAACACTGTTCAATATCAATAATCAAACCCAACACTGTTCAATATCAATAATCAAACCCAACACTGTTCAATATCAATAATCAAACCCAACACTGTTCAATATCAATAATCAAACCCAACACTGTTCAATATCAATAATCAAACCCAACACTGTTCAATATCAATAATCAAACCCAACACTGTTCAATATCAATAATCAAACCCAACACTGTTCAATATCAATAATCAAACCCAACACTGTTCAATATCAATAATCAAACCCAACACTGTTCAATATCAATAATCAAACCCAACACTGTTCAATATCAATAATCAAACCCAACACTGTTCAATATCAATAATCAAACCCAACACTGTTCAATATCAATAATCAAACCCAACACTGTTCAATATCAATAATCAAACCCAACACTGTTCAATATCAATAATCAAACCCAACACTGTTCAATATCAATAATCAAACCCAACACTGTTCAATATCAATAATCAAACCCAACACTGTTCAATATCAATAATCAAACCCAACACTGTTCAATATCAATAATCAAACCCAACACTGTTCAATATCAATAATCAAACCCAACACTGTTCAATATCAATAATCAAACCCAACACTGTTCAATATCAATAATCAAACCCAACACTGTTCAATATCAATAATCAAACCCAACACTGTTCAATATCAATAATCAAACCCAACACTGTTCAATATCAATAATCAAACCCAACACTGTTCAATATCAATAATCAAACCCAACACTGTTCAATATCAATAATCAAACCCAACACTGTTCAATATCAATAATCAAACCCAACACTGTTCAATATCAATAATCAAACCCAACACTGTTCAATATCAATAATCAAACCCAACACTGTTCAATATCAATAATCAAACCCAACACTGTTCAATATCAATAATCAAACCCAACACTGTTCAATATCAATAATCAAACCCAACACTGTTCAATATCAATAATCAAACCCAACACTGTTCAATATCAATAATCAAACCCAACACTGTTCAATATCAATAATCAAACCCAACACTGTTCAATATCAATAATCAAACCCAACACTGTTCAATATCAATAATCAAACCCAACACTGTTCAATATCAATAATCAAACCCAACACTGTTCAATATCAATAATCAAACCCAACACTGTTCAATATCAATAATCAAACCCAACACTGTTCAATATCAATAATCAAACCCAACACTGTTCAATATCAATAATCAAACCCAACACTGTTCAATATCAATAATCAAACCCAACACTGTTCAATATCAATAATCAAACCCAACACTGTTCAATATCAATAATCAAACCCAACACTGTTCAATATCAATAATCAAACCCAACACTGTTCAATATCAATAATCAAACCCAACACTGTTCAATATCAATAATCAAACCCAACACTGTTCAATATCAATAATCAAACCCAACACTGTTCAATATCAATAATCAAACCCAACACTGTTCAATATCAATAATCAAACCCAACACTGTTCAATATCAATAATCAAACCCAACACTGTTCAATATCAATAATCAAACCCAACACTGTTCAATATCAATAATCAAACCCAACACTGTTCAATATCAATAATCAAACCCAACACTGTTCAATATCAATAATCAAACCCAACACTGTTCAATATCAATAATCAAACCCAACACTGTTCAATATCAATAATCAAACCCAACACTGTTCAATATCAATAATCAAACCCAACACTGTTCAATATCAATAATCAAACCCAACACTGTTCAATATCAATAATCAAACCCAACACTGTTCAATATCAATAATCAAACCCAACACTGTTCAATATCAATAATCAAACCCAACACTGTTCAATATCAATAATCAAACCCAACACTGTTCAATATCAATAATCAAACCCAACACTGTTCAATATCAATAATCAAACCCAACACTGTTCAATATCAATAATCAAACCCAACACTGTTCAATATCAATAATCAAACCCAACACTGTTCAATATCAATAATCAAACCCAACACTGTTCAATATCAATAATCAAACCCAACACTGTTCAATATCAATAATCAAACCCAACACTGTTCAATATCAATAATCAAACCCAACACTGTTCAATATCAATAATCAAACCCAACACTGTTCAATATCAATAATCAAACCCAACACTGTTCAATATCAATAATCAAACCCAACACTGTTCAATATCAATAATCAAACCCAACACTGTTCAATATCAATAATCAAACCCAACACTGTTCAATATCAATAATCAAACCCAACACTGTTCAATATCAATAATCAAACCCAACACTGTTCAATATCAATAATCAAACCCAACACTGTTCAATATCAATAATCAAACCCAACACTGTTCAATATCAATAATCAAACCCAACACTGTTCAATATCAATAATCAAACCCAACACTGTTCAATATCAATAATCAAACCCAACACTGTTCAATATCAATAATCAAACCCAACACTGTTCAATATCAATAATCAAACCCAACACTGTTCAATATCAATAATCAAACCCAACACTGTTCAATATCAATAATCAAACCCAACACTGTTCAATATCAATAATCAAACCCAACACTGTTCAATATCAATAATCAAACCCAACACTGTTCAATATCAATAATCAAACCCAACACTGTTCAATATCAATAATCAAACCCAACACTGTTCAATATCAATAATCAAACCCAACACTGTTCAATATCAATAATCAAACCCAACACTGTTCAATATCAATAATCAAACCCAACACTGTTCAATATCAATAATCAAACCCAACACTGTTCAATATCAATAATCAAACCCAACACTGTTCAATATCAATAATCAAACCCAACACTGTTCAATATCAATAATCAAACCCAACACTGTTCAATATCAATAATCAAACCCAACACTGTTCAATATCAATAATCAAACCCAACACTGTTCAATATCAATAATCAAACCCAACACTGTTCAATATCAATAATCAAACCCAACACTGTTCAATATCAATAATCAAACCCAACACTGTTCAATATCAATAATCAAACCCAACACTGTTCAATATCAATAATCAAACCCAACACTGTTCAATATCAATAATCAAACCCAACACTGTTCAATATCAATAATCAAACCCAACACTGTTCAATATCAATAATCAAACCCAACACTGTTCAATATCAATAATCAAACCCAACACTGTTCAATATCAATAATCAAACCCAACACTGTTCAATATCAATAATCAAACCCAACACTGTTCAATATCAATAATCAAACCCAACACTGTTCAATATCAATAATCAAACCCAACACTGTTCAATATCAATAATCAAACCCAACACTGTTCAATATCAATAATCAAACCCAACACTGTTCAATATCAATAATCAAACCCAACACTGTTCAATATCAATAATCAAACCCAACACTGTTCAATATCAATAATCAAACCCAACACTGTTCAATATCAATAATCAAACCCAACACTGTTCAATATCAATAATCAAACCCAACACTGTTCAATATCAATAATCAAACCCAACACTGTTCAATATCAATAATCAAACCCAACACTGTTCAATATCAATAATCAAACCCAACACTGTTCAATATCAATAATCAAACCCAACACTGTTCAATATCAATAATCAAACCCAACACTGTTCAATATCAATAATCAAACCCAACACTGTTCAATATCAATAATCAAACCCAACACTGTTCAATATCAATAATCAAACCCAACACTGTTCAATATCAATAATCAAACCCAACACTGTTCAATATCAATAATCAAACCCAACACTGTTCAATATCAATAATCAAACCCAACACTGTTCAATATCAATAATCAAACCCAACACTGTTCAATATCAATAATCAAACCCAACACTGTTCAATATCAATAATCAAACCCAACACTGTTCAATATCAATAATCAAACCCAACACTGTTCAATATCAATAATCAAACCCAACACTGTTCAATATCAATAATCAAACCCAACACTGTTCAATATCAATAATCAAACCCAACACTGTTCAATATCAATAATCAAACCCAACACTGTTCAATATCAATAATCAAACCCAACACTGTTCAATATCAATAATCAAACCCAACACTGTTCAATATCAATAATCAAACCCAACACTGTTCAATATCAATAATCAAACCCAACACTGTTCAATATCAATAATCAAACCCAACACTGTTCAATATCAATAATCAAACCCAACACTGTTCAATATCAATAATCAAACCCAACACTGTTCAATATCAATAATCAAACCCAACACTGTTCAATATCAATAATCAAACCCAACACTGTTCAATATCAATAATCAAACCCAACACTGTTCAATATCAATAATCAAACCCAACACTGTTCAATATCAATAATCAAACCCAACACTGTTCAATATCAATAATCAAACCCAACACTGTTCAATATCAATAATCAAACCCAACACTGTTCAATATCAATAATCAAACCCAACACTGTTCAATATCAATAATCAAACCCAACACTGTTCAATATCAATAATCAAACCCAACACTGTTCAATATCAATAATCAAACCCAACACTGTTCAATATCAATAATCAAACCCAACACTGTTCAATATCAATAATCAAACCCAACACTGTTCAATATCAATAATCAAACCCAACACTGTTCAATATCAATAATCAAACCCAACACTGTTCAATATCAATAATCAAACCCAACACTGTTCAATATCAATAATCAAACCCAACACTGTTCAATATCAATAATCAAACCCAACACTGTTCAATATCAATAATCAAACCCAACACTGTTCAATATCAATAATCAAACCCAACACTGTTCAATATCAATAATCAAACCCAACACTGTTCAATATCAATAATCAAACCCAACACTGTTCAATATCAATAATCAAACCCAACACTGTTCAATATCAATAATCAAACCCAACACTGTTCAATATCAATAATCAAACCCAACACTGTTCAATATCAATAATCAAACCCAACACTGTTCAATATCAATAATCAAACCCAACACTGTTCAATATCAATAATCAAACCCAACACTGTTCAATATCAATAATCAAACCCAACACTGTTCAATATCAATAATCAAACCCAACACTGTTCAATATCAATAATCAAACCCAACACTGTTCAATATCAATAATCAAACCCAACACTGTTCAATATCAATAATCAAACCCAACACTGTTCAATATCAATAATCAAACCCAACACTGTTCAATATCAATAATCAAACCCAACACTGTTCAATATCAATAATCAAACCCAACACTGTTCAATATCAATAATCAAACCCAACACTGTTCAATATCAATAATCAAACCCAACACTGTTCAATATCAATAATCAAACCCAACACTGTTCAATATCAATAATCAAACCCAACACTGTTCAATATCAATAATCAAACCCAACACTGTTCAATATCAATAATCAAACCCAACACTGTTCAATATCAATAATCAAACCCAACACTGTTCAATATCAATAATCAAACCCAACACTGTTCAATATCAATAATCAAACCCAACACTGTTCAATATCAATAATCAAACCCAACACTGTTCAATATCAATAATCAAACCCAACACTGTTCAATATCAATAATCAAACCCAACACTGTTCAATATCAATAATCAAACCCAACACTGTTCAATATCAATAATCAAACCCAACACTGTTCAATATCAATAATCAAACCCAACACTGTTCAATATCAATAATCAAACCCAACACTGTTCAATATCAATAATCAAACCCAACACTGTTCAATATCAATAATCAAACCCAACACTGTTCAATATCAATAATCAAACCCAACACTGTTCAATATCAATAATCAAACCCAACACTGTTCAATATCAATAATCAAACCCAACACTGTTCAATATCAATAATCAAACCCAACACTGTTCAATATCAATAATCAAACCCAACACTGTTCAATATCAATAATCAAACCCAACACTGTTCAATATCAATAATCAAACCCAACACTGTTCAATATCAATAATCAAACCCAACACTGTTCAATATCAATAATCAAACCCAACACTGTTCAATATCAATAATCAAACCCAACACTGTTCAATATCAATAATCAAACCCAACACTGTTCAATATCAATAATCAAACCCAACACTGTTCAATATCAATAATCAAACCCAACACTGTTCAATATCAATAATCAAACCCAACACTGTTCAATATCAATAATCAAACCCAACACTGTTCAATATCAATAATCAAACCCAACACTGTTCAATATCAATAATCAAACCCAACACTGTTCAATATCAATAATCAAACCCAACACTGTTCAATATCAATAATCAAACCCAACACTGTTCAATATCAATAATCAAACCCAACACTGTTCAATATCAATAATCAAACCCAACACTGTTCAATATCAATAATCAAACCCAACACTGTTCAATATCAATAATCAAACCCAACACTGTTCAATATCAATAATCAAACCCAACACTGTTCAATATCAATAATCAAACCCAACACTGTTCAATATCAATAATCAAACCCAACACTGTTCAATATCAATAATCAAACCCAACACTGTTCAATATCAATAATCAAACCCAACACTGTTCAATATCAATAATCAAACCCAACACTGTTCAATATCAATAATCAAACCCAACACTGTTCAATATCAATAATCAAACCCAACACTGTTCAATATCAATAATCAAACCCAACACTGTTCAATATCAATAATCAAACCCAACACTGTTCAATATCAATAATCAAACCCAACACTGTTCAATATCAATAATCAAACCCAACACTGTTCAATATCAATAATCAAACCCAACACTGTTCAATATCAATAATCAAACCCAACACTGTTCAATATCAATAATCAAACCCAACACTGTTCAATATCAATAATCAAACCCAACACTGTTCAATATCAATAATCAAACCCAACACTGTTCAATATCAATAATCAAACCCAACACTGTTCAATATCAATAATCAAACCCAACACTGTTCAATATCAATAATCAAACCCAACACTGTTCAATATCAATAATCAAACCCAACACTGTTCAATATCAATAATCAAACCCAACACTGTTCAATATCAATAATCAAACCCAACACTGTTCAATATCAATAATCAAACCCAACACTGTTCAATATCAATAATCAAACCCAACACTGTTCAATATCAATAATCAAACCCAACACTGTTCAATATCAATAATCAAACCCAACACTGTTCAATATCAATAATCAAACCCAACACTGTTCAATATCAATAATCAAACCCAACACTGTTCAATATCAATAATCAAACCCAACACTGTTCAATATCAATAATCAAACCCAACACTGTTCAATATCAATAATCAAACCCAACACTGTTCAATATCAATAATCAAACCCAACACTGTTCAATATCAATAATCAAACCCAACACTGTTCAATATCAATAATCAAACCCAACACTGTTCAATATCAATAATCAAACCCAACACTGTTCAATATCAATAATCAAACCCAACACTGTTCAATATCAATAATCAAACCCAACACTGTTCAATATCAATAATCAAACCCAACACTGTTCAATATCAATAATCAAACCCAACACTGTTCAATATCAATAATCAAACCCAACACTGTTCAATATCAATAATCAAACCCAACACTGTTCAATATCAATAATCAAACCCAACACTGTTCAATATCAATAATCAAACCCAACACTGTTCAATATCAATAATCAAACCCAACACTGTTCAATATCAATAATCAAACCCAACACTGTTCAATATCAATAATCAAACCCAACACTGTTCAATATCAATAATCAAACCCAACACTGTTCAATATCAATAATCAAACCCAACACTGTTCAATATCAATAATCAAACCCAACACTGTTCAATATCAATAATCAAACCCAACACTGTTCAATATCAATAATCAAACCCAACACTGTTCAATATCAATAATCAAACCCAACACTGTTCAATATCAATAATCAAACCCAACACTGTTCAATATCAATAATCAAACCCAACACTGTTCAATATCAATAATCAAACCCAACACTGTTCAATATCAATAATCAAACCCAACACTGTTCAATATCAATAATCAAACCCAACACTGTTCAATATCAATAATCAAACCCAACACTGTTCAATATCAATAATCAAACCCAACACTGTTCAATATCAATAATCAAACCCAACACTGTTCAATATCAATAATCAAACCCAACACTGTTCAATATCAATAATCAAACCCAACACTGTTCAATATCAATAATCAAACCCAACACTGTTCAATATCAATAATCAAACCCAACACTGTTCAATATCAATAATCAAACCCAACACTGTTCAATATCAATAATCAAACCCAACACTGTTCAATATCAATAATCAAACCCAACACTGTTCAATATCAATAATCAAACCCAACACTGTTCAATATCAATAATCAAACCCAACACTGTTCAATATCAATAATCAAACCCAACACTGTTCAATATCAATAATCAAACCCAACACTGTTCAATATCAATAATCAAACCCAACACTGTTCAATATCAATAATCAAACCCAACACTGTTCAATATCAATAATCAAACCCAACACTGTTCAATATCAATAATCAAACCCAACACTGTTCAATATCAATAATCAAACCCAACACTGTTCAATATCAATAATCAAACCCAACACTGTTCAATATCAATAATCAAACCCAACACTGTTCAATATCAATAATCAAACCCAACACTGTTCAATATCAATAATCAAACCCAACACTGTTCAATATCAATAATCAAACCCAACACTGTTCAATATCAATAATCAAACCCAACACTGTTCAATATCAATAATCAAACCCAACACTGTTCAATATCAATAATCAAACCCAACACTGTTCAATATCAATAATCAAACCCAACACTGTTCAATATCAATAATCAAACCCAACACTGTTCAATATCAATAATCAAACCCAACACTGTTCAATATCAATAATCAAACCCAACACTGTTCAATATCAATAATCAAACCCAACACTGTTCAATATCAATAATCAAACCCAACACTGTTCAATATCAATAATCAAACCCAACACTGTTCAATATCAATAATCAAACCCAACACTGTTCAATATCAATAATCAAACCCAACACTGTTCAATATCAATAATCAAACCCAACACTGTTCAATATCAATAATCAAACCCAACACTGTTCAATATCAATAATCAAACCCAACACTGTTCAATATCAATAATCAAACCCAACACTGTTCAATATCAATAATCAAACCCAACACTGTTCAATATCAATAATCAAACCCAACACTGTTCAATATCAATAATCAAACCCAACACTGTTCAATATCAATAATCAAACCCAACACTGTTCAATATCAATAATCAAACCCAACACTGTTCAATATCAATAATCAAACCCAACACTGTTCAATATCAATAATCAAACCCAACACTGTTCAATATCAATAATCAAACCCAACACTGTTCAATATCAATAATCAAACCCAACACTGTTCAATATCAATAATCAAACCCAACACTGTTCAATATCAATAATCAAACCCAACACTGTTCAATATCAATAATCAAACCCAACACTGTTCAATATCAATAATCAAACCCAACACTGTTCAATATCAATAATCAAACCCAACACTGTTCAATATCAATAATCAAACCCAACACTGTTCAATATCAATAATCAAACCCAACACTGTTCAATATCAATAATCAAACCCAACACTGTTCAATATCAATAATCAAACCCAACACTGTTCAATATCAATAATCAAACCCAACACTGTTCAATATCAATAATCAAACCCAACACTGTTCAATATCAATAATCAAACCCAACACTGTTCAATATCAATAATCAAACCCAACACTGTTCAATATCAATAATCAAACCCAACACTGTTCAATATCAATAATCAAACCCAACACTGTTCAATATCAATAATCAAACCCAACACTGTTCAATATCAATAATCAAACCCAACACTGTTCAATATCAATAATCAAACCCAACACTGTTCAATATCAATAATCAAACCCAACACTGTTCAATATCAATAATCAAACCCAACACTGTTCAATATCAATAATCAAACCCAACACTGTTCAATATCAATAATCAAACCCAACACTGTTCAATATCAATAATCAAACCCAACACTGTTCAATATCAATAATCAAACCCAACACTGTTCAATATCAATAATCAAACCCAACACTGTTCAATATCAATAATCAAACCCAACACTGTTCAATATCAATAATCAAACCCAACACTGTTCAATATCAATAATCAAACCCAACACTGTTCAATATCAATAATCAAACCCAACACTGTTCAATATCAATAATCAAACCCAACACTGTTCAATATCAATAATCAAACCCAACACTGTTCAATATCAATAATCAAACCCAACACTGTTCAATATCAATAATCAAACCCAACACTGTTCAATATCAATAATCAAACCCAACACTGTTCAATATCAATAATCAAACCCAACACTGTTCAATATCAATAATCAAACCCAACACTGTTCAATATCAATAATCAAACCCAACACTGTTCAATATCAATAATCAAACCCAACACTGTTCAATATCAATAATCAAACCCAACACTGTTCAATATCAATAATCAAACCCAACACTGTTCAATATCAATAATCAAACCCAACACTGTTCAATATCAATAATCAAACCCAACACTGTTCAATATCAATAATCAAACCCAACACTGTTCAATATCAATAATCAAACCCAACACTGTTCAATATCAATAATCAAACCCAACACTGTTCAGTATCAATAATCAAACCCAACACTGTTCAATATCAATAATCAAACCCAACACTGTTCAATATCAATAATCAACCCAACACTGTTCAATATCAATAATCAAACCCAACACTGTTCAATATCAATAATCAAACCCAACACTGTTCATATCAATAATCAAACCCAACACTGTTCAGTATCAATAATCAAACCCAACACTGTTCAATATCAATAATCAAACCCAACACTGTTCAATATCAATAATCAAACCCAACACTGTTCAATATCAATAATCAAACCCAACACTGTTCAATATCAATAATCAAACCCAACACTGTTCAATATCAATAATCAAACCCAACACTGTTCAATATCAATAATCAAACCCAACACTGTTCAATATCAATAATCAAACCCAACACTGTTCAATATCAATAATCAAACCCAACACTGTTCAATATCAATAATCAAACCCAACACTGTTCAATATCAATAATCAAACCCAACACTGTTCAATATCAATAATCAAACCCAACACTGTTCAATATCAATAATCAAACCCAACACTGTTCAATATCAATAATCAAACCCAACACTGTTCAATATCAATAATCAAACCCAACACTGTTCAATATCAATAATCAAACCCACACTGTTCAATATCAATAATCAAACCCAACACTGTTCAATATCAATAATCAAACCCAACACTGTTCAATATCAATAATCAAACCCAACACTGTTCAATATCAATAATCAAACCCAACACTGTTCAATATCAATAATCAAACCCAACACTGTTCAATATCAATAATCAAACCCAACACTGTTCAATATCAATAATCAAACCCAACACTGTTCAATATCAATAATCAAACCCAACACTGTTCAATATCAATAATCAAACCCAACACTGTTCAGTATCAATAATCAAACCCAACACTGTTCAATATCAATAATCAAACCCAACACTGTTCAATATCAATAATCAAACCCAACACTGTTCAATATCAATAATCAAACCCAACACTGTTCAATATCAATAATCAAACCCAACACTGTTCAATATCAATAATCAAACCCAACACTGTTCAATATCAATAATCAAACCCAACACTGTTCAATATCAATAATCAAACCCAACACTGTTCAATATCAATAATCAAACCCAACACTGTTCAATATCAATAATCAAACCCAACACTGTTCAATATCAATAATCAAACCCAACACTGTTCAATATCAATAATCAAACCCAACACTGTTCAATATCAATAATCAAACCCAACACTGTTCAATATCAATAATCAAACCCAACACTGTTCAATATCAATAATCAAACCCAACACTGTTCAATATCAATAATCAAACCCAACACTGTTCAATATCAATAATCAAACCCAACACTGTTCAATATCAATAATCAAACCCAACACTGTTCAATATCAATAATCAAACCCAACACTGTTCAATATCAATAATCAAACCCAACACTGTTCAATATCAATAATCAAACCCAACACTGTTCAATATCAATAATCAAACCCAACACTGTTCAATATCAATAATCAAACCCAACACTGTTCAATATCAATAATCAAACCCAACACTGTTCAATATCAATAATCAAACCAACACTGTTCAATATCAATAATCAAACCCAACACTGTTCAATATCAATAATCAAACCCAACACTGTTCAATATCAATAATCAAACCCAACACTGTTCAATATCAATAATCAAACCCAACACTGTTCAATATCAATAATCAAACCCAACACTGTTCAATATCAATAATCAAACCCAACACTGTTCATATCAATAATCAAACCCAACACTGTTCAATATCAATAATCAAACCCAACACTGTTCAATATCAATAATCAAACCCAACACTGTTCAATATCAATAATCAAACCCAACACTGTTCAATATCAATAATCAAACCCAACACTGTTCAATATCAATAATCAAACCCAACACTGTTCAGTATCAATAATCAAACCCAACACTGTTCAATATCAATAATCAAACCCAACACTGTTCAATATCAATAATCAAACCCAACACTGTTCAATATCAATAATCAAACCCAACACTGTTCAATATCAATAATCAAACCCAACACTGTTCAATATCAATAATCAAACCCAACACTGTTCAATATCAATAATCAAACCCAACACTGTTCAATATCAATAATCAAACCCAACACTGTTCAGTATCAATAATCAAACCCAACACTGTTCAATATCAATAATCAAACCCAACACTGTTCAATATCAATAATCAAACCCAACACTGTTCAATATCAATAATCAAACCCAACACTGTTCAATATCAATAATCAAACCCAACACTGTTCAATATCAATAATCAAACCCAACACTGTTCAATATCAATAATCAAACCCAACACTGTTCAATATCAATAATCAAACCCAACACTGTTCAATATCAATAATCAAACCCAACACTGTTCAATATCAATAATCAAACCCAACACTGTTCAATATCAATAATCAAACCCAACACTGTTCAATATCAATAATCAAACCCAACACTGTTCAATATCAATAATCAAACCCAACACTGTTCATATCAATAATCAAACCCAACACTGTTCAATATCAATAATCAAACCCAACACTGTTCAATATCAATAATCAAACCCAACACTGTTCAATATCAATAATCAAACCCAACACTGTTCAATATCAATAATCAAACCCAACACTGTTCAATATCAATAATCAAACCCAACACTGTTCAGTATCAATAATCAAACCCAACACTGTTCAATATCAATAATCAAACCCAACACTGTTCAATATCAATAATCAAACCCAACACTGTTCAATATCAATAATCAAACCCAACACTGTTCAATATCAATAATCAAACCCAACACTGTTCAATATCAATAATCAAACCCAACACTGTTCAATATCAATAATCAAACCCAACACTGTTCAATATCAATAATCAAACCCAACACTGTTCAATATCAATAATCAAACCCAACACTGTTCAATATCAATAATCAAACCCAACACTGTTCAATATCAATAATCAAACCCAACACTGTTCAATATCAATAATCAAACCCAACACTGTTCAATATCAATAATCAAACCCAACACTGTTCAATATCAATAATCAAACCCAACACTGTTCAATATCAATAATCAAACCCAACACTGTTCAATATCAATAATCAAACCCAACACTGTTCAATATCAATAATCAAACCAACACTGTTCATTATCAATAATCAAACCCAACACTGTTCAATATCAATAATCAAACCCAACACTGTTCAATATCAATAATCAAACCCAACACTGTTCAATATCAATAATCAAACCCAACACTGTTCAATATCAATAATCAAACCCAACACTGTTCAATATCAATAATCAAACCCAACACTGTTCAATATCAATAATCAAACCCAACACTGTTCAATATCAATAATCAAACCCAACACTGTTCAATATCAATAATCAAACCCAACACTGTTCAATATCAATAATCAAACCCAACACTGTTCAATATCAATAATCAAACCCAACACTGTTCAATATCAATAATCAAACCCAACACTGTTCAATATCAATAATCAAACCCAACACTGTTCAATATCAATAATCAAACCCAACACTGTTCAATATCAATAATCAAACCCAACACTGTTCAATATCAATAATCAAACCCAACACTGTTCAATATCAATAATCAAACCCAACACTGTTCAATATCAATAATCAAACCCAACACTGTTCAATATCAATAATCAAACCCAACACTGTTCAATATCAATAATCAAACCCAACACTGTTCAATATCAATAATCAAACCCAACACTGTTCAATATCAATAATCAAACCCAACACTGTTCAATATCAATAATCAAACCCAACACTGTTCAATATCAATAATCAAACCCAACACTGTTCAATATCAATAATCAAACCCAACACTGTTCAATATCAATAATCAAACCCAACACTGTTCAATATCAATAATCAAACCCAACACTGTTCAATATCAATAATCAAACCCAACACTGTTCAATATCAATAATCAAACCCAACACTGTTCAATATCAATAATCAAACCCAACACTGTTCAATATCAATAATCAAACCCAACACTGTTCAATATCAATAATCAAACCCAACACTGTTCAATATCAATAATCAAACCCAACACTGTTCAATATCAATAATCAAACCCAACACTGTTCAATATCAATAATCAAACCCAACACTGTTCAATATCAATAATCAAACCCAACACTGTTCAATATCAATAATCAAACCCAACACTGTTCAATATCAATAATCAAACCCAACACTGTTCAATATCAATAATCAAACCCAACACTGTTCAATATCAATAATCAAACCCAACACTGTTCAATATCAATAATCAAACCCAACACTGTTCAATATCAATAATCAAACCCAACACTGTTCAATATCAATAATCAAACCCAACACTGTTCAATATCAATAATCAAACCCAACACTGTTCAATATCAATAATCAAACCCAACACTGTTCAATATCAATAATCAAACCCAACACTGTTCAATATCAATAATCAAACCCAACACTGTTCAATATCAATAATCAAACCCAACACTGTTCAATATCAATAATCAAACCCAACACTGTTCAATATCAATAATCAAACCCAACACTGTTCAGTATCAATAATCAAACCCAACACTGTTCAATATCAATAATCAAACCCAACACTGTTCAATATCAATAATCAAACCCAACACTGTTCAATATCAATAATCAAACCCAACACTGTTCAATATCAATAATCAAACCCAACACTGTTCAATATCAATAATCAAACCCAACACTGTTCAATATCAATAATCAAACCCAACACTGTTCAATATCAATAATCAAACCCAACACTGTTCAATATCAATAATCAAACCCAACACTGTTCAAT
The DNA here is from genome assembly GCA_030390025.1 of Squalus acanthias. Classification (NCBI taxonomy): domain Eukaryota; kingdom Metazoa; phylum Chordata; class Chondrichthyes; order Squaliformes; family Squalidae; genus Squalus; species Squalus acanthias. Next base: position 207,734 of record JASTWF010000695.1, read on the forward strand.
ATCAATAATCAAACCCAACACTGTTCAATATCAATAATCAAACCCAACACTGTTCAATATCAATAATCAAACCCAACACTGTTCAATATCAATAATCAAACCCAACACTGTTCAATATCAATAATCAAACCCAACACTGTTCAATATCAATAATCAAACCCAACACTGTTCAATATCAATAATCAAACCCAACACTGTTCAATATCAATAATCAAACCCAACACTGTTCAATATCAATAATCAAACCCAACACTGTTCAATATCAATAATCAAACCCAACACTGTTCAATATCAATAATCAAACCCAACACTGTTCAATATCAATAATCAAACCCAACACTGTTCAATATCAATAATCAAACCCAACACTGTTCAATATCAATAATCAAACCCAACACTGTTCAATATCAATAATCAAACCCAACACTGTTCAATATCAATAATCAAACCCAACACTGTTCAATATCAATAATCAAACCCAACACTGTTCAATATCAATAATCAAACCCAACACTGTTCAATATCAATAATCAAACCCAACACTGTTCAATATCAATAATCAAACCCAACACTGTTCAATATCAATAATCAAACCCAACACTGTTCAATATCAATAATCAAACCCAACACTGTTCAATATCAATAATCAAACCCAACACTGTTCAATATCAATAATCAAACCCAACACTGTTCAATATCAATAATCAAACCCAACACTGTTCAATATCAATAATCAAACCCAACACTGTTCAATATCAATAATCAAACCCAACACTGTTCAATATCAATAATCAAACCCAACACTGTTCAATATCAATAATCAAACCCAACACTGTTCAATATCAATAATCAAACCCAACACTGTTCAATATCAATAATCAAACCCAACACTGTTCAATATCAATAATCAAACCCAACACTGTTCAATATCAATAATCAAACCCAACACTGTTCAATATCAATAATCAAACCCAACACTGTTCAATATCAATAATCAAACCCAACACTGTTCAATATCAATAATCAAACCCAACACTGTTCAATATCAATAATCAAACCCAACACTGTTCAATATCAATAATCAAACCCAACACTGTTCAATATCAATAATCAAACCCAACACTGTTCAATATCAATAATCAAACCCAACACTGTTCAATATCAATAATCAAACCCAACACTGTTCAATATCAATAATCAAACCCAACACTGTTCAATATCAATAATCAAACCCAACACTGTTCAATATCAATAATCAAACCCAACACTGTTCAATATCAATAATCAAACCCAACACTGTTCAATATCAATAATCAAACCCAACACTGTTCAATATCAATAATCAAACCCAACACTGTTCAATATCAATAATCAAACCCAACACTGTTCAATATCAATAATCAAACCCAACACTGTTCAATATCAATAATCAAACCCAACACTGTTCAATATCAATAATCAAACCCAACACTGTTCAATATCAATAATCAAACCCAACACTGTTCAATATCAATAATCAAACCCAACACTGTTCAATATCAATAATCAAACCCAACACTGTTCAATATCAATAATCAAACCCAACACTGTTCAATATCAATAATCAAACCCAACACTGTTCAATATCAATAATCAAACCCAACACTGTTCAATATCAATAATCAAACCCAACACTGTTCAATATCAATAATCAAACCCAACACTGTTCAATATCAATAATCAAACCCAACACTGTTCAATATCAATAATCAAACCCAACACTGTTCAATATCAATAATCAAACCCAACACTGTTCAATATCAATAATCAAACCCAACACTGTTCAATATCAATAATCAAACCCAACACTGTTCAATATCAATAATCAAACCCAACACTGTTCAATATCAATAATCAAACCCAACACTGTTCAATATCAATAATCAAACCCAACACTGTTCAATATCAATAATCAAACCCAACACTGTTCAATATCAATAATCAAACCCAACACTGTTCAATATCAATAATCAAACCCAACACTGTTCAATATCAATAATCAAACCCAACACTGTTCAATATCAATAATCAAACCCAACACTGTTCAATATCAATAATCAAACCCAACACTGTTCAATATCAATAATCAAACCCAACACTGTTCAATATCAATAATCAAACCCAACACTGTTCAATATCAATAATCAAACCCAACACTGTTCAATATCAATAATCAAACCCAACACTGTTCAATATCAATAATCAAACCCAACACTGTTCAATATCAATAATCAAACCCAACACTGTTCAATATCAATAATCAAACCCAACACTGTTCAATATCAATAATCAAACCCAACACTGTTCAATATCAATAATCAAACCAACACTGTTCAATATCAATAATCAAACCCAACACTGTTCAATATCAATAATCAAACCCAACACTGTTCAATATCAATAATCAAACCCAACACTGTTCAATATCAATAATCAAACCCAACACTGTTCAATATCAATAATCAAACCCAACACTGTTCAATATCAATAATCAAACCCAACACTGTTCAATATCAATAATCAAACCCAACACTGTTCAATATCAATAATCAAACCCAACACTGTTCAATATCAATAATCAAACCCAACACTGTTCAATATCAATAATCAAACCCAACACTGTTCAATATCAATAATCAAACCCAACACTGTTCAATATCAATAATCAAACCCAACACTGTTCAATATCAATAATCAAACCCAACACTGTTCAATATCAATAATCAAACCCAACACTGTTCAATATCAATAATCAAACCCAACACTGTTCAATATCAATAATCAAACCCAACACTGTTCAATATCAATAATCAAACCCAACACTGTTCAATATCAATAATCAAACCCAACACTGTTCAATATCAATAATCAAACCCAACACTGTTCAATATCAATAATCAAACCCAACACTGTTCAATATCAATAATCAAACCCAACACTGTTCAATATCAATAATCAAACCCAACACTGTTCAATATCAATAATCAAACCCAACACTGTTCAATATCAATAATCAAACCCAACACTGTTCAATATCAATAATCAAACCCAACACTGTTCAATATCAATAATCAAACCCAACACTGTTCAATATCAATAATCAAACCCAACACTGTTCAATATCAATAATCAAACCCAACACTGTTCAATATCAATAATCAAACCCAACACTGTTCAATATCAATAATCAAACCCAACACTGTTCAATATCAATAATCAAACCCAACACTGTTCAATATCAATAATCAAACCCAACACTGTTCAATATCAATAATCAAACCCAACACTGTTCAATATCAATAATCAAACCCAACACTGTTCAATATCAATAATCAAACCCAACACTGTTCAATATCAATAATCAAACCCAACATGTTCAATATCAATAATCAAACCCAACACTGTTCAATATCAATAATCAAACCCAACACTGTTCAATATCAATAATCAAACCCAACACTGTTCAATATCAATAATCAAACCCAACACTGTTCAATATCAATAATCAAACCCAACACTGTTCAATATCAATAATCAAACCCAACACTGTTCAATATCAATAATCAAACCCAACACTGTTCAATATCAATAATCAAACCCAACACTGTTCAATATCAATAATCAAACCCAACACTGTTCAATATCAATAATCAAACCCAACACTGTTCAATATCAATAATCAAACCCAACACTGTTCAATATCAATAATCAAACCCAACACTGTTCAATATCAATAATCAAACCCAACACTGTTCAATATCAATAATCAAACCCAACACTGTTCAATATCAATAATCAAACCCAACACTGTTCAATATCAATAATCAAACCCAACACTGTTCAATATCAATAATCAAACCCAACACTGTTCAATATCAATAATCAAACCCAACACTGTTCAATATCAATAATCAAACCCAACACTGTTCAATATCAATAATCAAACCCAACACTGTTCAATATCAATAATCAAACCCAACACTGTTCAATATCAATAATCAAACCCAACACTGTTCAATATCAATAATCAAACCCAACACTGTTCAATATCAATAATCAAACCCAACACTGTTCAATATCAATAATCAAACCCAACACTGTTCAATATCAATAATCAAACCCAACACTGTTCAATATCAATAATCAAACCCAACACTGTTCAATATCAATAATCAAACCCAACACTGTTCAATATCAATAATCAAACCCAACACTGTTCAATATCAATAATCAAACCCAACACTGTTCAATATCAATAATCAAACCCAACACTGTTCAATATCAATAATCAAACCCAACACTGTTCAATATCAATAATCAAACCCAACACTGTTCAATATCAATAATCAAACCCAACACTGTTCAATATCAATAATCAAACCCAACACTGTTCAATATCAATAATCAAACCCAACACTGTTCAATATCAATAATCAAACCCAACACTGTTCAATATCAATAATCAAACCCAACACTGTTCAATATCAATAATCAAACCCAACACTGTTCAATATCAATAATCAAACCCAACACTGTTCAATATCAATAATCAAACCCAACACTGTTCAATATCAATAATCAAACCCAACACTGTTCAATATCAATAATCAAACCCAACACTGTTCAATATCAATAATCAAACCCAACACTGTTCAATATCAATAATCAAACCCAACACTGTTCAATATCAATAATCAAACCCAACACTGTTCAATATCAATAATCAAACCCAACACTGTTCAATATCAATAATCAAACCCAACACTGTTCAATATCAATAATCAAACCCAACACTGTTCAATATCAATAATCAAACCCAACACTGTTCAATATCAATAATCAAACCCAACACTGTTCAATATCAATAATCAAACCCAACACTGTTCAATATCAATAATCAAACCCAACACTGTTCAATATCAATAATCAAACCCAACACTGTTCAATATCAATAATCAAACCCAACACTGTTCAATATCAATAATCAAACCCAACACTGTTCAATATCAATAATCAAACCCAACACTGTTCAATATCAATAATCAAACCCAACACTGTTCAATATCAATAATCAAACCCAACACTGTTCAATATCAATAATCAAACCCAACACTGTTCAATATCAATAATCAAACCCAACACTGTTCAATATCAATAATCAAACCCAACACTGTTCAATATCAATAATCAAACCCAACACTGTTCAATATCAATAATCAAACCCAACACTGTTCAATATCAATAATCAAACCCAACACTGTTCAATATCAATAATCAAACCCAACACTGTTCAATATCAATAATCAAACCCAACACTGTTCAATATCAATAATCAAACCCAACACTGTTCAATATCAATAATCAAACCCAACACTGTTCAATATCAATAATCAAACCCAACACTGTTCAATATCAATAATCAAACCCAACACTGTTCAATATCAATAATCAAACCCAACACTGTTCAATATCAATAATCAAACCCAACACTGTTCAATATCAATAATCAAACCCAACACTGTTCAATATCAATAATCAAACCCAACACTGTTCAATATCAATAATCAAACCCAACACTGTTCAATATCAATAATCAAACCCAACACTGTTCAATATCAATAATCAAACCCAACACTGTTCAATATCAATAATCAAACCCAACACTGTTCAATATCAATAATCAAACCCAACACTGTTCAATATCAATAATCAAACCCAACACTGTTCAATATCAATAATCAAACCCAACACTGTTCAATATCAATAATCAAACCCAACACTGTTCAATATCAATAATCAAACCCAACACTGTTCAATATCAATAATCAAACCCAACACTGTTCAATATCAATAATCAAACCCAACACTGTTCAATATCAATAATCAAACCCAACACTGTTCAATATCAATAATCAAACCCAACACTGTTCAATATCAATAATCAAACCCAACACTGTTCAATATCAATAATCAAACCCAACACTGTTCAATATCAATAATCAAACCCAACACTGTTCAATATCAATAATCAAACCCAACACTGTTCAATATCAATAATCAAACCCAACACTGTTCAATATCAATAATCAAACCCAACACTGTTCAATATCAATAATCAAACCCAACACTGTTCAATATCAATAATCAAACCCAACACTGTTCAATATCAATAATCAAACCCAACACTGTTCAATATCAATAATCAAACCCAACACTGTTCAATATCAATAATCAAACCCAACACTGTTCAATATCAATAATCAAACCCAACACTGTTCAATATCAATAATCAAACCCAACACTGTTCAATATCAATAATCAAACCCAACACTGTTCAATATCAATAATCAAACCCAACACTGTTCAATATCAATAATCAAACCCAACACTGTTCAATATCAATAATCAAACCCAACACTGTTCAATATCAATAATCAAACCCAACACTGTTCAATATCAATAATCAAACCCAACACTGTTCAATATCAATAATCAAACCCAACACTGTTCAATATCAATAATCAAACCCAACACTGTTCAATATCAATAATCAAACCCAACACTGTTCAATATCAATAATCAAACCCAACACTGTTCAATATCAATAATCAAACCCAACACTGTTCAATATCAATAATCAAACCCAACACTGTTCAATATCAATAATCAAACCCAACACTGTTCAATATCAATAATCAAACCCAACACTGTTCAATATCAATAATCAAACCCAACACTGTTCAATATCAATAATCAAACCCAACACTGTTCAATATCAATAATCAAACCCAACACTGTTCAATATCAATAATCAAACCCAACACTGTTCAATATCAATAATCAAACCCAACACTGTTCAATATCAATAATCAAACCCAACACTGTTCAATATCAATAATCAAACCCAACACTGTTCAATATCAATAATCAAACCCAACACTGTTCAATATCAATAATCAAACCCAACACTGTTCAATATCAATAATCAAACCCAACACTGTTCAATATCAATAATCAAACCCAACACTGTTCAATATCAATAATCAAACCCAACACTGTTCAATATCAATAATCAAACCCAACACTGTTCAATATCAATAATCAAACCCAACACTGTTCAATATCAATAATCAAACCCAACACTGTTCAATATCAATAATCAAACCCAACACTGTTCAATATCAATAATCAAACCCAACACTGTTCAATATCAATAATCAAACCCAACACTGTTCAATATCAATAATCAAACCCAACACTGTTCAATATCAATAATCAAACCCAACACTGTTCAATATCAATAATCAAACCCAACACTGTTCAATATCAATAATCAAACCCAACACTGTTCAATATCAATAATCAAACCCAACACTGTTCAATATCAATAATCAAACCCAACACTGTTCAATATCAATAATCAAACCCAACACTGTTCAATATCAATAATCAAACCCAACACTGTTCAATATCAATAATCAAACCCAACACTGTTCAATATCAATAATCAAACCCAACACTGTTCAATATCAATAATCAAACCCAACACTGTTCAATATCAATAATCAAACCCAACACTGTTCAATATCAATAATCAAACCCAACACTGTTCAATATCAATAATCAAACCCAACACTGTTCAATATCAATAATCAAACCCAACACTGTTCAATATCAATAATCAAACCCAACACTGTTCAATATCAATAATCAAACCCAACACTGTTCAATATCAATAATCAAACCCAACACTGTTCAATATCAATAATCAAACCCAACACTGTTCAATATCAATAATCAAACCCAACACTGTTCAATATCAATAATCAAACCCAACACTGTTCAATATCAATAATCAAACCCAACACTGTTCAATATCAATAATCAAACCCAACACTGTTCAATATCAATAATCAAACCCAACACTGTTCAATATCAATAATCAAACCCAACACTGTTCAATATCAATAATCAAACCCAACACTGTTCAATATCAATAATCAAACCCAACACTGTTCAATATCAATAATCAAACCCAACACTGTTCAATATCAATAATCAAACCCAACACTGTTCAATATCAATAATCAAACCCAACACTGTTCAATATCAATAATCAAACCCAACACTGTTCAATATCAATAATCAAACCCAACACTGTTCAATATCAATAATCAAACCCAACACTGTTCAATATCAATAATCAAACCCAACACTGTTCAATATCAATAATCAAACCCAACACTGTTCAATATCAATAATCAAACCCAACACTGTTCAATATCAATAATCAAACCCAACACTGTTCAATATCAATAATCAAACCCAACACTGTTCAATATCAATAATCAAACCCAACACTGTTCAATATCAATAATCAAACCCAACACTGTTCAATATCAATAATCAAACCCAACACTGTTCAATATCAATAATCAAACCCAACACTGTTCAATATCAATAATCAAACCCAACACTGTTCAATATCAATAATCAAACCCAACACTGTTCAATATCAATAATCAAACCCAACACTGTTCAATATCAATAATCAAACCCAACACTGTTCAATATCAATAATCAAACCCAACACTGTTCAATATCAATAATCAAACCCAACACTGTTCAATATCAATAATCAAACCCAACACTGTTCAATATCAATAATCAAACCCAACACTGTTCAATATCAATAATCAAACCCAACACTGTTCAATATCAATAATCAAACCCAACACTGTTCAATATCAATAATCAAACCCAACACTGTTCAATATCAATAATCAAACCCAACACTGTTCAATATCAATAATCAAACCCAACACTGTTCAATATCAATAATCAAACCCAACACTGTTCAATATCAATAATCAAACCCAACACTGTTCAATATCAATAATCAAACCCAACACTGTTCAATATCAATAATCAAACCCAACACTGTTCAATATCAATAATCAAACCCAACACTGTTCAATATCAATAATCAAACCCAACACTGTTCAATATCAATAATCAAACCCAACACTGTTCAATATCAATAATCAAACCCAACACTGTTCAATATCAATAATCAAACCCAACACTGTTCAATATCAATAATCAAACCCAACACTGTTCAATATCAATAATCAAACCCAACACTGTTCAATATCAATAATCAAACCCAACACTGTTCAATATCAATAATCAAACCCAACACTGTTCAATATCAATAATCAAACCCAACACTGTTCAATATCAATAATCAAACCCAACACTGTTCAATATCAATAATCAAACCCAACACTGTTCAATATCAATAATCAAACCCAACACTGTTCAATATCAATAATCAAACCCAACACTGTTCAATATCAATAATCAAACCCAACACTGTTCAATATCAATAATCAAACCCAACACTGTTCAATATCAATAATCAAACCCAACACTGTTCAATATCAATAATCAAACCCAACACTGTTCAATATCAATAATCAAACCCAACACTGTTCAATATCAATAATCAAACCCAACACTGTTCAATATCAATAATCAAACCCAACACTGTTCAATATCAATAATCAAACCCAACACTGTTCAATATCAATAATCAAACCCAACACTGTTCAATATCAATAATCAAACCCAACACTGTTCAATATCAATAATCAAACCCAACACTGTTCAATATCAATAATCAAACCCAACACTGTTCAATATCAATAATCAAACCCAACACTGTTCAATATCAATAATCAAACCCAACACTGTTCAATATCAATAATCAAACCCAACACTGTTCAATATCAATAATCAAACCCAACACTGTTCAATATCAATAATCAAACCCAACACTGTTCAATATCAATAATCAAACCCAACACTGTTCAATATCAATAATCAAACCCAACACTGTTCAATATCAATAATCAAACCCAACACTGTTCAATATCAATAATCAAACCCAACACTGTTCAATATCAATAATCAAACCCAACACTGTTCAATATCAATAATCAAACCCAACACTGTTCAATATCAATAATCAAACCCAACACTGTTCAATATCAATAATCAAACCCAACACTGTTCAATATCAATAATCAAACCCAACACTGTTCAATATCAATAATCAAACCCAACACTGTTCAATATCAATAATCAAACCCAACACTGTTCAATATCAATAATCAAACCCAACACTGTTCAATATCAATAATCAAACCCAACACTGTTCAATATCAATAATCAAACCCAACACTGTTCAATATCAATAATCAAACCCAACACTGTTCAATATCAATAATCAAACCCAACACTGTTCAATATCAATAATCAAACCCAACACTGTTCAATATCAATAATCAAACCCAACACTGTTCAATATCAATAATCAAACCCAACACTGTTCAATATCAATAATCAAACCCAACACTGTTCAATATCAATAATCAAACCCAACACTGTTCAATATCAATAATCAAACCCAACACTGTTCAATATCAATAATCAAACCCAACACTGTTCAATATCAATAATCAAACCCAACACTGTTCAATATCAATAATCAAACCCAACACTGTTCAATATCAATAATCAAACCCAACACTGTTCAATATCAATAATCAAACCCAACACTGTTCAATATCAATAATCAAACCCAACACTGTTCAATATCAATAATCAAACCCAACACTGTTCAATATCAATAATCAAACCCAACACTGTTCAATATCAATAATCAAACCCAACACTGTTCAATATCAATAATCAAACCCAACACTGTTCAATATCAATAATCAAACCCAACACTGTTCAATATCAATAATCAAACCCAACACTGTTCAATATCAATAATCAAACCCAACACTGTTCAATATCAATAATCAAACCCAACACTGTTCAATATCAATAATCAAACCCAACACTGTTCAATATCAATAATCAAACCCAACACTGTTCAATATCAATAATCAAACCCAACACTGTTCAATATCAATAATCAAACCCAACACTGTTCAATATCAATAATCAAACCCAACACTGTTCAATATCAATAATCAAACCCAACACTGTTCAATATCAATAATCAAACCCAACACTGTTCAATATCAATAATCAAACCCAACACTGTTCAATATCAATAATCAAACCCAACACTGTTCAATATCAATAATCAAACCCAACACTGTTCAATATCAATAATCAAACCCAACACTGTTCAATATCAATAATCAAACCCAACACTGTTCAATATCAATAATCAAACCCAACACTGTTCAATATCAATAATCAAACCCAACACTGTTCAATATCAATAATCAAACCCAACACTGTTCAATATCAATAATCAAACCCAACACTGTTCAATATCAATAATCAAACCCAACACTGTTCAATATCAATAATCAAACCCAACACTGTTCAATATCAATAATCAAACCCAACACTGTTCAATATCAATAATCAAACCCAACACTGTTCAATATCAATAATCAAACCCAACACTGTTCAATATCAATAATCAAACCCAACACTGTTCAATATCAATAATCAAACCCAACACTGTTCAATATCAATAATCAAACCCAACACTGTTCAATATCAATAATCAAACCCAACACTGTTCAATATCAATAATCAAACCCAACACTGTTCAATATCAATAATCAAACCCAACACTGTTCAATATCAATAATCAAACCCAACACTGTTCAATATCAATAATCAAACCCAACACTGTTCAATATCAATAATCAAACCCAACACTGTTCAATATCAATAATCAAACCCAACACTGTTCAATATCAATAATCAAACCCAACACTGTTCAATATCAATAATCAAACCCAACACTGTTCAATATCAATAATCAAACCCAACACTGTTCAATATCAATAATCAAACCCAACACTGTTCAATATCAATAATCAAACCCAACACTGTTCAATATCAATAATCAAACCCAACACTGTTCAATATCAATAATCAAACCCAACACTGTTCAATATCAATAATCAAACCCAACACTGTTCAATATCAATAATCAAACCCAACACTGTTCAATATCAATAATCAAACCCAACACTGTTCAATATCAATAATCAAACCCAACACTGTTCAATATCAATAATCAAACCCAACACTGTTCAATATCAATAATCAAACCCAACACTGTTCAATATCAATAATCAAACCCAACACTGTTCAATATCAATAATCAAACCCAACACTGTTCAATATCAATAATCAAACCCAACACTGTTCAATATCAATAATCAAACCCAACACTGTTCAATATCAATAATCAAACCCAACACTGTTCAATATCAATAATCAAACCCAACACTGTTCAATATCAATAATCAAACCCAACACTGTTCAATATCAATAATCAAACCCAACACTGTTCAATATCAATAATCAAACCCAACACTGTTCAATATCAATAATCAAACCCAACACTGTTCAATATCAATAATCAAACCCAACACTGTTCAATATCAATAATCAAACCCAACACTGTTCAATATCAATAATCAAACCCAACACTGTTCAATATCAATAATCAAACCCAACACTGTTCAATATCAATAATCAAACCCAACACTGTTCAATATCAATAATCAAACCCAACACTGTTCAATATCAATAATCAAACCCAACACTGTTCAATATCAATAATCAAACCCAACACTGTTCAATATCAATAATCAAACCCAACACTGTTCAATATCAATAATCAAACCCAACACTGTTCAATATCAATAATCAAACCCAACACTGTTCAATATCAATAATCAAACCCAACACTGTTCAATATCAATAATCAAACCCAACACTGTTCAATATCAATAATCAAACCCAACACTGTTCAATATCAATAATCAAACCCAACACTGTTCAATATCAATAATCAAACCCAACACTGTTCAATATCAATAATCAAACCCAACACTGTTCAATATCAATAATCAAACCCAACACTGTTCAATATCAATAATCAAACCCAACACTGTTCAATATCAATAATCAAACCCAACACTGTTCAATATCAATAATCAAACCCAACACTGTTCAATATCAATAATCAAACCCAACACTGTTCAATATCAATAATCAAACCCAACACTGTTCAATATCAATAATCAAACCCAACACTGTTCAATATCAATAATCAAACCCAACACTGTTCAATATCAATAATCAAACCCAACACTGTTCAATATCAATAATCAAACCCAACACTGTTCAATATCAATAATCAAACCCAACACTGTTCAATATCAATAATCAAACCCAACACTGTTCAATATCAATAATCAAACCCAACACTGTTCAATATCAATAATCAAACCCAACACTGTTCAATATCAATAATCAAACCCAACACTGTTCAATATCAATAATCAAACCCAACACTGTTCAATATCAATAATCAAACCCAACACTGTTCAATATCAATAATCAAACCCAACACTGTTCAATATCAATAATCAAACCCAACACTGTTCAATATCAATAATCAAACCCAACACTGTTCAATATCAATAATCAAACCCAACACTGTTCAATATCAATAATCAAACCCAACACTGTTCAATATCAATAATCAAACCCAACACTGTTCAATATCAATAATCAAACCCAACACTGTTCAATATCAATAATCAAACCCAACACTGTTCAATATCAATAATCAAACCCAACACTGTTCAATATCAATAATCAAACCCAACACTGTTCAATATCAATAATCAAACCCAACACTGTTCAATATCAATAATCAAACCCAACACTGTTCAATATCAATAATCAAACCCAACACTGTTCAATATCAATAATCAAACCCAACACTGTTCAATATCAATAATCAAACCCAACACTGTTCAATATCAATAATCAAACCCAACACTGTTCAATATCAATAATCAAACCCAACACTGTTCAATATCAATAATCAAACCCAACACTGTTCAATATCAATAATCAAACCCAACACTGTTCAATATCAATAATCAAACCCAACACTGTTCAATATCAATAATCAAACCCAACACTGTTCAATATCAATAATCAAACCCAACACTGTTCAATATCAATAATCAAACCCAACACTGTTCAATATCAATAATCAAACCCAACACTGTTCAATATCAATAATCAAACCCAACACTGTTCAATATCAATAATCAAACCCAACACTGTTCAATATCAATAATCAAACCCAACACTGTTCAATATCAATAATCAAACCCAACACTGTTCAATATCAATAATCAAACCCAACACTGTTCAATATCAATAATCAAACCCAACACTGTTCAATATCAATAATCAAACCCAACACTGTTCAATATCAATAATCAAACCCAACACTGTTCAATATCAATAATCAAACCCAACACTGTTCAATATCAATAATCAAACCCAACACTGTTCAATATCAATAATCAAACCCAACACTGTTCAATATCAATAATCAAACCCAACACTGTTCAATATCAATAATCAAACCCAACACTGTTCAATATCAATAATCAAACCCAACACTGTTCAATATCAATAATCAAACCCAACACTGTTCAATATCAATAATCAAACCCAACACTGTTCAATATCAATAATCAAACCCAACACTGTTCAATATCAATAATCAAACCCAACACTGTTCAATATCAATAATCAAACCCAACACTGTTCAATATCAATAATCAAACCCAACACTGTTCAATATCAATAATCAAACCCAACACTGTTCAATATCAATAATCAAACCCAACACTGTTCAATATCAATAATCAAACCCAACACTGTTCAATATCAATAATCAAACCCAACACTGTTCAATATCAATAATCAAACCCAACACTGTTCAATATCAATAATCAAACCCAACACTGTTCAATATCAATAATCAAACCCAACACTGTTCAATATCAATAATCAAACCCAACACTGTTCAATATCAATAATCAAACCCAACACTGTTCAATATCAATAATCAAACCCAACACTGTTCAATATCAATAATCAAACCCAACACTGTTCAATATCAATAATCAAACCCAACACTGTTCAATATCAATAATCAAACCCAACACTGTTCAATATCAATAATCAAACCCAACACTGTTCAATATCAATAATCAAACCCAACACTGTTCAATATCAATAATCAAACCCAACACTGTTCAATATCAATAATCAAACCCAACACTGTTCAATATCAATAATCAAACCCAACACTGTTCAATATCAATAATCAAACCCAACACTGTTCAATATCAATAATCAAACCCAACACTGTTCAATATCAATAATCAAACCCAACACTGTTCAATATCAATAATCAAACCCAACACTGTTCAATATCAATAATCAAACCCAACACTGTTCAATATCAATAATCAAACCCAACACTGTTCAATATCAATAATCAAACCCAACACTGTTCAATATCAATAATCAAACCCAACACTGTTCAATATCAATAATCAAACCCAACACTGTTCAATATCAATAATCAAACCCAACACTGTTCAATATCAATAATCAAACCCAACACTGTTCAATATCAATAATCAAACCCAACACTGTTCAATATCAATAATCAAACCCAACACTGTTCAATATCAATAATCAAACCCAACACTGTTCAATATCAATAATCAAACCCAACACTGTTCAATATCAATAATCAAACCCAACACTGTTCAATATCAATAATCAAACCCAACACTGTTCAATATCAATAATCAAACCCAACACTGTTCAATATCAATAATCAAACCCAACACTGTTCAATATCAATAATCAAACCCAACACTGTTCAATATCAATAATCAAACCCAACACTGTTCAATATCAATAATCAAACCCAACACTGTTCAATATCAATAATCAAACCCAACACTGTTCAATATCAATAATCAAACCCAACACTGTTCAATATCAATAATCAAACCCAACACTGTTCAATATCAATAATCAAACCCAACACTGTTCAATATCAATAATCAAACCCAACACTGTTCAATATCAATAATCAAACCCAACACTGTTCAATATCAATAATCAAACCCAACACTGTTCAATATCAATAATCAAACCCAACACTGTTCAATATCAATAATCAAACCCAACACTGTTCAATATCAATAATCAAACCCAACACTGTTCAATATCAATAATCAAACCCAACACTGTTCAATATCAATAATCAAACCCAACACTGTTCAATATCAATAATCAAACCCAACACTGTTCAATATCAATAATCAAACCCAACACTGTTCAATATCAATAATCAAACCCAACACTGTTCAATATCAATAATCAAACCCAACACTGTTCAATATCAATAATCAAACCCAACACTGTTCAATATCAATAATCAAACCCAACACTGTTCAATATCAATAATCAAACCCAACACTGTTCAATATCAATAATCAAACCCAACACTGTTCAATATCAATAATCAAACCCAACACTGTTCAATATCAATAATCAAACCCAACACTGTTCAATATCAATAATCAAACCCAACACTGTTCAATATCAATAATCAAACCCAACACTGTTCAATATCAATAATCAAACCCAACACTGTTCAATATCAATAATCAAACCCAACACTGTTCAATATCAATAATCAAACCCAACACTGTTCAATATCAATAATCAAACCCAACACTGTTCAATATCAATAATCAAACCCAACACTGTTCAATATCAATAATCAAACCCAACACTGTTCAATATCAATAATCAAACCCAACACTGTTCAATATCAATAATCAAACCCAACACTGTTCAATATCAATAATCAAACCCAACACTGTTCAATATCAATAATCAAACCCAACACTGTTCAATATCAATAATCAAACCCAACACTGTTCAATATCAATAATCAAACCCAACACTGTTCAATATCAATAATCAAACCCAACACTGTTCAATATCAATAATCAAACCCAACACTGTTCAATATCAATAATCAAACCCAACACTGTTCAATATCAATAATCAAACCCAACACTGTTCAATATCAATAATCAAACCCAACACTGTTCAATATCAATAATCAAACCCAACACTGTTCAATATCAATAATCAAACCCAACACTGTTCAATATCAATAATCAAACCCAACACTGTTCAATATCAATAATCAAACCCAACACTGTTCAATATCAATAATCAAACCCAACACTGTTCAATATCAATAATCAAACCCAACACTGTTCAATATCAATAATCAAACCCAACACTGTTCAATATCAATAATCAAACCCAACACTGTTCAATATCAATAATCAAACCCAACACTGTTCAATATCAATAATCAAACCCAACACTGTTCAATATCAATAATCAAACCCAACACTGTTCAATATCAATAATCAAACCCAACACTGTTCAATATCAATAATCAAACCCAACACTGTTCAATATCAATAATCAAACCCAACACTGTTCAATATCAATAATCAAACCCAACACTGTTCAATATCAATAATCAAACCCAACACTGTTCAATATCAATAATCAAACCCAACACTGTTCAATATCAATAATCAAACCCAACACTGTTCAATATCAATAATCAAACCCAACACTGTTCAATATCAATAATCAAACCCAACACTGTTCAATATCAATAATCAAACCCAACACTGTTCAATATCAATAATCAAACCCAACACTGTTCAATATCAATAATCAAACCCAACACTGTTCAATATCAATAATCAAACCCAACACTGTTCAATATCAATAATCAAACCCAACACTGTTCAATATCAATAATCAAACCCAACACTGTTCAATATCAATAATCAAACCCAACACTGTTCAATATCAATAATCAAACCCAACACTGTTCAATATCAATAATCAAACCCAACACTGTTCAATATCAATAATCAAACCCAACACTGTTCAATATCAATAATCAAACCCAACACTGTTCAATATCAATAATCAAACCCAACAC
The DNA here is from genome assembly GCA_030390025.1 of Squalus acanthias. Taxonomy (NCBI): domain Eukaryota; kingdom Metazoa; phylum Chordata; class Chondrichthyes; order Squaliformes; family Squalidae; genus Squalus; species Squalus acanthias. Next base: position 225,762 of record JASTWF010000695.1, read on the forward strand.
TGTTCAATATCAATAATCAAACCCAACACTGTTCAATATCAATAATCAAACCCAACACTGTTCAATATCAATAATCAAACCCAACACTGTTCAATATCAATAATCAAACCCAACACTGTTCAATATCAATAATCAAACCCAACACTGTTCAATATCAATAATCAAACCCAACACTGTTCAATATCAATAATCAAACCCAACACTGTTCAATATCAATAATCAAACCCAACACTGTTCAATATCAATAATCAAACCCAACACTGTTCAATATCAATAATCAAACCCAACACTGTTCAATATCAATAATCAAACCCAACACTGTTCAATATCAATAATCAAACCCAACACTGTTCAATATCAATAATCAAACCCAACACTGTTCAATATCAATAATCAAACCCAACACTGTTCAATATCAATAATCAAACCCAACACTGTTCAATATCAATAATCAAACCCAACACTGTTCAATATCAATAATCAAACCCAACACTGTTCAATATCAATAATCAAACCCAACACTGTTCAATATCAATAATCAAACCCAACACTGTTCAATATCAATAATCAAACCCAACACTGTTCAATATCAATAATCAAACCCAACACTGTTCAATATCAATAATCAAACCCAACACTGTTCAATATCAATAATCAAACCCAACACTGTTCAATATCAATAATCAAACCCAACACTGTTCAATATCAATAATCAAACCCAACACTGTTCAATATCAATAATCAAACCCAACACTGTTCAATATCAATAATCAAACCCAACACTGTTCAATATCAATAATCAAACCCAACACTGTTCAATATCAATAATCAAACCCAACACTGTTCAATATCAATAATCAAACCCAACACTGTTCAATATCAATAATCAAACCCAACACTGTTCAATATCAATAATCAAACCCAACACTGTTCAATATCAATAATCAAACCCAACACTGTTCAATATCAATAATCAAACCCAACACTGTTCAATATCAATAATCAAACCCAACACTGTTCAATATCAATAATCAAACCCAACACTGTTCAATATCAATAATCAAACCCAACACTGTTCAATATCAATAATCAAACCCAACACTGTTCAATATCAATAATCAAACCCAACACTGTTCAATATCAATAATCAAACCCAACACTGTTCAATATCAATAATCAAACCCAACACTGTTCAATATCAATAATCAAACCCAACACTGTTCAATATCAATAATCAAACCCAACACTGTTCAATATCAATAATCAAACCCAACACTGTTCAATATCAATAATCAAACCCAACACTGTTCAATATCAATAATCAAACCCAACACTGTTCAATATCAATAATCAAACCCAACACTGTTCAATATCAATAATCAAACCCAACACTGTTCAATATCAATAATCAAACCCAACACTGTTCAATATCAATAATCAAACCCAACACTGTTCAATATCAATAATCAAACCCAACACTGTTCAATATCAATAATCAAACCCAACACTGTTCAATATCAATAATCAAACCCAACACTGTTCAATATCAATAATCAAACCCAACACTGTTCAATATCAATAATCAAACCCAACACTGTTCAATATCAATAATCAAACCCAACACTGTTCAATATCAATAATCAAACCCAACACTGTTCAATATCAATAATCAAACCCAACACTGTTCAATATCAATAATCAAACCCAACACTGTTCAATATCAATAATCAAACCCAACACTGTTCAATATCAATAATCAAACCCAACACTGTTCAATATCAATAATCAAACCCAACACTGTTCAATATCAATAATCAAACCCAACACTGTTCAATATCAATAATCAAACCCAACACTGTTCAATATCAATAATCAAACCCAACACTGTTCAATATCAATAATCAAACCCAACACTGTTCAATATCAATAATCAAACCCAACACTGTTCAATATCAATAATCAAACCCAACACTGTTCAATATCAATAATCAAACCCAACACTGTTCAATATCAATAATCAAACCCAACACTGTTCAATATCAATAATCAAACCCAACACTGTTCAATATCAATAATCAAACCCAACACTGTTCAATATCAATAATCAAACCCAACACTGTTCAATATCAATAATCAAACCCAACACTGTTCAATATCAATAATCAAACCCAACACTGTTCAATATCAATAATCAAACCCAACACTGTTCAATATCAATAATCAAACCCAACACTGTTCAATATCAATAATCAAACCCAACACTGTTCAATATCAATAATCAAACCCAACACTGTTCAATATCAATAATCAAACCCAACACTGTTCAATATCAATAATCAAACCCAACACTGTTCAATATCAATAATCAAACCCAACACTGTTCAATATCAATAATCAAACCCAACACTGTTCAATATCAATAATCAAACCCAACACTGTTCAATATCAATAATCAAACCCAACACTGTTCAATATCAATAATCAAACCCAACACTGTTCAATATCAATAATCAAACCCAACACTGTTCAATATCAATAATCAAACCCAACACTGTTCAATATCAATAATCAAACCCAACACTGTTCAATATCAATAATCAAACCCAACACTGTTCAATATCAATAATCAAACCCAACACTGTTCAATATCAATAATCAAACCCAACACTGTTCAATATCAATAATCAAACCCAACACTGTTCAATATCAATAATCAAACCCAACACTGTTCAATATCAATAATCAAACCCAACACTGTTCAATATCAATAATCAAACCCAACACTGTTCAATATCAATAATCAAACCCAACACTGTTCAATATCAATAATCAAACCCAACACTGTTCAGTATCAATAATCAAACCCAACACTGTTCAATATCAATAATCAAACCCAACACTGTTCAATATCAATAATCAAACCCAACACTGTTCAATATCAATAATCAAACCCAACACTGTTCAATATCAATAATCAAACCCAACACTGTTCAATATCAATAATCAAACCCAACACTGTTCAATATCAATAATCAAACCCAACACTGTTCAATATCAATAATCAAACCCAACACTGTTCAATATCAATAATCAAACCCAACACTGTTCAATATCAATAATCAAACCCAACACTGTTCAATATCAATAATCAAACCCAACACTGTTCAATATCAATAATCAAACCCAACACTGTTCAATATCAATAATCAAACCCAACACTGTTCAATATCAATAATCAAACCCAACACTGTTCAATATCAATAATCAAACCCAACACTGTTCAATATCAATAATCAAACCCAACACTGTTCAATATCAATAATCAAACCCAACACTGTTCAATATCAATAATCAAACCCAACACTGTTCAATATCAATAATCAAACCCAACACTGTTCAATATCAATAATCAAACCCAACACTGTTCAATATCAATAATCAAACCCAACACTGTTCAATATCAATAATCAAACCCAACACTGTTCAATATCAATAATCAAACCCAACACTGTTCAATATCAATAATCAAACCCAACACTGTTCAATATCAATAATCAAACCCAACACTGTTCAATATCAATAATCAAACCCAACACTGTTCAATATCAATAATCAAACCCAACACTGTTCAATATCAATAATCAAACCCAACACTGTTCAATATCAATAATCAAACCCAACACTGTTCAATATCAATAATCAAACCCAACACTGTTCAATATCAATAATCAAACCCAACACTGTTCAATATCAATAATCAAACCCAACACTGTTCAATATCAATAATCAAACCCAACACTGTTCAATATCAATAATCAAACCCAACACTGTTCAATATCAATAATCAAACCCAACACTGTTCAATATCAATAATCAAACCCAACACTGTTCAATATCAATAATCAAACCCAACACTGTTCAATATCAATAATCAAACCCAACACTGTTCAATATCAATAATCAAACCCAACACTGTTCAATATCAATAATCAAACCCAACACTGTTCAATATCAATAATCAAACCCAACACTGTTCAATATCAATAATCAAACCCAACACTGTTCAATATCAATAATCAAACCCAACACTGTTCAATATCAATAATCAAACCCAACACTGTTCAATATCAATAATCAAACCCAACACTGTTCAATATCAATAATCAAACCCAACACTGTTCAATATCAATAATCAAACCCAACACTGTTCAATATCAATAATCAAACCCAACACTGTTCAATATCAATAATCAAACCCAACACTGTTCAATATCAATAATCAAACCCAACACTGTTCAATATCAATAATCAAACCCAACACTGTTCAATATCAATAATCAAACCCAACACTGTTCAATATCAATAATCAAACCCAACACTGTTCAATATCAATAATCAAACCCAACACTGTTCAATATCAATAATCAAACCCAACACTGTTCAATATCAATAATCAAACCCAACACTGTTCAATATCAATAATCAAACCCAACACTGTTCAATATCAATAATCAAACCCAACACTGTTCAATATCAATAATCAAACCCAACACTGTTCAATATCAATAATCAAACCCAACACTGTTCAATATCAATAATCAAACCCAACACTGTTCAATATCAATAATCAAACCCAACACTGTTCAATATCAATAATCAAACCCAACACTGTTCAATATCAATAATCAAACCCAACACTGTTCAATATCAATAATCAAACCCAACACTGTTCAATATCAATAATCAAACCCAACACTGTTCAATATCAATAATCAAACCCAACACTGTTCAATATCAATAATCAAACCCAACACTGTTCAATATCAATAATCAAACCCAACACTGTTCAATATCAATAATCAAACCCAACACTGTTCAATATCAATAATCAAACCCAACACTGTTCAATATCAATAATCAAACCCAACACTGTTCAATATCAATAATCAAACCCAACACTGTTCAATATCAATAATCAAACCCAACACTGTTCAATATCAATAATCAAACCCAACACTGTTCAATATCAATAATCAAACCCAACACTGTTCAATATCAATAATCAAACCCAACACTGTTCAATATCAATAATCAAACCCAACACTGTTCAATATCAATAATCAAACCCAACACTGTTCAATATCAATAATCAAACCCAACACTGTTCAATATCAATAATCAAACCCAACACTGTTCAATATCAATAATCAAACCCAACACTGTTCAATATCAATAATCAAACCCAACACTGTTCAATATCAATAATCAAACCCAACACTGTTCAATATCAATAATCAAACCCAACACTGTTCAATATCAATAATCAAACCCAACACTGTTCAATATCAATAATCAAACCCAACACTGTTCAATATCAATAATCAAACCCAACACTGTTCAATATCAATAATCAAACCCAACACTGTTCAATATCAATAATCAAACCCAACACTGTTCAATATCAATAATCAAACCCAACACTGTTCAATATCAATAATCAAACCCAACACTGTTCAATATCAATAATCAAACCCAACACTGTTCAATATCAATAATCAAACCCAACACTGTTCAATATCAATAATCAAACCCAACACTGTTCAATATCAATAATCAAACCCAACACTGTTCAATATCAATAATCAAACCCAACACTGTTCAATATCAATAATCAAACCCAACACTGTTCAATATCAATAATCAAACCCAACACTGTTCAATATCAATAATCAAACCCAACACTGTTCAATATCAATAATCAAACCCAACACTGTTCAATATCAATAATCAAACCCAACACTGTTCAATATCAATAATCAAACCCAACACTGTTCAATATCAATAATCAAACCCAACACTGTTCAATATCAATAATCAAACCCAACACTGTTCAATATCAATAATCAAACCCAACACTGTTCAATATCAATAATCAAACCCAACACTGTTCAATATCAATAATCAAACCCAACACTGTTCAATATCAATAATCAAACCCAACACTGTTCAATATCAATAATCAAACCCAACACTGTTCAATATCAATAATCAAACCCAACACTGTTCAATATCAATAATCAAACCCAACACTGTTCAATATCAATAATCAAACCCAACACTGTTCAATATCAATAATCAAACCCAACACTGTTCAATATCAATAATCAAACCCAACACTGTTCAATATCAATAATCAAACCCAACACTGTTCAATATCAATAATCAAACCCAACACTGTTCAATATCAATAATCAAACCCAACACTGTTCAATATCAATAATCAAACCCAACACTGTTCAATATCAATAATCAAACCCAACACTGTTCAATATCAATAATCAAACCCAACACTGTTCAATATCAATAATCAAACCCAACACTGTTCAATATCAATAATCAAACCCAACACTGTTCAATATCAATAATCAAACCCAACACTGTTCAATATCAATAATCAAACCCAACACTGTTCAATATCAATAATCAAACCCAACACTGTTCAATATCAATAATCAAACCCAACACTGTTCAATATCAATAATCAAACCCAACACTGTTCAATATCAATAATCAAACCCAACACTGTTCAATATCAATAATCAAACCCAACACTGTTCAATATCAATAATCAAACCCAACACTGTTCAATATCAATAATCAAACCCAACACTGTTCAATATCAATAATCAAACCCAACACTGTTCAATATCAATAATCAAACCCAACACTGTTCAATATCAATAATCAAACCCAACACTGTTCAATATCAATAATCAAACCCAACACTGTTCAATATCAATAATCAAACCCAACACTGTTCAATATCAATAATCAAACCCAACACTGTTCAATATCAATAATCAAACCCAACACTGTTCAATATCAATAATCAAACCCAACACTGTTCAATATCAATAATCAAACCCAACACTGTTCAATATCAATAATCAAACCCAACACTGTTCAATATCAATAATCAAACCCAACACTGTTCAATATCAATAATCAAACCCAACACTGTTCAATATCAATAATCAAACCCAACACTGTTCAATATCAATAATCAAACCCAACACTGTTCAATATCAATAATCAAACCCAACACTGTTCAATATCAATAATCAAACCCAACACTGTTCAATATCAATAATCAAACCCAACACTGTTCAATATCAATAATCAAACCCAACACTGTTCAATATCAATAATCAAACCCAACACTGTTCAATATCAATAATCAAACCCAACACTGTTCAATATCAATAATCAAACCCAACACTGTTCAATATCAATAATCAAACCCAACACTGTTCAATATCAATAATCAAACCCAACACTGTTCAATATCAATAATCAAACCCAACACTGTTCAATATCAATAATCAAACCCAACACTGTTCAATATCAATAATCAAACCCAACACTGTTCAATATCAATAATCAAACCCAACACTGTTCAATATCAATAATCAAACCCAACACTGTTCAATATCAATAATCAAACCCAACACTGTTCAATATCAATAATCAAACCCAACACTGTTCAATATCAATAATCAAACCCAACACTGTTCAATATCAATAATCAAACCCAACACTGTTCAATATCAATAATCAAACCCAACACTGTTCAATATCAATAATCAAACCCAACACTGTTCAATATCAATAATCAAACCCAACACTGTTCAATATCAATAATCAAACCCAACACTGTTCAATATCAATAATCAAACCCAACACTGTTCAATATCAATAATCAAACCCAACACTGTTCAATATCAATAATCAAACCCAACACTGTTCAATATCAATAATCAAACCCAACACTGTTCAATATCAATAATCAAACCCAACACTGTTCAATATCAATAATCAAACCCAACACTGTTCAATATCAATAATCAAACCCAACACTGTTCAATATCAATAATCAAACCCAACACTGTTCAATATCAATAATCAAACCCAACACTGTTCAATATCAATAATCAAACCCAACACTGTTCAATATCAATAATCAAACCCAACACTGTTCAATATCAATAATCAAACCCAACACTGTTCAATATCAATAATCAAACCCAACACTGTTCAATATCAATAATCAAACCCAACACTGTTCAATATCAATAATCAAACCCAACACTGTTCAATATCAATAATCAAACCCAACACTGTTCAATATCAATAATCAAACCCAACACTGTTCAATATCAATAATCAAACCCAACACTGTTCAATATCAATAATCAAACCCAACACTGTTCAATATCAATAATCAAACCCAACACTGTTCAATATCAATAATCAAACCCAACACTGTTCAATATCAATAATCAAACCCAACACTGTTCAATATCAATAATCAAACCCAACACTGTTCAATATCAATAATCAAACCCAACACTGTTCAATATCAATAATCAAACCCAACACTGTTCAATATCAATAATCAAACCCAACACTGTTCAATATCAATAATCAAACCCAACACTGTTCAATATCAATAATCAAACCCAACACTGTTCAATATCAATAATCAAACCCAACACTGTTCAATATCAATAATCAAACCCAACACTGTTCAATATCAATAATCAAACCCAACACTGTTCAATATCAATAATCAAACCCAACACTGTTCAATATCAATAATCAAACCCAACACTGTTCAATATCAATAATCAAACCCAACACTGTTCAATATCAATAATCAAACCCAACACTGTTCAATATCAATAATCAAACCCAACACTGTTCAATATCAATAATCAAACCCAACACTGTTCAATATCAATAATCAAACCCAACACTGTTCAATATCAATAATCAAACCCAACACTGTTCAATATCAATAATCAAACCCAACACTGTTCAATATCAATAATCAAACCCAACACTGTTCAATATCAATAATCAAACCCAACACTGTTCAATATCAATAATCAAACCCAACACTGTTCAATATCAATAATCAAACCCAACACTGTTCAATATCAATAATCAAACCCAACACTGTTCAATATCAATAATCAAACCCAACACTGTTCAATATCAATAATCAAACCCAACACTGTTCAATATCAATAATCAAACCCAACACTGTTCAATATCAATAATCAAACCCAACACTGTTCAATATCAATAATCAAACCCAACACTGTTCAATATCAATAATCAAACCCAACACTGTTCAATATCAATAATCAAACCCAACACTGTTCAATATCAATAATCAAACCCAACACTGTTCAATATCAATAATCAAACCCAACACTGTTCAATATCAATAATCAAACCCAACA
>JASTWF010000696.1:0-234134 GCA_030390025.1 Squalus acanthias
GAGCGGGAGCGGAGCGAAACCTGAGCGAGAGCGGAGCGAGACCTGAGCGAGAGTGGAGCAAGAGCGGAGCGAGACCTGAGTGAGAGCGGAGCGAGACCTGAGTGAGACATGAGCGAGACCTGAGCGAGAGAGGAGCGAGAGCTGAGCGAGAGCGGAGCGAAAGCGGAACGAGATCAGATCAAGAGTGGAGCTAGATCGGAGCGAGAGTGGAGCGAGACCTGAGTGAGAGTGGAGCGAAAGCGGAACGAGATCAGATCAAGAGTGGAGCTAGATCGGAGCGAGAGTGGAGCGAGACCTGAGTGAGAGTGGAGCGAGACCTGAGTGAGAGTGGAGCGAGACCTGAGCGAGAGCGGAGCGATACCTGAGCGAGACCTGAGTGAGACATGAGCGAGACCTGAGTGAGACCTGAGTGAGACCTGAGCGAGACCTGAGCGAGAGCGGAGCGATACCTGAGCGAGACCTGAGTGAGACATGAGCGAGACCTGAGTGAGACCTGAGTGAGACCTGAGTGAGACCTGAGCGAGAGCAGAGCGAGAGCAGAGCGAGAGCTGAGCGAGAGCGGAGCGAGACCTGAGCGAGAGTGGACCGAAAGCGGAACGAGATCAGAGCAAGAGTGGAGCAAGATCGGAGCGAGAGTGGAGCGAGTCCTGAGCGAGACCTGAGCAAGAGCGGAGCGAGACCTGTGCGAGAGCGGAGCAAGACCTGAGCGAGACCTGAGCGAGCCCTGAGCGAGAGCGGAGCGAGACCTGAGCGAGAGCGGAGCGAGACCTGAGCGAGAGCAGAGCGAGACCTGAGCGAGAGCGGAGCGAGACCTGAGCGAGAGCGGAGCGAGACCTGAGCGAGACCTGAGCGAGAGCGGAGCGAGACCTGAGCGAGAGCGGAGCGAGACATGAGCGAGAACGGAGCGAGACCTGAGCGAGAGCGGAGCGAGACCTGAGCGAGAGCGGAGCGAGACCTGAGAGAGAGCGGAGCGAGACCTGAGCGAGAGTGGAGCAAGAGCGGAGCGAGACCTGAGTGAGAGCGGAGCGAGACCTGAGTGAGACCTGAGCGAGAGCGGAGCGAGAGCTGAGCGAGAGCGGAGCGAGACCTGAGCGAGAGTGGAGCGAAAGCGGAACGAGATCAGAGCAAGAGTGGAGCAAGATCGGAGCGAGAGTGGAGCGAGACCTGAGCGAGAGCGGAGCGAGTCCTGAGCGAAACCTGAGCAGGAGCGGAGCGAGACCTGTGCGAGAGCGGAGCGAGTCCTGAGCGAGAGCGGAGCGAGACCTGAGCGAGAGTGGAGCGAGACCTGAGCGAGAGCGGAGCGAGACCTGAGCGAGACCTGAGTGAGCCCTGAGCGAGAGCGGAGCGAGACCTGAGCGAGAGCGGAGCGAGTCCTGAGCGAGAGCGGAGCGAGACCTGAGCGAGAGCGGAGCGAGACCTGAGCGAGAGTGGAGCGAGAGCGGAGCGAGACCTGAGCGAGACCTGAGCGAGACCTGAGCGAGAGGGGAGCGAGACCTGAGCGAGAGCGGAGCGAGACCTGAGCGAGAGCGCAGCGATACCTGAGCGAGACCTGAGCGAGAGCGGAGCGAGACCTGAGCGAGAGCGGAGCGAGACCTGAGCGAGAGCGGAGCGAAACCTGAGCGAGAGCGGAGCGAGACCTGAGCGAGAGTGGAGCAAGAGCGGAGCGAGACCTGAGTGAGAGCGGAGCGAGACCTGAGTGAGACATGAGCGAGACCTGAGTGACACCTGAGCGAGACCTGAGCGAGAGCGGAGCGAGACCTGAGCGAGAGTGGAGCGAAAGCGGAACGAGATCAGAGCAAGAGTGGAGCTAGATCGGAGCGAGAGTGGAGCGAGACCTGAGCGAGAGTGGAGCGAGACCTGAGCGAGAGTGGAGCAGGAGCGGAGCGAGAGCGGAGCGAGACCTGAGCGAGGCCTGAGCGAGACCTGAGTGAGAGCGGAGCGAGACCTTAGCGAGACCTGAGCGAGAGCGGAGCGAGAGCGGAGCGAGAGCGGAGCGAGAGCGAAGCGAGACCTGAGCGAGAGCAGAGCGAGAGCGGAGCAAGAGCGCAGTGAGACCTGAGCGAGAGCGGAGCGAGAGCGGAGCGAGATCGGATGAGAGTGGAGCGAGACCTGAGCGAGAGCGGAGCGAGATCGGATGAGAGTGGAGCGAGACCTGAGCGAGACCTGAGCGAGAGTGGAGCGAGACCTCAGCGAGAGTGGAGCAAGAGCGGAGCGAGAGCTAAGCGAGAGCTGAGCGAGAGTGGAGCGAGAGCGGTGCAAGATCGGAGCGAGAGTGGAGCGAGATCGGAGCGAGAGCGGAGCGAGAGCGGAGCGAGATCGGAGCAAGAGCGGAGCGAGACCTGAGTGAGAGTGGAGCGAGAGCGGAGCGAGAACTGAGCGAGAGTGGAGCGAGAGCGGAGCGAGACCTGAGCGAGAGTGGAGCGAGAGCGAGCGAGATCGGAGCGAGAGTGGAGCGAAACCTGAGCGAGAGTGGAGCGAGACCTGAGCGACACCTGAGCGAGACTGGAGCAAGAGTGGATTGAGAGCGGAGCGAGACCTGAGCGAGAGCGGAGCGAGACCTGAGCGAGAGCGGAGCGAGAGCGGAGCGAAACCTGAGCGAGAGCGGAGCGAGACCTGAGCGAGAGTGGAGCAAGAGCGGAGCGAGACCTGAGTGAGAGCGGAGCGAGACCTGAGTGAGACATGAGCGAGACCTGAGTGAGACCTGAGCGAGACCTGAGCGAGAGCGGAGCGAGAGCTGAGCGAGAGCGGAGCGAGAGCGAAGCGAGACCTGAGCGAGAGTGGAGCGAAAGCGGAACGAGATCAGAGCAAGAGTGGAGCTAGATCGGAGCGAGAGTGGAGCGAGACCTGAGCGAGAGTGGAGCGAGACCTGAGCGAGAGTGGAGCAGGAGCGGAGCGAGAGCGGAGCGAGACCTGAGCGAGGCCTGAGCGAGACCTGAGTGAGAGCGGAGCGAGAGTGGAGCGAGAGCGGAGCGAGATCGGATGAGAGTGGAGCGAGATCGGAGCGAGAGTGGAGCGAGACCTGAGCGAGAGTGGAGCGAGACCTGAGCGAGAGTGGAGCGAGACCTCAGCGAGAGTGGAGCAAGAGCGGAGCGAGACCTGAGCAAGAGCTAAGCGAGAGCTGAGCGAGAGTGGAGCGAGAGCGGTGCAAGATCGGAGCGAGAGTGGAGCGAGATCGGAGCGAGAGCGGAGCGAGATCGGAGCGAGAGCGGAGCGAGAACTGAGCGAGTGTGGAGCGAGAGCGGAGCGAGACCTGAGCGAGAGTGGAGCGAGAGCGGAGCGAGATCGGAGCGAGAGTGGAGCGAGATCGGAGCGAGAGTGGAGCGAAACCTGAGCGAGAGTGGAGCGAGACCTGAGCGGCACCTGAGCGAGAGTGGAGCAAGAGTGGATTGAGAGCGGAGCGAGACCTGAGCGAGAGTGGAGTGAGACCTGAGCGAGAGCGGAGCGAGACCTGAGCGAGACCTGAGCGAGAGCGGAGCGAGAGCGGAGCGAGACCTGAGCGAGACCTGAGCGAGAGCGGAGCGAGACCTGAGCGAGAGCGGAGCGAGACCTGAGCGAGACCTGAGCGAGAGCGGAGCGAGACCTGAGCGAGACCTGAGCGAGAGCGGAGCGAGACATGAGCGAGAACGGAGCGAGACCTGAGCGAGAGCGGAGCGAGACCTGAGCGAGAGCGGAGCGAGACCTGAGCGAGAGCGGAGCGAGACCTGAGCGAGAGCGCAGCGATACCTAAGCGAGACCTGAGCGAGAGCGGAGCGAGACCTGAGCGAGAGCGGAGCGAGACCTGAGCGAGAGCGGAGCGAGAGCGGAGCGAAACCTGAGCGAGAGTGGAGCAAGAGCGGAGCGAGACCTGAGTGAGAGCGGAGCGAGACCTGAGTGAGACATGAGCGAGACCTGAGTGAGACCTGAGCGAGACCTGAGCGAGAGCGGAGCGAGAGCTGAGCGAGAGCGGAGCGAGAGCGAAGCGAGACCTGAGCGAGAGTGGAGCGAAAGCGGAACGAGATCAGAGCAAGAGTGGAGCTAGATCGGAGCGAGAGTGGAGCGAGACCTGAGTGAGAGTGGAGCGAGACCTGAGCGAGAGTGGAGCAGGAGCGGAGCGAGAGCGGAGCGAGACCTGAGCGAGACCTGAGCGAGACCTGAGTGAGAGCGGAGCGAGACCTTAGCGAGACCTGAGCGAGAGCGGAGCGAGAGAGGAGCGAGAGCGGAGCGAGAGCGAAGCGAGAACTGAGTGAGAGCAGAGCGAGAGCGGAGCAAGAGCGCAGCGAGACCTGAGCGAGAGCGGAGCGAGAGCGGAGCGAGATCGGATGAGAGTGGAGCGAGATCGGAGCGAGAGTAGAGCGAGACCTGAGCGAGAGTGGAGCGAGACCTGAGCGAGAGTGGAGCGAGACCTCAGCGAGAGTGGAGCAAGAGCGGAGCGAGACCTGAGCGAGAGCGAAGCGAGAGCTGAGCGAGAGTGGAGCGAGAGCGGTGCAAGATCGGAGCGAGAGTGGAGCGAGATCGGAGCGAGAGTGGAGCGAAACCTGAGCGAGAGCGGAGCGAGAGTTGAGCGAGTGTGGAGCGAGAGCAGAGCGAGACCTGAGCGAGAGTGGAGCGAGAGCGGAGCGAGATTGGAGCGAGAGTGGAGCGAGATCGGAGCGAGAGTGGAGCGAAACCTGAGCGAGAGTGGAGCGAGACCTGAGCGACACCTGAGCGAGACTGGAGCAAGAGTGGATTGAGAGCGGAGCGAGACCTGAGCGAGAGTGGAGTGAGACCTGAGCGAGAGCGGAGCGAGACATGTGCGAGACCTGTGCGAGAGCGGAGCGACAGCGGAGCGAGACCTGAGCGAGACCTGAGTGAGAGCGGAGCGAGACCTGAGCGAGAGCGGAGCGAGACCTGAGCGAGACCTGAGCGAGAGCGGAGCGAGACCTGAGCGAGACCTGAGCGAGAGCGGAGCGAGACATGAGCGAGAACGGAGCGAGACCTGAGCGAGAGCGGAGCGAGACCTGAGCGAGAGCGGAGCGAGACCTGAGCGAGAGCGGAGCGAGACCTGAGCGAGAGCGCAGCGATACCTAAGCGAGACCTGAGCGAGAGCGGAGCGAGACCTGAGCGAGAGCGGAGCGAGACCTGAGCGAGAGCGGAGCGAGAGCGGAGCGAAACCTGAGCGAGAGCGGAGCGAGACCTGAGCGAGAGTGGAGCAAGAGCGGAGCGAGACCTGAGTGAGAGCGGAGCGAGACCTGAGTGAGACATGAGCGAGACCTGAGTGAGACCTGAGCGAGACCTGAGCGAGAGCGGAGCGAGAGCTGAGCGAGAGCGGAGCGAGAGCGAAGCGAGACCTGAGCGAGAGTGGAGCGAAAGCGGAACGAGATCAGAGCAAGAGTGGAGCTAGATCGGAGCGAGAGTGGAGCGAGACCTGAGTGAGAGTGGAGCGAGACCTGAGCGAGAGTGGAGCAGGAGCGGAGCGAGAGCGGAGCGAGACCTGAGCGAGACCTGAGCGAGACCTGAGTGAGAGCGGAGCGAGACCTTAGCGAGACCTGAGCGAGAGCGGAGCGAGAGTGGAGCGAGAGCGGAGCGAGAACTGAGTGAGAGCAGAGCGAGAGCGGAGCAAGAGCGCAGCGAGACCTGAGCGAGAGCGGAGCGAGAGCGGAGCGAGATCGGATGAGAGTGGAGCGAGATCGGAGCGAGAGTAGAGCGAGACCTGAGCGAGAGTGGAGCGAGACCTGAGCGAGAGTGGAGCGAGACCTCAGCGAGAGTGGAGCAAGAGCGGAGCGAGACCTGAGCGAGAGCGAAGCGAGAGCTGAGCGAGAGTGGAGCGAGAGCGGTGCAAGATCGGAGCGAGAGTGGAGCGAGATCGGAGCGAGAGTGGAGCGAAACCTGAGCGAGAGTGGAGCGAGACCTGAGCGACACCTGAGCGAGAGTGGAGCAAGAGTGGATCGAGAGTGGAGCGAGAGCGGAGCGAGACCTGAGCGAGAGCGGAGCGAGACCTGAGCGAGAGTGGAGCGAGACCTGAGCGAGAGCGGAGCGAGACCTGAGCGAGAGCGGAGCGAGACCTGAGCGAGACCTGAGCGAGAGCGGAGCGAGACCTGAGCGAGAGCGGAGCGAGACCTGAGCGAGAGCTGAGTGAGACCTGAGCGAGACCTGAGCGAGAGCGGAGCGAGACCTGAGCGAGACCTGAGCGAGAGCTGAGCGAGACCTGAGCGAGTCCTGAGCGAGAGCGGAGCGAGACCTGAGCAAGAGCGGAGCGAGACCTGAGCGAGACCTGAGCGAGAGCGGAGCGAGACCTGAGCGAGACCTGAGCGAGAACGGAGCGAGACCTGAGCGAGAGCGGAGCGAGACCTGAGCGAGAGCGGAGCGAGACCTGAGCGAGACCTGAGCGAGAGCGGAGCGAGACCTGAGCGAGACCTGAGCGAGAGCGGAGCGAGACCTGAGCGATACATGAGCGAGAACGGAGCGAGACCTGAGCGAGTCCTGAGCGAGACCTGAGCGAGAGCGGAGCGAGACCTGTGCGAGAGCGGAGCGAGACCTGAGCGAGACCTGAGCGAGCCCTGAGCGAGAGCGGAGCGAGACCTGAGCGAGAGCAGAGCGAGACCTGAGCGAGAGCGGAGCGAGATCTCAGCGAGAGCGGAGCGAGACCTGAGCGAGAGCGGAGCGAGACCTGAGCGAGAGCGGAGCGAGACCTGAGCGAGAGCGGAGCGAGACCTGAGCGAGAGCGGAGCGAGACATGAGCGAGAACGTAGCGAGACCTGAGCGAGAGCGGAGCGAGACCTGAGCGAGAGCGGAGCGAGACCTGAGCGAGAGCGGAGCGAGACCTGAGCGAGACCTGAGCGAGAGCGGAGCGAAACCTGAGCGAGAGCGGAGCGAGACCTGAGCGAGAGTGGAGCAAGAGCGGAGCGAGACCTGAGTGAGAGCGGAGCGAGACCTGAGTGAGACCTGAGCGAGACCTGAGCGAGACCTGAGCGAGACCTGAGCGAGACCTGAGCGAGAGCGGAGCGAGAGCTGAGCGAGAGCGGAGCGAGAGCGAAGCGAGACCTGAGCGAGAGTGGAGCGAAAGCGGAACGAGATCAGAGCAAGAGTGGAGCAAGATCGGAGCGAGAGTGGAGCGAGTCCTGAGCGAAACCTGAGCAGGAGCGGAGCGAGACCTGTGCGAGAGCGGAGCGAGACCTGAGCGAGACCTGAGTGAGCCCTGAGCGAGAGCGGAGCGAGACCTGAGCGAGAGCGGAGCGAGACCTGAGCGAGAGCGGAGCGAGACCTGAGCGAGAGCGGAGCGAGACCTGAGCGAGACCTGAGCGAGAGCGGAGCGAGACCTGAGCGAGACCTGAGCGAGAGCGGAGCGAGACCTGAGCGAGAGCGGAGCGAGACCTGAGCGAGAGGGGAGCGAGACCTGAGCGAGAGCGGAGCGAGACCTGAGCGAGAGTGCAGCGATACCTGAGCGAGACCTGAGCGAGAGCGGAGCGAGACCTGAGCGAGAGCGGAGCGAGACCTGAGCGAGAGCGGAGCGAGACCTGAGCGAGAGCGGTGCGAAACCTGAGCGAGAGCGGAGCGAGACCTGAGCGAGAGTGGAGCAAGAGCGGAGCGAGACCTGAGTGAGAGCGGAGCGAGACCTGAGTGAGACATGAGCGAGACCTGAGTGAGACCTGAGCGAGACCTGAGCGAGAGCGGAGCGAGACCTGAGCGAGAGTGGAGCGAAAGCGGAACGAGATCAGAGCAAGAGTGGAGCTAGATCGGAGCGAGAGTGGAGCGAGACCTGAGCGAGAGTGGAGCGAGACCTGAGCGAGAGTGGAGCAGGAGCGGAGCGAGAGCGGAGCGAGACCTGAGCGAGGCCTGAGCGAGACCTGAGTGAGAGCGGAGCGAGACCTTAGCGAGACCTGAGCGAGAGCGGAGCGAGAGTGGAGCGAGAGCGGAGCGAGAGCGAAGCGAGACCTGAGCGAGAGCAGAGCGAGAGCGGAGCAAGAGCGCAGCGAGACCTGAGCGAGAGCGGAGCGAGAGCGGAGCGAGATCGGATGAGAGTGGAGCGAGATCGGAGCGAGAGTGGAGCGAGATCGGAGCGAGAGTGGAGCGAGACCTGAGCGAGAGTGGAGCGAGACCTGAGCGAGAGTGGAGCGAGACCTCAGCGAGAGTGGAGCAAGAGCGGAGCGAGACCTGAGCAAGAGCTAAGCGAGAGCTGAGCGAGAGTGGAGCGAGAGCGGTGCAAGATCGGAGCCAGAGTGGAGCGAGATCGGAGCGAGAGCGGAGCGAGTGTGGAGCGAGAGCGGAGCGAGAACTGAGCGAGTGTGGAGCGAGAGCGGAGCGAGACCTGAGCGAGAGTGGAGCGAGAGCGGAGCGAGATCGGAGCGAGAGTGGAGCGAGATCGGAGCGAGAGTGGAGCGAAACCTGAGCGAGAGTGGAGCGAGACCTGAGCGACACCTGAGCGAGACTGGAGCAAGAGTGGATTGAGAGCGGAGCGAGACCTGAGCGAGAGTGGAGTGAGACCTGAGCGAGAGCGGAGCGAGACATGTGCGAGACCTGTGCGAGAGCGGAGCGACAGCGGAGCGAGACCTGAGCGAGACCTGAGTGAGAGCGGAGCGAGACCTGAGCGAGAGCGGAGCGAGACCTGAGCGAGACCTGAGCGAGAGCGGAGCGAGACCTGAGCGAGACCTGAGCGAGAGCGGAGCGAGACATGAGCGAGAACGGAGCGAGACCTGAGCGAGAGCGGAGCGAGACCTGAGCGAGAGCGGAGCGAGACCTGAGCGAGAGCGGAGCGAGACCTGAGCGAGAGCGCAGCGATACCTAAGCGAGACCTGAGCGAGAGCGGAGCGAGACCTGAGCGAGAGCGGAGCGAGACCTGAGCGAGAGCGGAGCGAGAGCGGAGCGAAACCTGAGCGAGAGCGGAGCGAGACCTGAGCGAGAGTGGAGCAAGAGCGGAGCGAGACCTGAGTGAGAGCGGAGCGAGACCTGAGTGAGACATGAGCGAGACCTGAGTGAGACCTGAGCGAGACCTGAGCGAGAGCGGAGCGAGAGCTGAGCGAGAGCGGAGCGAGAGCTGAGCGAGAGCGGAGCGAGAGCGAAGCGAGACCTGAGCGAGAGTGGAGCGAAAGCGGAACGAGATCAGAGCAAGAGTGGAGCTAGATCGGAGCGAGAGTGGAGCGAGACCTGAGTGAGAGTGGAGCGAGACCTGAGCGAGAGTGGAGCAGGAGCGGAGCGAGAGCGGAGCGAGACCTGAGCGAGACCTGAGCGAGACCTGAGTGAGAGCGGAGCGAGACCTTAGCGAGACCTGAGCGAGAGCGGAGCGAGAGCGGAGCGAGAGCGAAGCGAGAACTGAGTGAGAGCAGAGCGAGAGCGGAGCAAGAGCGCAGCGAGACCTGAGCGAGAGCGGAGCGAGAGCGGAGCGAGATCGGATGAGAGTGGAGCGAGATCGGAGCGAGAGTAGAGCGAGACCTGAGCGAGAGTGGAGCGAGACCTGAGCGAGAGTGGAGCGAGACCTCAGCGAGAGTGGAGCAAGAGCGGAGCGAGACCTGAGCGAGAGCGAAGCGAGAGCTGAGCGAGAGTGGAGCGAGAGCGGTGCAAGATCGGAGCGAGAGTGGAGCGAGATCGGAGCGAGAGTGGAGCGAGATCGGAGCGAGAGCGGAGCGAGAGTGGAGCGAGAGTGGAGCGAGACCTGAGCGAGAGTGGAGCGAGACCTGAGCGACACCTGAGCGAGAGTGGAGCAAGAGTGGATCGAGAGTGGAGCGAGAGCGGAGCGAGACCTGAGCGAGAGCGGAGCGAGACCTGAGCGAGAGCGGAGCGAGACCTGAGCGAGAGCGGAGCGAGACCTGAGCGAGAGCGGAGCGAGACCTGAGCGAGACCTGAGCGAGAGCGGAGCGAGACCTGAGCGAGAGCGGAGCGAGACCTGAGCGAGAGCTGAGCGAGACCTGAGCGAGACCTGAGCGAGAGCGGAGCGAGACCTGAGCGAGACCTGAGCGAGAGCTGAGCGAGACCTGAGCGAGTCCTGAGCGAGAGCGGAGCGAGACCTGAGCAAGAGCGGAGCGAGACCTGAGCGAGACCTGAGCGAGAGCGGAGCGAGACCTGAGCGAGACCTGAGCGAGAACGGAGCGAGACCTGAGCGAGAGCGGAGCGAGACCTGAGCGAGAGCGGAGCGAGACCTGAGCGAGACCTGAGCGAGAGCGGAGCGAGACCTGAGCGAGACCTGAGCGAGAGCGGAGCGAGACCTGAGCGATACATGAGCGAGAACGGAGCGAGACCTGAGCGAGTCCTGAGCGAGACCTGAGCGAGAGCGGAGCGAGACCTGTGCGAGAGCGGAGCGAGACCTGAGCGAGACCTGAGTGAGCCCTGAGCGAGAGCGGAGCGAGACCTGAGCGAGAGCAGAGCGAGACCTGAGCGAGAGCGGAGCGAGATCTCAGCGAGAGCGGAGCGAGACCTGAGCGAGAGCGGAGCGAGACCTGAGCGAGAGCGGAGCGAGACCTGAGCGAGAGCGGAGCGAGACCTGAGCGAGAGCGGAGCGAGACATGAGCGAGAACGTAGCGAGACCTGAGCGAGAGCGGAGCGAGACCTGAGCGAGAGCGGAGCGAGACCTGAGCGAGAGCGGAGCGAGACCTGAGCGAGACCTGAGCGAGAGCGGAGCGAGACCTGAGCGAGAGCGGAGCGAGACCTGAGCGAGAGCGGAGCGAGAGCGGAGCGAAACCTGAGCGAGAGCGGAGCGAGACCTGAGCGAGAGTGGAGCAAGAGCGGAGCGAGACCTGAGTGAGAGCGGAGCGAGACCTGAGTGAGACATGAGCGAGACCTGAGCGAGACCTGAGCGAGAGCTGAGCGAGACCTGAGCGAGTCCTGAGCGAGAGCGGAGCGAGACCTGAGCAAGAGCGGAGCGAGACCTGAGCGAGACCTGAGCGAGAGCGGAGCGAGACCTGAGCGAGACCTGAGCGAGAACGGAGCGAGACCTGAGCGAGAGCGGAGCGAGACCTGAGCGAGAGCGGAGCGAGACCTGAGCGAGACCTGAGCGAGAGCGGAGCGAGACCTGAGCGAGACCTGATCGAGAGCGGAGCGAGACCTGAGCGATACATGAGCGAGAACGGAGCGAGACCTGAGCGAGTCCTGAGCGAGACCTGAGCGAGAGCGGAGCGAGACCTGTGCGAGAGCGGAGCGAGACCTGAGCGAGACCTGAGTGAGCCCTGAGCGAGAGCGGAGCGAGACCTGAGCGAGAGCAGAGCGAGACCTGAGCGAGAGCGGAGCGAGATCTCAGCGAGAGCGGAGCGAGACCTGAGCGAGAGCGGAGCGAGACCTGAGCGAGAGCGGAGCGAGACCTGAGCGAGAGCGGAGCGAGACCTGAGCGAGAGCGGAGCGAGACATGAGCGAGAACGTAGCGAGACCTGAGCGAGAGCGGAGCGAGACCTGAGCGAGAGCGGAGCGAGACCTGAGCGAGAGCGGAGCGAGACCTGAGCGAGACCTGAGCGAGAGCGGAGCGAGACCTGAGCGAGAGCGGAGCGAGACCTGAGCGAGAGCGGAGCGAGAGCGGAGCGAAACCTGAGCGAGAGCGGAGCGAGACCTGAGCGAGAGTGGAGCAAGAGCGGAGCGAGACCTGAGTGAGAGCGGAGCGAGACCTGAGTGAGACATGAGCGAGACCTGAGCGAGACCTGAGCGAGACCTGAGCGAGACCTGAGCGAGAGCGGAGCGAGAGCTGAGCGAGAGCGGAGCGAGAGCGAAGCGAGACCTGAGCGAGAGTGGAGCGAAAGCGGAACGAGATCAGAGCAAGAGTGGAGCAAGATCGGAGCGAGAGTGGAGCGAGTCCTGAGCGAAACCTGAGCAGGAGCGGAGCGAGACCTGTGCGAGAGCGGAGCGAGACCTGAGCGAGACCTGAGTGAGCCCTGAGCGAGAGCGGAGCGAGACCTGAGCGAGAGCGGAGCGAGTCCTGAGCGAGAGCGGAGCGAGACCTGAGCGAGAGCGGAGCGAGACCTGAGCGAGACCTGAGCGAGAGCGGAGCGAGACCTGAGCGAGAGCGGAGCGAGACCTGAGCGAGAGCGCAGCGATACCTGAGCGAGACCTGAGCGAGAGCGGAGCGAGACCTGAGCGAGAGCGGAGCGAGACCTGAGCGAGAGCGGAGCGAAACCTGAGCGAGAGCGGAGCGAGACCTGAGCGAGAGTGGAGCAAGAGCGGAGCGAGACCTGAGTGAGAGCGGAGCGAGACCTGAGTGAGACATGAGCGAGACCTGAGTGAGACCTGAGCGAGACCTGAGCGAGAGCGGAGCGAGACCTGAGCGAGAGTGGAGCGAAAGCGGAACGAGATCAGAGCAAGAGTGGAGCTAGATCGGAGCGAGAGTGGAGCGAGACCTGAGCGAGAGTGGAGCGAGACCTGAGCGAGAGTGGAGCAGGAGCGGAGCGAGAGCGGAGCGAGACCTGAGCGAGGCCTGAGCGAGACCTGAGTGAGAGCGGAGCGAGACCTTAGCGAGACCTGAGCGAGAGCGGAGCGAGAGTGGAGCGAGAGCGGAGCGAGAGCGAAGCGAGACCTGAGCGAGAGCAGAGCGAGAGCGGAGCAAGAGCGCAGTGAGACCTGAGCGAGAGCGGAGCGAGAGCGGAGCGAGATCGGATGAGAGTGGAGCGAGACCTGAGCGAGAGCGGAGCGAGAGCGGAGCGAGATCGGATGAGAGTGGAGCGAGACCTGAGCGAGACCTGAGCGAGAGTGGAGCGAGACCTCAGCGAGAGTGGAGCAAGAGCGGAGCGAGAGCTAAGCGAGAGCTGAGCGAGAGTGGAGCGAGAGCGGTGCAAGATCGGAGCGAGAGTGGAGCGAGATCGGAGCGAGAGCGGAGCGAGATCGGAGCAAGAGCGGAGCGAGACCTGAGTGAGAGTGGAGCGAGAGCGGAGCGAGAACTGAGCGAGAGTGGAGCGAGAGCGGAGCGAGACCTGAGCGAGAGTGGAGCGAGAGCGGAGCGAGATCGGAGCGAGAGTGGAGCGAGATCGGAGCGAGAGTGGAGCGAAACCTGAGCGAGAGTGGAGCGAGAGCGGAGCGAGAACTGAGCGAGAGTGGAGCGAGAGCGGAGCGAGAACTGAGCGAGAGTGGAGCGAGAGCGGAGCGAGAACTGAGCGAGAGTGGAGCGAGAGCGGAGCGAGACCTGAGCGAGAGTGGAGCGAGAGCGGAGCGAGATCGGAGCGAGAGTGGAGCGAGAGTGGAGCGAGAGTGGAGCGAAACCTGAGCGAGAGTGGAGCGAGACCTGAGCGACACCTGAGCGAGACTGGAGCTAGAGTGGATTGAGAGCGGAGCGAGACCTGAGCGAGAGCGGAGCGAGACCTGAGCGAGAGCGGAGCGAGACCTGAGCGAGAGCGGAGCGAGACCTGAGCGAGACCTGAGCGAGAGCGGAGCGAGTCCTGAGCGAGACCTGAGCGAGAGCGGAGCGAGACCTGAGCGAGAGCGGAGCGAGACCTGAGCGAGAGGGGAGCGAGACCTGAGCGAGAGCGGAGCGAGACCTGAGCGAGAGCGCAGCGATACCTGAGCGAGACCTGAGCGAGAGCGGAGCGAGACCTGAGCGAGAGCGGAGCGAGAGCGGAGCGAAACCTGAGCGAGAGCGGAGCGAGACCTGAGCGAGAGTGGAGCAAGAGCGGAGCGAGACCTGAGTGAGAGCGGAGCGAGACCTGAGTGAGACATGAGCGAGACCTGAGTGAGACCTGAGCGAGACCTGAGCGAGAGCGGAGCGAGACCTGAGCGAGAGCGGAGCGAAAGCGGAACGAGATCAGAGCAAGAGTGGAGCTAGATCGGAGCGAGAGTGGAGCGAGACCTGAGCGAGAGTGGAGCGAGACCTGAGCGAGAGTGGAGCAGGAGCGGAGCGAGAGCGGAGCGAGACCTGAGCGAGGCCTGAGCGAGACCTGAGTGAGAGCGGGGCGAGACCTTAGCGAGACCTGAGCGAGAGCGGAGCGAGAGTGGAGCGAGAGCGGAGCGAGAGCGGAGCAAGAGCGCAGTGAGACCTGAGCGAGAGCGGAGCGAGAGCGGAGCGAGATCGGATGAGAGTGGAGTGAGACCTGAGCGAGAGCGGAGCGAGAGCGGAGCGAGATCGGATGAGAGTGGAGCGAGACCTGAGCGAGACCTGAGCGAGAGTGGAGCGAGACCTCAGCGAGAGTGGAGCAAGAGCGGAGCGAGAGCTAAGCGAGAGCTGAGCGAGAGTGGAGCGAGAGCGGTGCAAGATCGGAGCGAGAGTGGAGCGAGATCGGAGCGAGAGCGGAGCGAGATCGGAGCAAGAGCGGAGCGAGACCTGAGTGAGAGTGGAGCGAGACCTGAGCGACACCTGAGCGAGACTGGAGCTAGAGTGGATTGAGAGCGGAGCGAGAGTGGAGCAGGAGCGGAGCGAGAGCGGAGCGAGACCTGAGCGAGGCCTGAGCGAGACCTGAGTGAGAGCGGAGCGAGACCTTAGCGAGACCTGAGCGAGAGCGGAGCGAGAGTGGAGCGAGAGCGGAGCGAGAGCGAAGCGAGACCTGAGCGAGAGCAGAGCGAGAGCGGAGCAAGAGCGCAGCGAGACCTGAGCGAGAGCGGAGCGAGAGCGGAGCGAGATCGGATGAGAGTGGAGCGAGATCGGAGCGAGAGTGGAGCGAGACCTGAGCGAGAGTGGAGCGAGACCTGAGCGAGAGTGGAGCGAGACCTCAGCGAGAGTGGAGCAAGAGCAGAGCGAGACCTGAGCAAGAGCTAAGCGAGAGCTGAGCGAGAGTGGAGCGAGAGCGGTGCAAGATCGGAGCGAGAGTGGAGCAAGATCGGAGCGAGAGCGGAGCGAGATCGGAGCGAGAGCGGAGCGAGACCTGAGTGAGAGTGGAGCGAGAGCGGAGCGAGAACTGAGCGAGTGTGGAGCGAGAGCGGAGCGAGACCTGAGCGAGAGTGGAGCGAGAGCGGAGCGAGATCGGAGCGAGAGTGGAGCGAGATCGGAGCGAGAGTGGAGCGAAACCTGAGCGAGAGTGGAGCGAGACCTGAGCGACACCTGAGCGAGACTGGAGCAAGAGTGGATTGAGAGCGGAGCGAGACCTGAGCGAGAGTGGAGTGAGACCTGAGCGAGAGCGGAGCGAGACATGTGCGAGACCTGTGTGAGAGCGGAGCGACAGCGGAGCGAGACCTGAGCGAGACCTGAGCGAGAGCGGAGCGAGACCTGAGCGAGAGTGGAGCGAGACCTGAGCGAGACCTGAGCGAGAGCGGAGCGAGACCTGAGCGAGACCTGAGCGAGAGTGGACAGAGAGCGGAGCGAGATCGGAGCGAGATCGGAGCAAGAGTGGAGCGAGACCTGAGCGAGAGTGGAGCGAGTCCTGAGCGAGAGTGGAGCAAGAGCGGAGCGAGACCTGAGCGAGAGCGGAGCGAGAGCGGAGCGAGACCTGAGCGAGAGCGAAGCGAGACGTGAGCAAGACCTGAGCGAGACCTGAGCGAGAGTGGAGCGAGACCTGAGCGAGACCTGAGCGAGATCGGAGCGAGAGTGGAGCGAGACCTGAGCGAGACCTGAGCGAGAGCAGAGCGATAGCTGAGCGAGAGTGGAGCGAGACCTGAGCGAGACCTGAGCGAGATCGGAGCGAGATGGAGCGAGACATGAGCGAGAGTGGAGCGAGAACTGAACGAGACCTGAGCGAGACCTGAGCGAGAGTGGAGCAAGAGCGGGGCGAGAGCGGAGCGAGAGCGGAGCGAGAGCGGAGCGAGACCTGAGTGAGAGCGAAGCGAGACCTGAGCAAGACCTGAGCGAGACCTGAGCGAGAGCGGAGCGATACCTGAGCGAGAGCTGAGCGAGACCTGAGCGAGACCTGAGCGAGAGCTGAGCGAGACCTGAGCGAGAGCGGAGCGAGACCTGAGCGAGACCTGAGCGAGAGCTGAGCGAGACCTGAGCGAGACCTGAGCGAGACCTGAGCGAGACCTGAGCGAGAGCGGAGCGATACCTGAGCGAGAGCTGAGCGAGACCTGAGTGAGAGTGGAGCGAGCCCTGAGCAAGAGCGGAGCGAGACCTGAGCGAGACCTGAGCGAGAGCGGAGCGAGACCTGCGCGAGACCTGAGCGAGAACGGAGCGAGACCTGAGCGAGAGCGGAGCGAGACCTGAGCGAGAGCGGAGCGAGACCTGAGCGAGACCTGAGCGAGAGCGGAGCGAGACCTGAGCGAGAGTGGAGCGAGACCTCAGCGAGAGTGGAGCAAGAGCAGAGCGAGACCTGAGCAAGAGCTAAGCGAGAGCTGAGCGAGAGTGGAGCGAGAGCGGTGCAAGATCGGAGCGAGAGTGGAGCAAGATCGGAGCGAGAGCGGAGCGAGATCGGAGCGAGAGCGGAGCGAGACCTGAGTGAGAGTGGAGCGAGAGCGGAGCGAGAACTGAGCGAGTGTGGAGCGAGAGCGGAGCGAGACCTGAGCGAGAGTGGAGCGAGAGCGGAGCGAGATCGGAGCGAGAGTGGAGCGAGATCGGAGCGAGAGTGGAGCGAAACCTGAGCGAGAGTGGAGCGAGACCTGAGCGACACCTGAGCGAGACTGGAGCAAGAGTGGATTGAGAGCGGAGCGAGACCTGAGCGAGAGTGGAGTGAGACCTGAGCGAGAGCGGAGCGAGACATGTGCGAGACCTGTGCGAGAGCGGAGCGACAGCGGAGCGAGACCTGAGCGAGACCTGAGCGAGAGCGGAGCGAGACCTGAGCGAGAGTGGAGCGAGACCTGAGCGAGACCTGAGCGAGAGCGGAGCGAGACCTGAGCGAGACCTGAGCGAGAGTGGACAGAGAGCGGAGCGAGATCGGAGCGAGATCGGAGCGAGAGTGGAGCGAGACCTGAGCGAGAGTGGAGCGAGTCCTGAGCGAGAGTGGAGCAAGAGCGGAGCGAGACCTGAGCGAGAGCGGAGCGAGAGCGGAGCGAGACCTGAGCGAGAGCGAAGCGAGACGTGAGCAAGACCTGAGCGAGACCTGAGCGAGAGTGGAGCGAGACCTGAGCGAGACCTGAGCGAGATCGGAGCGAGAGTGGAGCGAGACCTGAGCGAGACCTGAGCGAGAGCAGAGCGATAGCTGAGCGAGAGTGGAGCGAGACCTGAGCGAGACCTGAGCGAGATCGGAGCGAGATGGAGCGAGACATGAGCGAGAGTGGAGCGAGAACTGAACGAGACCTGAGCGAGACCTGAGCGAGAGTGGAGCAAGAGCGGGGCGAGAGCGGAGCGAGAGCGGAGCGAGAGCGGAGCGAGACCTGAGTGAGAGCGAAGCGAGACCTGAGCAAGACCTGAGCGAGACCTGAGCGAGAGCGGAGCGATACCTGAGCGAGAGCTGAGCGAGACCTGAGCGAGACCTGAGCGAGAGCTGAGCGAGACCTGAGCGAGAGCGGAGCGAGACCTGAGCGAGACCTGAGCGAGAGCTGAGCGAGACCTGAGCGAGACCTGAGCGAGACCTGAGCGAGAGCGGAGCGATACCTGAGCGAGAGCTGAGCGAGACCTGAGTGAGAGTGGAGCGAGCCCTGAGCAAGAGCGGAGCGAGACCTGAGCGAGACCTGAGCGAGAGCGGAGCGAGACCTGCGCGAGACCTGAGCGAGAACGGAGCGAGACCTGAGCGAGAGCGGAGCGAGACCTGAGCGAGAGCGGAGCGAGACCTGAGCGAGACCTGAGCGAGAGCGGAGCGAGACCTGAGCGAGAACGGAGCGATACCTGACGAGAGTGGAGCGAGACCTGAGCGAGAGTGGAGCAAGAGCGGAGCGAGACCTGAGCGAGAGCAGAGCGAGACCTGAGCGAGAGTGGAGCGAGAGCGGAGCGAGATCGGAGCGAGACCTGAGCGAGACCTGAGCGAGAGTGGAGCGACATCAGAGCGAGAGTGGAGCGAGACCTGAGCGAGACCTGAGCGAGAGTGGAGCAAGAGCGGAGCGAGAGTGGAGCGAGAGCGGAGCGAGACCTGAGCGAGAGCGGAGCGAGATCTGAGCGAGAGCGGAGCGAGACCTGAGCGAGAGCGGTGCGAGACCTGAGCGAGACCTGAGCGAGAGCGGAGCGAGACCTGAGCGAGAGCGGAGCGAGACCTGAGGGAGACCTGAGCGAGAGCGGAGCGAGACCTGAGCGAGAGCAGAGCCAGACCTGAGCGAGACCTGAGCGAGAGCGGAGCCAGACCTGAGCGAGAGCGGAGCCAGACCTGAGCGAGACCTGAGCGTGAGCGGAGCGAGAGCGGAGCGAGACCTGAGCGAGAGCGGAGCGAGACCTGAGCGAGAGCAGAGCGAGACCTGAGCGAGAGCAGAGCGAGACCTGAGCGAGACGGTGGCATAGTGGTTAGCACTGGTGCCTCACAGCGCCAGAGACCCGGGTTCGAATCTGACCTCGGGTGACTGTCTGTGTGGAGTTTGCACATTCTCCCCGTGTCTGCGTGGGTTTCCTCCGGGTGCTCCGGTTTCCTCCCACAGTCCAAAAATGCGTGGGTTAGGTTGATTTGGCTATGATAAATTGACCCTTAGTGTTAGGGGGGATTAAATATGTGGGGTTATGGGGATAGGATGGATATGTTAGGGGAATTAAATACGTGGGGTTACGGGGTAGGGTGGGATATGTGTACTGTGGGGATTAAAGCAGGGACAGGGTACTGATTTGGATGATCAGCCATGATCGTATTGAATGGCGGAGCAGGCTCGACGGGCCGAATGGCCTACTCCTGCTCCTAGATTCTATGTTTCTATGTTTCTATGAGAGCGGAGCGAGAGCGGAGCGAGACCTGAGCGACACCTGAGCGAGACTGGAGCAAGAGTGGATTGAGAGCGGAGCGAGACCTGAGCGAGAGTGGAGTGAGACCTGAGCGAGAGCGGAGCGAGACATGTGCGAGACCTGAGCGAGAGTGGAGCGAGACCTGAGCGAGAGCGGAGCGAGACCTGAGCGAGACCTGAGCGAGAGTGGACAGAGAGCGGAGCGAGATCGGAGCGAGAGTGGAGCGAGACCTGAGCGAGAGTGGAGCGAGTCCTGAGCGAGAGTGGAGCAAGAGCGGAGCGAGACCTGAGCGAGACCTGAGCGAGAGCGGAGCGAGACCTGAGCGAGAGCGAAGCGAGACCTGAGCGAGAGCGAAGCGAGACCTGAGCGAGACCTGAGCGAGATCGGAGCGAGAGCGGAGCGATAGCTGAGCGAGAGCAGAGCGATAGCTGAGCGAGACCTGAGCGAGAGTGGAGCGAGACCTGAGCGAGACATGAGCGAGAGTGGAGCGAGAACTGAACGAGACCTGAGCGAGAGCGGGGCGAGAGCGGGGCGAGAGTGGAGCGAGACATGAGCGAGAGTGGAGCGAGAACTGAACGAGACCTGAGCGAGAGTGGAGCGAGAGCGGGGCGAGAGCGGGGCGAGAGCGGGGCGAGAGCGGAGCGAGAGCGGAGCGAGAGCTGAGCGAGAGCGAAGCGAGACCTGAGCGAGACCTGAGCGAGAGCGGAGCGATACCTGAGCGAGAGCTGAGCGAGAGCTGAGCGAGACCTGAGCGAGAGCGGAGCGAGACCTGAGCGAGAGCTGAGCGAGAGTGGAGCGAGAACTGAACGAGACATGAGCGAGAGTGGAGCGAGAACTGAACGAGACCTGAGCGAGAGTGGAGCGAGAGCGGGGCGAGAGCGGGGCGAGAGCGGGGCGAGAGCGGAGCGAGAGCGGAGCGAGAGCTGAGCGAGACCTGAGCAAGACCTGAGCGAGACCTGAGCGAGAGCGGAGCGATACCTGAGCGAGAGCTGAGCGAGACCTGAGCGAGACCTGAGCGAGAGCGGAGCGATACCTGAGCGAGAGCTGAGCGAGACCTGAGTGAGAGTGGAGCGAGCCCTGAGCAAGAGCGGAGCGAGACCTGAGCGAGACCTGAGCGAGAGCGGAGCGAGACCTGCGCGAGACCTGAGCGAGAACGGAGCGAGACCTGAGCGAGAGCGGAGCGAGACCTGAGCGAGAGCGGAGCGAGACCTGAGCGAGACCTGAGCGAGAGCGGAGCGAGACCTGAGCGAGAACAGAGCGATACCTGACGAGAGTGGAGCGAGACCTGAGCGAGAGTGGAGCAAGAGCGGAGCGAGACCTGAGCGAGAGCAGAGCGAGACCTGAGCGAGAGTGGAGCGAGAGCGGAGCGAGATCGGAGCGAGACCTGAGCGAGACCTGAGCGAGACCTGAGCGAGAGTGGAGCGACATCAGAGCGAGAGTGGAGCGAGACCTGAGCGAGACCTGAGCGAGAGTGGGGCAAGAGCGGAGCGAGAGCGGAGCGAGAGCGGAGCGAGACCTGAGCGAGAGCGGAGCGAGATCTGAGCGAGAGCGGAGCGAGACCTG
The DNA here is from genome assembly GCA_030390025.1 of Squalus acanthias. NCBI lineage: Eukaryota > Metazoa > Chordata > Chondrichthyes > Squaliformes > Squalidae > Squalus > Squalus acanthias. Next base: position 20,135 of record JASTWF010000696.1, read on the forward strand.
AGCGAGAGCGGTGCGAGACCTGAGCGAGACCTGAGCGAGAGCGGAGCGAGACCTGAGCGAGAGCGGAGCGAGACCTGAGCGAGACCTGAGCGAGAGCGGAGCGAGACCTGAGCGAGAACAGAGCGATACCTGACGAGAGCGGAGCGAGACCTGAGCGAGAGCAGAGCGAGACCTGAGCGAGAGTGGAGCGAGATCGGAGCGAGACCTGAGCGAGAGTGGAGCGACATCAGAGCGAGAGTGGAGCGAGACCTGAGCGAGACCTGAGCGAGAGTGGGGCAAGAGCGGAGCGAGAGTGGAGCGAGAGCGGAGCGAGACCTGAGCGAGATCTGAGCGAGAGCGGTGCGAGACCTGAGCGAGACCTGAGCGAGACCTGAGCGAGAGCGGAGCCAGACCTGAGCGAGACCTGAGCGAGAGCGGAGCCAGACCTGAGCGAGAGCGGAGCCAGACCTGAGCGAGAGTGGAGCGACATCAGAGCGAGAGTGGAGCGAGAGCGGAGCGAGACCTGAGCGAGAGCGGTGCGAGACCTGAGCGAGACCTGAGCGAGAGCGGAGCGAGACCTGAGCGAGAGCGGAGCGAGACCTGAGCGAGACCTGAGCGAGAGCGGAGCGAGACCTGAGCGAGAGCGGAGCGAGACCTGAGCGAGAGCGGAGCCAGACCTGAGCGAGAGCGGAGCCAGACCTGAGCGAGACCTGAGCGTGAGCGGAGCGAGAGCGGAGCGAGACCTGAGCGAGAGCGGAGCGAGACCTGAGCGAGAGCGGAGCGAGAGCAGAGCGAGAGCAGAGCGAGACCTGAGCGAGAGCAGAGCGAGACCTGAGCGAGAGCGGAGCGAGAGCGGAGCGAGACCTGAGCGAGACCTGAGCGAGACCTGAACGAGACCTGAGCGAGAGCGGAGCGAGACCTGAGCGAGACCAGAGCGAGACCTGAGCGAGACCTGAGCGAGAGTGGAGCGAGAGCGGAGCGAGATCGGAGCGAGAGTGGAGCGAGATCGGAGCGAGAGTGGAGCGAGACCTGAGCGAGAGCGGAGCGAGACCTGAGCGAGAGCGGAGCGAGAGCGGAGCGAGAGCGGAGCGAGAGCGGAGCGAGACCTGAGCGAGAGCGGAGCGAGACCTGAGCGAGAGTGGAGCGAGACCTGAGCGAGAGTGGAGCGAGTCCTGAGCGAGAGTGGAGCGAGATCGGAGCGAGACCTGAGCGAGAGTGGAGCGAGACCTGAGCGAGAGTGGAGCGAGATCGGAGCGAGATCGGAGCGAGAGTGGAGCGAGATCGGAGCGAGAGTGGAGCGAGACCTGAGCGAGAGTGGAGCGAGACCTGAGCTAGAGTGGAGCAAGACCTGAGCGAGAGCGGAGCGAGAGCGGAGCGAGACTTGAGCGAGAGCGAAGCGAGACGTGAGCGAGAGCAGAGCGAGATCTGAGCGAGAGTGGAGCGAGACCTGAGCGAGAGCGGAGCAAGAGCGGAGCGAGACCTGAGCGAGAGCGGAGCGAGAGCGGAGCGAGACTTGAGCGAGAGCGAAGCGAGACGTGAGCGAGAGCAGAGCGAGACCAGAGCGAGACCTGAGCGAGAGTGGAGCGAGAGCGGAGCGAGACCTGAGCGAGAGCGGAGCGAGAGCGGCGCGAGACCTGAGCGAGAGCGGAGCGAGACCTGAGCGAGAGCGGAGCGAGACCTGAGCGAGACCTGAGCGAGAGCGGATGGAGAGCTGAGCGAGAGCAGAGCGAGACCTGAGAGAGAACTGAGCGAGATCTGAGCGAGAGCGGAGCGAGACCTGAGCGAGACCTGAGCGAGAGCGGAGCGAGAACTGAGCGAGAGCGGAGCGAGACCTGAGCGAGACCTGAGCGAGAGCGGAGCGAGACCTGAGCGAGAGCGGAGCCAGACCTGAGCGAGACCTGAGCGAGAGCGGAGCCAGACCTGTGCGAGATCTGAGCGAGAGCCGAGCGAGACCTGAGCGAGAGTGGAGCGAGACCTGAGCGAGACCTGAGCGAGAGCGGATGGAGACCTGAGCGAGACCTGAGTGAGAGCGGAGCGAGACCTGAGCGAGACCTGAGTGAGAGCGGAGCGAGACCTGAGCGAGAGCGGAGCGAGACCTGAGCGAGACCTGAGCGAGAGCGGAGCGAGACCTGAGCGAGAGCGGAGCGAGAGCCGAGCGAGACCTGAGCGAGAGCGGAACGAGACCTGAGCGAGAGCGGAGCGAGACCTGAGCGAGAGCGGAGCGAGACCTGAGCGAGTGCGGAGTGTGAGCGGAGCGAGACCTGAGCGAGACCTGAGCGAGAGTGCAGCAAGACCTGAGCGAGAGCGGAGCGGTAACAGTGCGGGGATAAAGAGCACTGCGAGAGCAGGCCCGAGACCAGAGGTGGCGGACCTGAGCAAGAGCAACTCAACACAGGCAGAATTTGAAAGAGTGACGTCAGAGTATAAAACCTAAATTGACCTCATACTCACAGAATCACACCTTTCAGCCAATGTCTCAGACTCCTCCATCACCATCCCTGGGTATGTCCTGTCCCACCAACAGGACAGGCCCACCAGAGGAGGCGGCACAGTGGTATACAGTCGGGAGGGAGTGGCCCTGGGTGTTCTCAACATTGATTCCAGACTCCATGAAGTCTCATGGCTTCAGGTCAAGCGTGGGCAAGGAAACCTCCTGTGATTACCACCTACCGCCCTCCCTCAGCTGATGAATCAGTACTCCTCCATGTTGAACACCACTTGGAAGAAGCACTAAGGGTAGCAAGGGCACAGAATGTACTTCAATGTCCATCACCAAGAGTGGCTCGGTATCACCACTACTGACCGAGCTGGCCGAGTCCTGAAGGTCATAGCTGCCAGACTGGGCCTGTGGCAGATGGTGAGAGAACCAACACGAGGGAAAAACCTACTTGACCTCGTCCTCACCAATCTACCTGTTGCAGATGCATCTGTCCTTGACAGCATTGGTAGGAGTGATCACCGCACAGTCCTTGTGGAGACAAAGTCCCATCTTCACACTGAGGACACCCTCCATCGTGTTGTGTGGCACTACCACTGTGCTGAATAGGATAGATTCAGAACAGATCTAGCAGCGCAAAACTGGGCATCCATGAGGCGCTGTGGGGCAGCAGCAGCAAAATTGTATTCCACCACAATCTGTAACCTCATGCCCGGTATATCCCTCACTCTACCATTACCATCAAGCCAGGGGACCAACCCTGGTTCAATGAGGAGTGTAGAAGAGCATGCCAGGAGCAGCACCAGGCATACCTAAAAATGAGGTGCCAACCTGGGGAAGCTGCAACACAGGACTACATGCATGCTAAACAGCAGAAGCAGCATGCTATAGACAGAGATAAGCGATCCCACAATCAGCAGATCAGATCAAAGCTCTGCACTCCTGCCACATCCAGTTGTGAATGGTGGTGGACAATTAAACAACTAACGGGAGGTGGAGGCTCCATGAACATCCCCAGCCTCAATGATGGCGGAGCCCAGCACGCGAGTGCTAAAGACAAGGCTGAAGCATTTGCAACCATCTTCAGCCAGAAGTGCCGAGTGGATGATCCATATCGGCCTCCTCCTGAGGTCCCCACCATCACAGAAACCAGTCTTCAGCCAATTCGATTCACTCCATGTGACATCAAGAAACGGCTGAGTGCACTTCTACAGCAAAGGCTATGGGCCCCAACAACACCCCGGTTGTCGTGCTGAAGACTTGTGCTTCAGAACTAGCTGCGCCTCTAGCCAAGCTGTTCCAGTACAGCTACAACACTGGCATCTACCAAACAATGTGGAAAACTACCCAGGTATGTCCTGTCCACAAAAAACAGGACAAATCCAATCCAACCAATTACCACCCCACCAGTCTAATCTCAATCATCAGCAAAGTGATGGAAGGTGTCATCGACAGTGCTATCAAGCGGCACTTACTCACCAATAACCTGCTCACCGATGCTCAGTTTGGGTTACGCCAAGACCACTTGGCTCCAAACCTCATTACAGCCTTGGTCCAAACATGGACAAAGGAGCTGAATTCCAGAGGTGAGGTGAGAGTGACTGCCCTTGACATCAAGGCAGCATTTGACCGAGTGTGGCATCAAGGAGCCCAAGTAAAACTGAAGTCAATGGGAATCGGGGGGAAAACTCTCTACTGCCTGGAGTCATACCTAGCACAAAGGAAGAGTTGACGTAATAAAGACTCACTACGCACTTGAACATAAAGCAAGGCTTTAATCAACTTGTAACAAAACATGGAGGTCTAGTTAGCAGTCACTAACTTCCTGTTTCCAGATTGTCTCTGCCCAAGGTGGGCCCATGCCTGAGTATTTATACTCCCTGGACGGCGCCCCAGCTGGCCGCCCAGTAGTACTTCCTGAGTTGTTACTTGCGATTTATGACATTCTTCCTCCCTAAAAGGTTTGGAAGTCCAGTCTTCCTTTAACGGACTAGGCGGACCAGAAATAGCCGTAGACGTTTAGCTCTCTGCTTGTGACTGGAAGGCACGTCTCCCCGGACCGTGTCCTGGTCCCTGGGTCGCTTGGCCCGTACCGGTAAGTCAGTAGAGTCCGCGTCATCTTGATCATCCTGTGGAGGACTGGGAATATCATGACTCCGGGTGCGGGTCCCCACAGGTGCTGAGCTGGCCTCATCCCGGGTCGTGGCTGGAGATTGTCCGGCGTCCTGGTTTCGGGTGGCCATCCTACGGAGAGCGTCCAGCTCCCTGAGTTGATCCGGTAGCGTTGCCGGCAGATCCCCCGATGTCCCAGGCGGGGCGTCATTTTCATAGGGGTGCGGAGTGTTGATATAATTGTCGGGGGATCCTTCATCATTCGGGCCCGTGTGACCGGTTGGGCAGGGAGCCAGATCTCGGAGCGAGACGGTGGTCTCTCGGCCATCAGGGTACCGTACGTGCGCATACGTGGGGTTTACCTCCGTTAACTCCACCTCGTCAACGAGAGGGTCGTTTTTGGCAGACCGGACGAACCTCCGGAGTAGCACCGGGCCTGGAGCCACCAACCATGACGGTAGAGATGTCCCATGTGTAGAGCGACGCCGGAATTTGAAGAATCGCTCATGAGGCGTGACATTAGTAGATGTGGAGAGAAGAGACCTGATAGAGTGTAACGCGTCGGGGAGCACCGTTTCCCACTGCTGGTCCGGCAGGTTGCGTGACCTTAGTGCCAGACGGACAGCGTTCCAGATGATGGCATTGTATCGTTCAACCTGTCCGTTACCGATTGGGTGATATGGTGTCGTCCTACTTGAGGCGATTCCCCGTTGGGAGAGATAACTTTTAAGTTCACTCGACATAAAGGAGGGACCCCGATCAGTGTGGATAAAATTGGCCGTCCCGCAAAGGGAAAAGACCTGATCGAGGCATTTAATTACCGTAGAGGTAAGCATATTAGGGCAGGGGAAGGCGAAGGGAAAGCGTGAATACTCGTCCACCATCGTAAGTAGGTAGGTGTTCCTTGTCGACGAAGGCAATGGCCCTTTAAAGTCTATGCTGAGCCTCTGCATAGGCTGCATTGCATGTATGAGTAAGCCATCTGATGGGCGAAAGAATTGTGGTTTCAATTCTGCACAAATCCTACAGGAGGAGCATGTTTTCTTTACGTCCTCGGTTGAAAATGGTAGATTTTTGGAGCGCACAAAGTGCAACATGCGGGTCACACCAGGATGGCATAAGTCCATATGCAAATCCGCCAGAGTCGACGTTGACATTGAGGAGCAAAATGCCCGTGTGAAGGTATCTGGGGCCACGTTCTGTTTGCCGGGTCGGTAACAGATAGTATATCCAAAGGCAGCCAGCTCCATCCTCCAGAGTTGAATTTTATTATTTTTGATTTTCGTGCGCCTCCGGTTATCCAACATGAAGGCCACAGAGCGCTGGTCAGTTATAAGCGTAAAATGACGCCGAGCAAGAAAATGACCCCATTGGCGTACAGCCTCGATGATGGCCGTAGCCTCCTTCTCGACGGGGGGGGGTAATGGAGCTCGCTACCCTGCAAGGTTCTGGATAGGAATGCCACGGGTCGGCCACCTTGATTCAAGGTAGCGGAGATCGCCACCTCCGATGCATCGCATTCGACCACAAAAGGAAGATTTTCGTCAATGGAGCGAAGCGTGGCTTTCTCCAGCTGTCGTTTGAGGAGGTTGAAGGCAGAAAGCTTCCAATGGAAAAGACTTTGCATGGAGCAGGGGCTGTATTTTATCGGAGAAGTGTGGTATCCATTTTGCGTAATAAGCAAACATGCCAAGTGCCCGACGAAGAGAGCCGAGGTTCGTCGGGGGAGGGAGCTCCTGAAGTGGACGAAGTCGCTCTGGGTCCGGTTTAATAACACCGTTGCCCACCCAGTAGCCAAGAATGTTCACCGATGGCACCGACTTCACCGATTTGGATTCGTTTAACGTTAAGTGGCGACGGCGGAGTACGTCAAAAAATCTCTGAAGATTGGCGTCATGCTCCTTTTGATCATGGCCGGCAATAGTGATATTGTTTAAATACGGAAAGGTATCCGTCAAGTTCTCTTGCCGGACTAGGCCATCCATGGCCCGTTGGAAGACGGCCACCCCATTGGTGACCCCGAATGGAAGGCGGCGAAACTGGAAAAGCCGACCATTGGCCTCAAAGGCTGTATACTTCTTGTCGGAGTCTTGCAGTGGCACCTGATGGTACGCGCTTTTTAAATCGAAGGTCGAGAATACCTTGTATTTGGCAAGGTTGTTGACCATGTCATCTATGCGTGGCAGCGGGTAGGCATCCAGATCGGTATATTGATTAATAGTCTGCGAATAATCGATACACAGACGTTTTTTATGTTGTTTTAAGGGATTCCTCACGATGACGACCTGAGCCCGCCAGGGAGATGAACATGGCTCGATAATACCGTCGACTAAAAGGCGAGAGATTTCCGCCTCAATAAACGCTCGATCGTCTTGGCTAAAGCGCCGCGATTTGGTGGCTATGGGTTTACAGCGGGGGGGAAGATTGGCAAACAGGGAGGGTTCACCGAGTAAGGCCGCCGAGAGTGCACAAAACGGCACCTTAGAAATGGTAAGCTCCGGCCTTGACCCTCCAAACTCAAAAGTGATCTTCTTGTGCTGCTTCTGGAAGTCCTGTCCCAGAAGCACATCGTTACATAAGTTTTCGAGTACTCCGAGCCGGGTGGAGAGATACGTGCGGCCGTTGAGGATGAGGTTGACAAGACAGAAGCCAGAAGAATTGGTGGTCAGAGTCGTCAGAGCCATTGCAATCTCCCTGTCCGAGGGATAAGTGTGCAGTTTTAACCTGTTGACAGCCCGCTTACTAATGAAGCTGTCAGAGCTGCAGGAGTCGATTAGCGCGCTTAGAGTGTGCCCATTTACTGAAACCTTCGTGGCTGCATGGGACAAACTTTGGGGAAAAACAGCCGTGATGGGAGGAGGGGCAATTTTCCCTTCGGCAACTGTAGCCTTAACAGTGGTTCCTGGGGGAGGAGCAGCTCCATAGATAGCAGCTGTGAAGCTAACAGGAGCTCTCGACCGGTATACTTTAGAGGAGCGGCCTTTCTTGTTAGCAAAGGCCCGTGACTGGAATACCTTGGAAAAGTGTCCTTTCTTGCTGCAATGATTGCAGGTCACATTACGAGCCGGGCAAAATTTTCTGTGATGGCACGCCCCTCCACAAAAGAAACACTTTCTTCCTGATTGCCAGGATGCTGCTAGGGCGGGGTCGTCATCAGCGAAGGCCTCTAGGGTAGGGTCGTCGTCTGTTAGAGTAGAGTCGACATCAGTGGGGGCATCCGCCCGAGACCTACCGAAAGACTCATTAAAGGAGATAGCCGCCGCCCGTGCACGTGGTGGGAGATAAGTGTCTGCATTTTTCTTGGCCAAGTCCAAGGAACACGCCTGGTCATAAGCAGCCCGTAAATTGAGGGTTTTATTTTCCAGCAGGCGCTGACGTATAAAAGGGGACGCGATCCCATTGATAAAGGAATCGCGGATTAGTTCCTCTTGATACTGTTCAGCTGTAACTGCTTTAAGGTTACAATCCTTGCTGAGCCTGCGAAGTTTCTGGAGAAATTCATCGAGTGATTCCCCAGGCTGCTGCCGAGTTGTGGCCAGTAGGTGTCGAGCAAAGATTTCATTTGGGGACTTGACATATAGCTGCTGTAAGATTTCGATAGCAGTGTCATAGTCTATACAGTCCTCAATATAATCATACACATGAGGAGACACGTAGTTGATAAGCATTCGTAACTTATTAGGGACATCCGCCCCACATTCTTCAAGAAAGTTGCTAAAGGTACGAAACCAATGCTTCCATACCTTCGCTGCCGCAGGTGCATTCGGGTCCAGGTCGAGACGAGCGGGTCTAAGGAATTTTTCCATGATGGATCAGTTTCTTGCCCTAGTTCCCTTCTGTGGTTCGAGTTGCAGCTGGTTGTTCCGAATCACCCAAAGCGTGGAGACGATACCAAGTTGATTAAATTGACGTAATAAAGACTCACTACGCACTTGAACATAAAGCAAGGCTTTAATCAACTTGTAACAAAACATGGAGGTCTAGTTAGCAGTCACTAGCTTCCTGTTTCCAGATTGTCTCTGCCCAAGGTGGGCCCATGCCTGAGTATTTCTACTCCCTGGACGGTGCCCCAGCTGGCCGCCCAGTAGTAATTCCTGAGTTGTTACTTGCGATTTATGACAAGAGTCATAGAGTTATATGGCACAGAAGGAGGCCATTCGGCCCATCGAGTCCGTGCCGGCTCTCTGTAGAGCAATCCAGTCAGTCCCATTCCCCCGCTCTATCCCCGTAGCCCTGCAAGTTTATTTCCCTCAAGTACCTATCCAATCTTCCCTTGAAAACATGGAGTGTCTCCGCTTTCACCACTTCCGTCGGCAGCGAATTCCAGGTCATCACCACTCGCTGTGTTAAAAAAGTTTTTCCTCACATCCTCCCTGTATCTCTTGCCCAAAACCTTAAATCTGTGTCCCCTAGTCCTTGTACCATCAACTAGTGGGAACAGCCTTTCCCCGTCTAGCCTATCCAAACCCGTTATAATCTTGTACACCTCTATCAAATCACCCCTCAACCTCCTTTGCTCTAATGAAAACAAATCCAGCTTCTCCAACCTGTCCTTGTAGCTAAGATCCCCCATCCCCGGAACCATTCTTGTAAATCTCCTCTGCACCCTCTCAAGGGCCTTCACATCCTTCCTAAAGTGTGGTGACCAGAACTGGATGCAATACTCCAGTTGTGGCCTAACCAGCGCTTTATAAAGGTTCAGCATAACTTCTCTACTTTTGTACTCAATACCTCTATTTATGAAGCCCAAGATCCCATAAGCTTTGCTAACCACTCTCTCAATATGTCCTGCCACCTTCAGGGACCTATGCACATTAATTCCCAGGTCCCTCTGTCCCTGCACACTCTTTAAAACTTTGCTCTAAACTTTGCTTTAAAACCAAGTTGGTTGTGGTTGTTGGAGACCAATCATCACAGCCCCAGGACATCGCTGCAGGAGTTCCTCAGGGCAGTGTCCTGGGCCCAACCATCGTCAGCTGCTTCATCAATGACCATCCCTCCACCATAAGGTCAGATGTGGGGATGTTTGCTGATGATTGCACAGTGTTCAGTTCCATTCGCAACTCCTCAGATAATGAAGCAGTTCATGCCCACATGCAGCAAGACCTGGACAACATTGAGGCTTGGGCTGATAAGTGGCAAGTAACATTTGCGCCACACAAGTGCCAGGCAATGACTACCTCCAACAAGAGAGAGTCTTACCACAACCCCTTGACATTCAACGGCATTATCATTACCGAATCACCCACCATCAACATCCTGGGGGGTCACCATTGACCAGAAACGTAACTGGTCCGGCCACATAAATACTGTGACCACAAGAGCAAGTCAGAGGCTGGGTATTCTGCAGCGAATGTCTCACCTTCTGACTCCCCAAAGCCTTTCCACCATCTACAAGGCACAAGTCAGGAGTGTGATGGAATACTCTCCACTTGCCTGGATGAGTGCAGCTCCAACAACACTCAAGAAGCTCGACACCATCCAGGACAAAGCAGCCCGCTTGATTGGCACCCCATCCACCACCTTAAACATTTACTCCCTCCACCACCGGCGCACCGTGGCTGCAGTGTGTACCATCTACAAGATGCACTGCAGCAACTCGCCAAGGCTTCTTCGACAGCACCTCCCAAACCCGCGACCTCTACCACCTAGAAGGACAAAGGCAGCAGGCACATGGGAACACCATCACCTGCAAGTTCCCCTCCTAGTCACACAAAATCCTGACTTGGAAATATATCGCCAATCCTTCATCGTCGCTGGGTCAAAATCCTGGAACTCCCTCCCTAACAGCACTGTGGGAGCACCTTCACCACACGGACTGCAGCGGTTCAAGAAGGCGGCTCACCACCACCTTCTCAAGGGCAATTAGAGATGGGCAATAAATGCTGGCCTTGCCAGCAATGCCCACATCCCATAAACAAATTTTAAAAAATGAGGGAAGGAGCTAATTGGTGAGTAGCTGGTGAGTGTTTTTTTAAGTTTTAAGTTGATTTCTGCTAAGTTAGTTAATTGTCTATTAAATAGAGGCATGGCAGGGCACCTCAGTCCTGTGTAATGTACATCCTGTGCCATGTGGGAACTCCAGGACGCTTCCAGTGTCCTGGACAACCACATGTGCAGGAAGTGTCGTCAGCTGGAGGAGCTCGAGCTCCGGGTTTTGGAGCTTGGGCAGCAGCTGGCGTCACTGCGGTGGATCCGCGAGGCTGAGAGCTACGTGGACAGCACGTTTCAGGAGGTCACCCCGCAGCTTAAGAGTGTGCAGGCAGAGAGGGAATGGGTGATCGTCAGACAGAAAAGGAGGACCAGGCAGGTAATGCAGGAGTCCCCTGAGTGCATCTCGCTCTCCAACCGATGAATACTGGTGAGGGCGATGGTTTCTCTGGGGAGTACAGCCAGAGCCAAGTCCACGGTACCACGGGTGGCTCAGCTGTACAGGGGGGGATGAGGGAGATTGGGAGAGCAATAGTGGTAGGGGATTCAATAGTTAGGGGAACAGACAGGCGTTTCTGCGGCCGCTGACGTGACTCCAGGATGGTATGTTGCCTCCCTGGTGCCAGGGTCAAGGATGTCACTGAGCGGCTACAGAACTCTCTGAAGGGGGAGGGTGAACAGCTAGAGATTGTGGTCCATATGAACGACATAGGTAGAAAGAGGGATGAGGTCCTGCAGGCAGATTTTAGGGAACTAGGGAAGAGATTAAAAAGCAGGACCTCAAAGGTAGTAATCTCCAGATTACCATCAGTGCCACGTGCGAGTGAGTACAGAAATAGGAGGATAAAGACGATGAATGCGTGGCTGGAGAGATGGTGCAGGAGGGAGGGCTTTAGATTCCTGGGACATTGGAACCGGTTCTGGGGGAGGTGGAACCTGTACAGGTCGGACAGGTTGCACCTCAATAGGGCCAGAACCAATATCCTCACCGAGGTGGAGGGGGTGCGGGGGGAACGGGGGGTGGGGGGGTTTGCTAGTGCTGTTGGGGAAGGTTTAAATTAATTTGGTAGGGGGGATGGGCACCAGGATTTAGCATTAGAAAGGAGAAACAGGGTGCACAAAGAATTGGGATAGACAGATAGCATTAGAGTCAGAAATAGTACGGTATTAGGTGGGGTCAGACTAAGAGAGAATATAAGAAGGTTTAAGACAGGTTTACAGTGCGTGTGTGTAAACGTACGGAGCGCGGTAAACAAGGTTGGTGAACTGCAGACGCAAATAGACACATGGGAATATGATGTCGTGGTGATAACGGAGACCTGGCTCAAAAAAGGGCAGGATTGTGTACTAAATATTCCTGGATATAAGGTGATCAGGAAAGATAGGGAAGGAAAGAAAGGAGGTGATGTGGCAGTATTGATTAAGGAGAATATTACAGTGCTGGAGAGTGAGGATGTCCTGGAGGGGTCAAGGACAGAATCTATTTGGTTAGAGTTAAGAAACAATAGAGGTGCAATTACACTACTAGATGCATTCTATAGGCCACCTACTAGTGGAAAGGATATAGAGGACCAAATTTGCAGGGAAATTACAGAGAGGTGCAAGAACTATAGAGTAGTGATAATGGGGGACTTCAACTATCCTAATATAGACTGGGATAGTAATAGTGTAAAGGGCAGAGAGGGGGAAGAATTTCTGAAGTGTGTTCAGGAGAACCTTCTTGATCAGTACATTTCTGGCCCAACGATGAAGGAGGCATTGCTGGATCTGGTTCTGGGGAATGAGGTGGGTCAGGTGGATCAAGTTTCAGTAGGGGAACATTTAGGGAACAGTGATCATAGTATCATAAGGTTTAGTTTTATTTTATTTGTTCATGGGATGTGAGCATCGCTGGCAAGGCCGGCATTTATTGCCCATCCCTTATTGCCCTTGAGAAGGTTGTGATGAGCTGCCTTCTTGAACCACAGAGGGCAGTTAAAGGTCAAGCACATTGCTGTGGGTCTGGAGTCACATATCGGCCAGACCGGCAGATTTCTTTCCCTGAAGGACATTAGTAAACCAGATGGGTTTTTAATGACAATCCAGTCGTTTCATGGTCACCGTAACATGACCACTAGGCTACCGTACCCCTTGGTTAGCTGTGGAAAAGGACAGGGAGCAATCTAGAGTCAAAATACTTAATTGGAGGAGGGCCAATTTCAGTGCGTTGAGAACGGACCAGGCCCAGGTAAATTGGAATCAAAGATTGGCAGGTAAAACTGTAATCGAACAATAGGCTGCCTTTAAAGAGGAGATGGTTCGGGTACAGTCGAGGTATATTCCCACGAGGGGGAAAGGCAGGACAACCAAAGCCAGAGCTCCCTGGATAACGAAAGAGATAGAGAGCAATATTAAGCAGAAAAAGGGGTCTATGACAGATGTCAGGTTGAGAATACAAGTGAGAACCAGGCTGAATATAGAAATTTCAGAGGGGAAGTGAAAAAGGAAATAAGAGGGGCAAAGAGGGAGTATGAGAATAGACTGGCAGCCAACATAAAAAGGAATCCAAAAGTCTTCTATAGGCATATAAAGAATAAACGGGTAGTAAGAGGAGGGGTGGGGCCAATTAGGGACCAAAAAGGAGACCTACACATGGAGGCAGTGGGCATGGCTGAGGTACTAAATGAGTACTTTGCATCTGTCTTTACCAAGGAAGAAGATGTTGCCAAAGTCATAGTGAAAGAGGAGGTAGTTGAGATATTGGATGGGATAAGCATTGATAAAGAGAAGGTACTAGAAAGGCTGGCTGTATTAAAGTAGATAAGTCACCAGAACCGGATTGGATGCATCCTAGGATGCTGAGGGAAGTAAAGGTGCAAATTTGCAGAGGTAATAGTCATAATCTTCCAATCCTCCTTTGGATACGGGGGTGGTGCCAGAGGACTGGAGAATTGTAAATGTTACACCCTTGTTCAAAAAAGAGTGTAAGGATAAACCCAGCAACTACAGGCCAGTCAATTTAACCTCGGTGGTGGGGAAGCTTTTAGAAACGATAATTCAGGACAAAATTAACAGTCGCTTGGACAAGTGTGGATTAATTAAGGGAAGCCAGCATGTTAAAGGCAAATTGTGTTTAACCAACTTGATCGAGTTTTTTGATGAGGTAACAGAGAGGGTTGATGAGGGCAATGCGGTTGATGTGGTGTACATGGACTTCCAAAAGGCGTTTGATAAAGTGCTTAATAGGCTTGCCAGCAAAGTTGAAGCCCATGGAATAAAAGGGACAGTGGCAGCATGGATACGAAATTGGCTAAGTGACAGGAAACAGAGAGTAGTGGTGAACGGTTGTTTTTCGAACTGGAGGAAGGTACACAGTGGTGTTCCCCAGGGGTCGATACTAGGACCACTGCTTTTCTTGGTGTATATTAATGATTTGGATTTAGGTGTACAGGGCACAATTTCAAAATTTGCAGATGACATTAAACTTGGAAGTACAGTGAACAGTGAGGAGGATAGTGATAGACTTCAAGAGGACATAGACAGGCTGGTAGAATGGGCGGACATGTGGCAGATGAAATTTAATGCAGAAAAGTGCGAAGTGATACATTTTGGTAGGAAGAACGAGGAGAGGCAATATAAACTAAAGGGTACAATCTAAAGGGGGTGCAGAAACAGAGAGATCTGGGGGTATATGTGCACAAATCGTTGAAGGTGGCAGGGCAGGTTGAGAAAGCGGTTAATAAAGCATACGGGATCCTGGGCTTCATAAATAGAAATGAGAAGTCGCACAACACCAGGTTATAGTCCAACAGATTTATTTAATTTTACAAGCTTTCGGAACAGTTCGCTCCTTCGTCAGGTAAGTTAGCAGTGAGAGAATCTCCCAGAATTCACAATTTAAACACAGACAAAATATATTCAAATCTTTCCTACATCAAAGAGCACAGCCAAGACAATGAGATGTGTCCCAGGGGGTCCAACGTGTCAAACCACCTGCTGGCTGCATATCCTGTCAATCTGTGTAGGTTCTTGTGTTAGTCTTTTTAAAAAAAAAAAATACCTGGGAAGACCGGCCATGATGTCAAGTCACGTTCTGTATCGTGACATGAACCCGATATCGCGATTGAGGCCATCCTCATGAGTGCGGAACTTGGCTATCAGTTTCTGCTCTATGATTTTGCGCTGTCGTGTATCTCGAAGGCCGCCTTGGAGAACGCTTACCCGCATATCCGAGGCTGAATGCCCCTGGCTGCTGAAGTGTTCCCCGACTGGGAGGCAACCCTCCTGCCTGGCGATTGTTGCGCGGTGTCCGTTCATACGTTGTCTCAGTGTCTGCATGGTCTCGCCGATGTACCATGCTCTGGAGCATCCTTTACTGCAACGTATCAGGTAGGCAACGTTGGCCGAGTCACATGAGTATGCACCGTGTACCTGGTGGGTAGTGTCCTCACGTGTGATGATGGTATCTGTGTCCATGATTTGGCATGTCTTGCAGAGGTTGCCGTGGCAGGGTTGTGTGGTGTCTTGGTTGCTGTTCTCCTGAAAGATGGGTAATCTGCTGCGAACGATGGTACTTTTGAGGTTAGGCGGCTGCTTGAAGGCGAGTAGTGGAGGCGTGGGGATGGCCTTAGCAAGGTGTTCGTCGTCATCGATGACATGAAGAACGGGATATGACGCTCGACTCGTCGATCGACAGTTCCGACGGGCCACAGCGAAAAATCGCATAGACCTCCTCAGAAGACGAACACGGGACACAACCAACAGAGTACCCTACGTCGTCCAGTACTTCCCCGGAGCGGAAAAACTACGCCATGTTCTTCGCAGCCTTCAACATGTCATCGATGACGACGAACACCTTGCTAAGGCCATCCCCACGCCTCCACTACTCGCCTTCAAGCAGCCGCCTAACCTCAAAAGTACCATCGTTCGCAGCAGATTACCCATCTTTCAGGAGAACAGCAACCAAGACACCACACAACCCTGCCACGGCAACCTCTGCAAGACATGCCAAATCATGGACACAGATACCATCATCACACGTGAGGACACTACCCACCAGGTACACGGTACATACTCATGTGACTCGGCCAATGTTGTCTACCTGATACATTGCAGTAAAGGATGCTCCAGAGCATGGTACATCGGCGAGACCATGCAGACACTGAGACAACGTATGAATGGACACCGCGCAACAATCGCCAGGCAGGAGGGTTGCCTCCCAGTCGGGGAACACTTCAGCAGCCAGGGGCATTCAGCCTCGGATATGCGGGTAAGCGTTCTCCAAGGCGGCCTTCGAGATACACGACAGCGCAAAATCATAGAGCAGAAACTGATAGCCAAGTTCCGCACTCATGAGGATGGCCTCAATCGCGATATCGGGTTCATGTCACGATACAGAACGTGACTTGACATCATGGCCGGTCTTCCCAGGTGTTTTTTTTTAAAAAGACTAACACAAGAACCTACACAGATTGACAGGATATGCAGCCAGCAGGTGGTTTGACACGTTGGACCCCCTGGGACACATCTCATTGTCTTGGCTGTGCTCTTTGATGTAGGAAAGATTTGAATATATTTTGTCTGTGTTTAAATTGTGAATTCTGGGAGATTCTTTCACTGCTAACTTACCTGACGAAGGAGCGAACTGTTCCGAAAGATTGTAAAATTAAATAAATCTGTTGGACTATAACCTGGTGTTGTGCGACTTCTCATTTTTGTCCACCCCAGTCCAACGCCGGCATCTCCACATCATGACCTTCATAAATAGAGGCATAGAGTACAAAAGCAAGGAAGTTATGATGAATCTTTATAGAACACTGATTCGGCCACAACTGGAGTATTGTGCCCAATTCTGGGCACCACACTTTAGGAAGGATGTGAAGGCTTTAGAGAGGGTGCAGAAAAGATTTACAAGAATGGTTCCAGGGATGAGGGACTTCAGTTACGTGGATAGACTGGAGAAGCTGGGGTTGTTCTCCTTAGAGCAGAGAAGGTTGAGAGGAGATTTGATAGAGGTGTTCAAAATCATGAGGGGGCTAGACAGAGTAGATAGAGAGAAACTGTTCCCATTGGCGGAAGGGTCAAGAACCAGAGGACACAGATTCAAGGTGATTGGCAGAAGATCCAAAGGCGACATGAGGAAAAACTTTTTTACGCAACGAGTGGTTAGGATCACTGCCTGAAAGGGTGGTGGAGGCAGATTCAATCGTGGCTTTCAAATAGTTGTATGATTACCTGAAGGAAAAAAATTTGCAGGGCTACGGGGAAAGGGCGGGGGAGTGGGACTAGCTGAAGTGCTCTTACAGAGAGCCAGCACGGGCTCGACGGGCCGAATGGCCTCCTACTGTGCTGTAACCTTTCTATGATTTTATGATTATTCACTTGCTCCAAGTCATGCAATTCCTAGCAATAATTTAATAGTACAGGAAGCACAGAACCTACCTCTCAAATAACTGCTGGTGCTGTCAAATCCTATGGATTTTTTTTCTGTTTGGGAAACTAGAAATGAGTTATGACTTCTTGGACAGGCACATAAGCAAGTGATTCCTTAAAAGATACACTGGGGTAGAATGTGGGATGCTTTGTGCCCGTTTTTCAATCTGTGTAGGCATTGGTCCCACAGTCAAATTCATGGGGCTCATTTTTTTAGGCATTCCGAGCGTACTGCTGTAAATTAGGGGCTTGACTCCTGTTAAAGAACCACTTTGAGAAGAAGTCGACGATGAGTGGCGCGAGTATTGGCCTCAGGCCACGACAGGAGCCCCTGCAGCCACCAATAGAAGGTAAGTGATAGATGATTTTTAAAAGTAAATTATATTTTCTGTGGAGCCAGGGGGAGCAGTATAGATGCCCAATCGACTCCACAGATCTAGCGATCAGCCTCCCTGTTGCCCGATCCAACCCTCCTCCCAGAACCTACCACCGGTGGCTCGAAAATAAATTTTCTCGTGGGGCGAGCAGCCATGTAGAGCTGCCTCTGAAAGAAAGAACTTGTATTTACATTGCGCCTTTCACAACCTCAGGACATCCCAAAGTGCTTCACAGCCAATGAAGCACTTTTTAACTGTAGTCACTATTCTAATAATGTAGTGTAAGGGTTTCTGACCGTCTCTCAGCCTGTGAGATTCGTGTGGCTCTGTGCAGCCTGGATGCTAGTGCGGGTTTAGGCCTTGTTGCCTGTTCTGGTCTCCAGCCAGTCTGGGAGCACTAGACACACCTGTGAGTGGTTCGAATCACTCGCCCTTACGGTTCTAGACACTGGACTTAGATGCGAGAGCAGTAATGGAGATGAAACTCGGGTAGACTCGGTTGAATGGTACGAAATGGAAAATCTTTATTGCATAATACTTAAGATTACGAAATACATGTCATAAGCACAGATTAATGACAGTACAATCTTACACGCAGTTATGTAACTAATTTCAGGGAAACGAGGAACGAACGACACATCGTAAATGGGGGCACACATTACAATTATCCTTAATACTTGAAACCCTCCCCTATCAATATCTGTCCTAGCTAGATTCGTAGGATTCGAGACTCATGCTCACCACTCGTGATAACTCGGAGAAATTCCGAATAGCTGATCGGATGTTTTTCACCGCAGCACCCACGTGTCGATCAGGGGGTCTCCTGGCCCCACTTGTTTACTTGCTTCTGCTCCGGCTAGCAGGCTGGAACGTCTGCTGTCATGAAGATCTGTGTTGGCTTTCAGAGTTCGGACAATACTCAAAAAAGAATCTTCCTGTGCCCTCACACAGGTTCGATAAAACTCGAAGAAGAATCTTCCTGTGCCCTCGCACAGGTCCGATAAAATTCAAAGAAGAGTCTTCCTGTGTCAGTTCTGTAAAGTTCGAAGAAGTCTTCCTGGCAAGGAAAATGTCAATTCGACCTACAGGCGCGGTCGGGGCTTACTGACCGTGGCGATAAGTATGGTCTTCTTCTCTTCTCATCTCATCTCATCTCATCTCATCTCATCTCATCTCATCTCGGGCCTTTGGTTCCGATACCGTTTACCGACTTATCGGAATGGTGCGCCCGCTTCAAGGCTTCAGAGCCCAGCTCTACACAGGTCTTCGCGACACGACACGACACGAGGTAGATCCGAGCGGATCATAAAGTTCAACAGTCTTTTGAAAAGAGACACGAGGCAAGCAGGAACAAGACGGCGAGTCAAGAACACAGGAGCAGCCACGAGGATGAACACCAGCAAGATAAGAGAAAGATGGACGGTTGGAGCTTGTAATTATAGTACAAAATCTTCCGTTTCCCGCCCAACCTTAATGTCTTTTCCTTTTGTTAGGGTTTGGCGCTCAAATGTCTTGTATAGGGTGATCTCCGTTTTTAATGGGTTTCGGGGCTACTCGTAAATGTCTGAGTACCTGTTAATATTTCTCCCATTGTTTAATCGGTCGGTGTTCTCCCTGGAGGGGTTTTGGGGCTTCCAAGTGTTTTCTGTAACTACCCGCTAACGGCTCTCTCATCGTAGAGTCGTTGGGATTTTACATATTAATGTCTTTGGATGGGCTCTTGATTACTTGGTACAATAGCTTTCATTCGTACCTGGGAGACCGATTTCAGTATTTATGTGTATACTGTAAACCCATGATGTCTCGTGTATTATCTTCAATGTGCTGAGTCTTAATCGATCTTGCACAAATGTTTATTGGAACGCCATCTTGTCTGCCTGTCGAAAAGTCTAGAATGTTCCGCCACGAGGTGTGGCGGCCATTTTACAAGCTGCTTGTGTCCACTTTGAAACCTGACAGCATTCCACTGAAATAAAAGCTGTTTGAACGAAACTATGTGTTTTCCTCTTTATTAATGAAATCGCGATATATTGCGAATTCTACAGTAGGTAAATGCAGCAGCCAATTTGCAACAAGGCAAGGTCCCATAAACAAGAATGAGATAAATGACCAGATAATCTGCTTTTCTGGGATGTTGGTTGAGGGATAAATGTTGGCCAGTAAACCGGGAGATCTCCCCATCTCTTTGAAAAGTGCCACGGGATCATTTACAAAAACAAGAGAAGTCCAAAAGACGGGACTTCCGACAGTGCTGCACTGGAGTGTTATGTGCTCAAGTCCCAGAGTGGGGCTTGAACCCACAACCTTTTGACTCGGAGGTGAGTATTACGTTCAAACCCGGACTTTGTGGCAGGGAGAGCACAATGTACAAGTCAGTGGGATCTTCTACAATACGACATTCGTACCAGCAGTGCACACAAACAGAAATTTCTACCCAAATATCTTCTATTAATGAATTTCTATCCAATTAGACACCGCCAGGATTCCATCTGGGGTGGACTATGTATTCCTCCAGCTTTGCAACCATAAATACAGATGTTAAATCTAATTGGCCCAAATAATTGCGATCAGCGGCATAGTTATGGAGTACGCCGCCGACCTCTGAAAAGAATTCGCACTTGCCTCGTGTGAGGCCCCACACGTAGACTTGCTGTTCGGCGCTGCAGGGTTGTCCGCTGCACATTGCATCACTGAGCCCAGGAGCGCAGCGCGCAGCCTGTGTGTAAGAGAAGACACGCCCACACAATCTGTCACATCTTCTTTCAGTCTATAGCATTTAAATTACCTTTTAAAAACTTTGAAATTTTTTAATTAAAGGGCAAATTGTTCCTTGATATTAAATTTAGATGTAAGTATTTTAGAGAACATTCACATTACATATTTCATTGCGAGACAGTTACTCAATGTATTAAACAAAAACAAATAGAGAAGATAGAATTGTTGGCAAAATATGTAGAACTGCACAGTTACCAAAACTAGTACTTGGACTTATTTCATATATCAGCATTTTGTTAAAATTATGTAACCAAACACCAACACATTGATTTTTGAAATGCAATTATCTGTATAGAAACCCTTTGTTCTTTATTGAGTCTTGAACACAATCGTGTTTAACAGACAATATCAACATCTTTGCCTTTAAATTTTATTTATCGGCATTTCCCTGACTATTATTTTAAAAGTTCCTATATTTTTATTTGAAATATGAATTCTCAAATTCTTTTAAACGGAGCATGTATGTAACTTGCACAGCGAAAGTTGGTGAAAACATGTGAATGTACATCATTAATAATGTAAAATTTATCATTAGTACAAACTTTTTCTGGCAACTTTCAAAGTGCCCCCACTGTCAGGAACTACGGCAGAAAATGCCCGCAAGGTCTCCCGAGTTCCTTTCACAGTGAAACAGGCTCCTTTCACTAACGGTAACATTTCCGTCTGTAACTGCTGGGCGGTTGGTGGGCAATTAGCCCAACTCTGTGCCAGCAACGAGTATTTCCACATCGGTGCGTACCTTGACAGATTGCAAGTTCGGGATTTATGCGCGTGCGGAAATCCCAAACTTCTGGTCAATTTCAAAGGCGGTATTACGGCACCGTCATACCCGCTGCAAAATCTGTCCCATTAATTCCTGGATGGTAAACCCCGCTGGGCTCAAATTCCCAATATTCACTTGATGCAGGCAAAGCTCTTTGATGGGAGCGCAAATTCATAAAATATACTCTCCTGTTTTAAGACAATGTTTTGCATTTTCCCCTGTAGAAAAAACAGGGTGAATTTTGTGAGGCTCTGCGACAACAGTGGAGCCTCACATTCAGCCCCAGATCATATAAGAAAATCACAGACCGCGCACACATGGTTTTCCGATATGCACTGGCTGTGTGCAATGCCGGCGGCACTGACCTCGCAAAACTTACCCTTTAAAATCTTGCTGGAAAATTCTGGTCAAAGAATGAAAGGATCACATCAATAAAACACAAGTAAAAGCAAGTTAATTTGAATTTCTACATAGACTATGGGGTTAAAATTCAACTTAGGCAGGAGTGCAAAACAGGCAGGAGCGGATGGGCTGTTGTTGTACACCTTGTCCTGAGTTCAATGAAAAGGAAATCCGGGCGGGGTGTATAACGGGCGGCCGATCTGCTAGAGCCCCTTTGGTGCCTCTGCTGAAGTTGAATTTTAATAAGAGGTACAGGATTGTAACATTGCCGTTAACAATAACTAAGAGCTGGATTTTGCCAATGGGGAGCTTTTGGAGGCGGGACTCCCACTTGTCGGGTTTCAGTCCCGCCTCCATCGACTTCTGGCCAACCCACGCTATTTTCACTTGATTGACCTTGTTAAGCCCGCCCAGCTGTGAAGCTGTCAAACACTGACATTCTCTGTAGTTTGATGAGTTTTTGAATTCAAGACCTCATCAAACCTCTTTCTTTAGCAGAAATGAGATGGTTGTTGCATTGGAGAACGCAGCAGCCATCTGTCATCTCGACCGCGGAGGTGCGAGACTCTCCGCATACCCAACTCTTGAAGCCTGCAGGGAGAAACCAAGGTAAGTAAACTTTTTCTAAGACTTTCCACTTACCTCACATACTCACCTCTCCACACTTGCACCCATCACTTACCTTCACAGCGCACTTTTGCACCCCTCCAACCCCCGCAGACCCACTGCTCGCCTCGGTGACCCTGGCTGGGTTCGCAGCCTTCGGGAAGCCCGCACTTGTGTGAGCAAAATGGGGATAATCCTCTTATCTGCCTGTTAACCACCTGTTAACAGGCAGTTAAGTGGCTGTAATCCCCTTGCCGCCTCCAAGGAGATGGGACCCGGCGTGGGTCGGCTACCCGCCTCCTGGCAAGATGGCACGGAGGCGGGTTGGGTGGTGGGATGGGCACCCGCCCCCAGATTCTGCCATTTTCCCGGCAGTCCCGCCTCCATACCCGCCTCCCCAGGGCTGGCAAGATCGCGCCCTTTGTGAAAAACTTACTGTCGACTAAAATGTAGATTGTTCTGAGTCAGCAGATGATGTTAATTGTACACGTCCTCGTCTCTCAGTTGCTTCCTAGCTCCCTGTTTTATGCTTTAAAACAAATGGTTAGAAGCTGCTATTTTGTGTCGGCTCCTCTTAACGTAACATCATGAAAATCCATTCTAATGACATCATGAAACTTTGAGCTCAGCCCATTATTCCCATTCATGAAATACGTTGAGCAGAACTTCATGATGTCATATCAGAGTGAGTAGAACATAAAGCATCTGCAACCTAATCAAGGTTGGCTCTGGCCTACATCAAGCTGTCACCAAGTACCCTGGAGGGCGAGATAGCCTCACAGCGGACACATCTCACATGACGAACGAGATTAAATAGTTGATGATGAGTAGGTTTGGTATGCAGCATGGGACTTGGATATCTGGAGGCGGAGTCATTGAATATATTCAAGGCGGAGATAGACATATATTTGAGCTACAGGGGAGTCAAGGGGTTATGGGGAGCGGGCGGGAAAGTAGCGTTGAAGCCAAGATCAGATCAGCCATGATCTTATT
Organism: Squalus acanthias; assembly: GCA_030390025.1. Classification (NCBI taxonomy): domain Eukaryota; kingdom Metazoa; phylum Chordata; class Chondrichthyes; order Squaliformes; family Squalidae; genus Squalus; species Squalus acanthias. The sequence goes on from JASTWF010000696.1 coordinate 42,921, forward strand.
GAATGGCAGGGCAGGCCCAAGGGGCCGAATGGCCAACTCCTGCTCCTATTTCTTATGTTTTTCTTATGTAACAGGGAGGTGGTTAACATTTGCAAGTTGCTCTGCGAGGCTCCTGGCACCATGATGAAGGCAGATGAAACGGGGAAGAAATACAACTTGGGATGAAAGATGCCGGAAGGTATTACTTGGAGGTTGGGTATGACAGGAAGACCTGTCAAATCTATGAATAGAGATCGGCCCCAAAACCTCACTAAAACTTCAAATAAATTTTAAAAAACCATCACATTTTTAAAATAACTATAAATTACATAAATTAACTACTTTAAACAAAAATTTAAATTTTTGAAAAAATTAATTAAACTTTTTAACGGCACTAAAAATAAACTTACCTTTCTTTAAAGTATGTAAAAAGATAAACCTGTTGAAAAAATGTTTAAATTGTAATTAATTAACCACTTACCTTGTTAAAAACAGGCCTTGCGCCTCCTTTTTAAAAGTGCAGCTTCTCCATACTTACCCTCCCGGAAAAACCTGGAAAAAAAAACGAAGTTCGCTGCGTGCGCGCTGTAGAATTCGCAATATATCGCGATTTTATTAATAAGGAGAAAACACAAAGTTTCGTTCAAACAGCTTTTATTTCAGTAGAATGCTGGCAGGTTTAAAGTGGACACAAGCAGCCTGTAAAATGGCCGCCGCACCTCGTGACAGAACATTCTAGACTTTTCAACAGGCAGACAAGATGGCGTTCCAATAAACATTTTGTGCAAGATCGATTAAGATTCAGCACAGTGAAGATAATACACGAGACATTATGGGTTTGCAGTATACACATAGATACTGAAATCGGTCTCCCAGGTACAAAGGAAGGCCATTGTACCGAGTAATCAAGGGCCCATCCAAAAGACATTAATATGTAAAATCCCAACGACTCTACGATGAGAGAGCCGTTAGCAGGTAGTTATACAGGACACTTGGAAGCCCCAAACCCCTCCAGGGAGAACACCGACCGATTTAACAATGGGAGAAATATTAACAGGTACTCAGACATTTACGAGTAGCCCCGAAACCCATTAAGAACGGAGATCACCCATACAAGACATTTGAGCGCCAGACCTTAAACAAAAGAATGGACATTATAGTTGGGCGGGAAACGGAAGATTTTGCACTATAATTGCAGGCTCCAAACCGTCCATTCTCTCTCTTGCTCCTGTGCTTTTATCCGGTCGATTCGTAACCTCGTGGCTGCTCCTGTGTACTCGTAGTTGGGCTCGCTCCTGCTTGCCTGTTGCCTCTTCTGAAAAGACTGTTGAACTTTCTGATCCGTTCGGATCTACCTCGTGTCGCGTAACGAAGACCTATGTTGGTAACTGGCAGCGGAACCGAAGGCCCGAGATGAGATAAGATGAGATGAGATGAGAAGAGAGGAAGACCATATCCATCGCCACGGTCAGTAAATCCCGACCGCGCCTGTAGGTCGATTATCCAAGTTTTCCTCGCCAGGAAGACTTCTTTGAACTTGCAAGGAAACATATCGTATCGACGATATCGATAACTGTGCTCGAAGAGTACCTGTTAAACCAACCAACACAGGTCTTCATCACAGCAGACGGTCCAGCCTGCTAGCCGGAGCAGCAGAAGCAAGTAAACAAGTGGGACCAGGAGATCTCCTGACCGACACGTGGGTGCTGCGGTGAAAAACATCCGATCAGCTATTCGGAATTTCTCCGAGTTATCACGAGTGGTGAGCATGAGTCTCGAGATCCTACGAAATCTAGTTTAGGATAGATATTGATAGGGGAGGGTTTAAGGATTAAGGATATTTGTAATGTGTGCCCCTATTTACTTTGTGCCGTTCGTTCCTCGTTTCCCTAAGATCGACTATATAACTGTTTGTAAGATTGTACTGTCATTAATCTGTGCTTATGACATGTATTTCATAATTTTAAGTATCATGCAATAAAGATTTTCCATTTCGTACCATTCAAACCAAGTCTACATGAGTTTTATCTCCATTACTGCTCTCGCATCTAAGTCCAGTGTCTAGAACCGTAAGGGAGAGTGATTCGAACCACTCACAGGTGTGTCTAGTGTTCCCAGACTGGCTGGAGACCAGAACAGGCAGCAAGGCCTAGACCCGCACTGACATACAGGCTGCACAGAGCCGCATGAATCTCACAGGCCACGAGACACGCAGGGTCAGAATCCCTTACAGAAAATGGCGACCGCGGCAGGACACTGGCAGCGAGAGGGTAGTGTGTTAGATTTTGGAATGACTGTACGAAATGTTATGCAGGAAAAGATAGCGGATTATGTGTTTGGAAAGGTTAATCTAACTAAGAAATGGATAAGTGAATTGTTAGCGGATAAGAGCCCACTAGAGGCAGCTGAAAGGTGGACAGATAGTAAAGAACATAGAAAGACACTTGAGAAAGCAGTCTGGCTTATGTGTTACAAAAGGCAGGTTCAGATTTCAAACCAGACCATTACAGCGCTAGTAGCTCGAATCAGTCATTTAGAGGGAGAAATGGAGGAGAAGGTTTCTGGAGGGGAGGTGCTCATTAAGAATTTAAATGAGTTACACCAAGAAAGCCAGGAAGTCTCCAGTCACCTTAAAACAAGGATAGATTATCTCGAGTGCCAGGTCACTGAGGCAAAATTGAATGAGAGCAGGTTAAAGGAAAGATGTAACCGCCAAGCTGCCCAGATAAGAACTCAAGAAGAGAGCTTGACGGGGGTTAGGGCGGCATATAAGTTGGCCCTTGAGGATAAGTTTCAGGGAGCCGATCATAGCGCCTGCCAAAGGGAGATAGAGCACCTCAAAAAGGCCGTGAACAACGCGAACGGCATGGTGTGCCTTATCAATCCGTCGGCGCACCAGCCGCTAGTAAATGACAGATTTAGAAAATCCCCACCAAATAAAGCAGAAGAAGTAGTAGCCACTGCGCCCTCCGCGCCACCCAGCTATTCAGAAACCTGGGTTAGGGAGGAAGCAATGGAAGAAACAAAAGAGCCCATTGAAAAAGAAGTAGGAAAGGGATCGTTGTATCCAGTAACGGGTATTAAAAGGGGCCCAAGCAGAAACGGTGGGGAAGAACCGGGGGATCTCCTCGGACAGCTGGTGTTGCCTCACAGTTCACATCAGCTGAGAGCTATGATAAATCACGTACGGAAGCTGACCGAGGCAGACGACCCTTCCGTACATTTCAGAGAAGTTGAGCAAGCCGCAGCCATTAACGGCTGCGATGATGGGGAAACAGCAAAAATGCTGCTGTTCTCATTAGACAGCTCGGTCCTTCAGTGTCTCTCAGGCGAGAGCAAGAGGGGAACCAAGAGTTATGAGGAATTAAAGAATGAGGTCCTAGAAGTGTTGGGGGCGAACGACGAAGGTCCGTTTGCTAGAGTGGGACAGACAGTGCAGATGGAGGGAGAACCCCCGAAGGTTTTTGCCGACAGGCTGTGGCCAGTATATGAGCGCAGCTGTCTAGGTGCGCCCGAGCGCGAAGATGTGGAAGGTTTAGCTTTAACTCATTGGCTTAGGTGCATAATAGCCAACAGTTTACCAGCCGTCAGAGAGCAGGCAAAAGCATGGTTTGATCCCAATGACCCCAACATTACGGAAGAGTCGGTCTTGAATCGACTCACGTTAGGTTATCGCAATATAAGGGGTATGTCAACACGTCCCCTTAAGGGAAGAGTACATGAGGTACGACCCGCAGCCCCGTATCAAAGAGAGTGGCATCAGGAGGGTAATCGCGCCCCACAGGCAAGTAATGCTTGTTACGGGTGTGGGAAGACAGGGCACTGGCGCAAGCATTGCAGGAACCCTTGGAAGGATTCCAAGGATAAAAATCCCGCGGTCCGAGCCCAGGCGCCTGTCCCGGCTAAGGAAGCCAAGGCACCCACCCCTCCCGACGACCTCGAAGCAGTGTTAGGAGCCATGCGCAAGCTGGTCCTGAATGCGCGTGGACAGGTGGCGGTCGCAACCGGCCCCGTAGGTGCCGCAGGACCGTCTAATAGTACCCCATGACTAGAACCGGCGCAGCCCGTCTACCTGTGTCCGCTTAGCTATGATGCGTGGAGGCGACCTGTGGTGGAGATGGAGGTAGAGAAACAGAAGGGTAGTTATTTGTTGGACACGGGAGCTTCTTGCACCATAATCCATACAGATAACCCTTTCGACTCGCCACTATCTACCAAGGTCCCATTCACGTTAGCAGGGTTCACAGGAAAAGAACAGGCTGGCACGTTTTCCCTTCCGCTATCCATTCGTTTCGGAACACTTCGCCTTAAGTGGAAGTGTATACTGATGGCATGGCAAAAGGGGGGTGGAAGAGGTATTCTCGGGTCCGATCTCCTAGCGGGACACGGGATCCTCGTGGACCTCAGAAATCACTGTCTCTGGGGGGCTAAAGGTGAAAAGGGCGAGGTAATAGTGATTCCGGGGGAGGAAGAAACAGGGGTCCTGTGTACCGTACAGCCATCCGGAGGCTACGACCTCAGGCTTATGGTCGCAGATGTCCCAACGGACATGCAAACGTACGTGTCAGATAATATGCACGCGTTTGCAACCCACAAGCACGATTGTGGGAGAGTGGTCGGGTTTGAGGTCAGCGTAGATGGGGACCCCATGACCCGACCCCAAAAGCAGTATAACTTCCCCAAAGAAGCAGAACCCGATATGGAGACAGCAATGTCCTCCTTGGTGCAGCAGGGCGTGTTGAGGCCGATAGCCACACACGTGAACTCCCCATTATGGCCGGTTAGGAAGCCGGATAATTCGTGGAGAGCCACGGTGGACTACAGAGTCCTTAACAGTAACATTCCCGCCTGCGCGCCCACAGTAGCAGCAGTTGCTGACCTAATAGGGAGCATCCCAGCGTCCGCGACCACGTTCACGGTGCTGGATATCTCGAACGGTTTTTGGTCCATCCCGCTGCGGCGAGAGGACCAGTACAAGTTTGCCTTTACTTTCAAAGGGCAACAGTACACGTGGAACTGTCTGCCACAGGGTTTCCACAATAGCCCCAGTATTTTTCATCAGTGTATGGCAGGAAGTTTAAAGGAGTTTAGTCAGCCCAATCAGATAGTACAGTATGTGGATGATTTGCTCCTATTTACGGACTCAAGGGAGGAGCACGGACCACTACTGGACGAGTTATTGGAGCTGTTAGCGAGAAAGGGTTTTAAAATAAACCCTAAGAAAGCACGTATCGGTCAGCGGGAAGTAAAGTTCCTGGGACTGACCATACGCGCTGGGGAAAGAGCCATAGACAAAGCAAGGAGGGAGTCGGTGCAAGAATTACCGATTCCCAACAACGTAAGGGGTGTGAGGTCCTTCTTGGGACTGACCGGTTACTGCAGGGATTTTATCGAAGATTATGCGGCCACAGCGGCGCCGCTCCTCCGACTCCTCCATAAGGGGGTGGAGTGGCTTTGGGACGAGGGCTGCCAAGCAGCCTTCGAGAAGTTAAAAAGGGATCTGCAGACCGCGCCAGCCTTAGGGGCCATAGATGGGGGGAAGGAGTTTTTCCTGGAGGTAGCTGCCAGCGGAGACAGCTTAAGCGCCGTGCTGCTCCAAGAGCGTCACGGCAAGCTGAGGCCGGTTGTCTATTCATCCAGGGTATTAACGGATGTGGAGAGAAGTTTCTCCAATTGCGAAAGGCACCTTTTAGCCACGCATTGGGCTGTGAAAAGATCAGCGATCTTCACAGGGCTCTCTCCCATCACTCTCCTCACACATCACACACCAACTAAGATGCTTCTGGATGGGAGGATTAAAGACGGGACCGTAAGCAGCGCACGCATTGCGCGTTGGACCCTTCTTCTCTCCCAGTTGGATCTTAGAGTAAAAGGTCTTTGCGAGCCAAGGCTTGCGGCCAATTTGGTATACCCCGGTACAGCCCACCGGTGTTCGGTGGAAGGGGTATGGGACGTCAACATAGGTTTACGGGCCGGGATACATCCCACTGGGCGCGAGATTTATGTTGATGGGTCTAGCACAGTGTCTGCTGGCGAGCGACTCACAGGGTGTGGAGTTTATGACCCTGCGGCAGACCTTGCCCTGGCGATCAAGCTCCCTAGCACCATGAGCGCGCAGCAGGCTGAGCTGTCTGCCGTGGTGTACGTTGTGACCCACCCAGACATTTTCCCAACCCCATACACGATTTGCTCGGACAGCATGTTCACCTGCAATTCGTGTACGGAATACCTGGCCATTTGGTCCCGCCGCGGATACACCTCCGCGGACGGGCGACCTTTAACGGTGAAGCCCTTGCTGGAAAAGATCTTAGCAGCAGCAGTAGGGGAGGAAGGAGAGATTTTCATCCATAAGGTGAAAGCTCACTCCTCCACAGAGCCCCGTGGGGAGGGCAACCGGCAGGCGGATGCGCTAGCCAGGGAGGGTGCCCGCGACGGCACTTTCTGGAACCCCTATAGGACCGGACCCATAGCAGCGGTCCGAGGCGGGGACGGGAATCCCGGGAACACCAGGGTAGCATTGCCCCTAGACCTTAAGACCGTCCAAACCCAGGATCCCGCCCTAAAAGCAGTCCTAAAAACGATTGCTGAGGGGAGGCAGGTAGAAGGTCCGTACAGTACGGCAACCCTCTCAGTTAAGGAAGGCATGCTGTTCCGCGAGGAGCAGTGGGTTGTGCCGCAGCAGCACAGGAGGGAATTCCTCCAGTTGGCTCACGAGGGACCAGGGGCAGGGCACCCCGGGCCCGAGGTTACCTGGCAACGGGTAGAGCAAGCGGGATGGTGGCCAGGGCTCAGGGAACAAGTCCGCGAGTTCTGCGCAAACTGTCTTGTGTGCGCTGCAAACAACCCAGACCCCCAGAAAAGGAAGGTGCCCATGGGACACGTAAGAAGGGTAGAGGGACCATGGCAGTCGATACAGATCGACTATATAGGACCCCTGCCCACCACCCAGGGAGGTTATAAGTACTGCCTCGTCCTGGTGGATGTGTTTTCCAAGTGGGTGGAAGCCTTCCCTTGTCGAACAGCTACGGCACTGGGTACAGCAAAAATCTTGGTCCGGGAAGTGTTCTCGCGGTGGGGACTCCCCCGTTTTGTGGAGTCAGACCAAGGGAGTCATTTCACCGGCCAGGTGATGCAGAACACCCTCATGCTTTTGGGCATTGAAGGGAAGTGGCACGTAGCACACAATCCCCAGTCATCCGGGATTGTTGAACGTATGAACCGGACCCTGAAGGAGAAATTGAGGAAAGAGACTAGGAACTCGCCCCAAAAATGGGCGGAAGTTCTGCCTTTAGTCCTCATGGGGGTCCGGGCCAGTCAGTCAAAAAGTACGGGGTACTCCCCGCACGAGGTAATGACCGGCAGGCTCATGCGAACCCCCACCCATGTGCTAGCCCCGGTGCTCACTGAGGGTCAGCTCCAAGAGATAAGCAGGGACAAGTTCGCCCAGACTCTCTTGGAGCGCCTGAAGCAAGTTTATGAGCAGGCGGCTGGGAACATGGGAAGGCAACATCAGGGCAATCGCTTGTTGCTGGAACCCCGCAAAACGCGGGAGTGGGAAGTAGGAGACCAGGTCATGGTCAGAAACTACGCCAGAGTAGGGAGTCTGGAACCACTGTATATGGGACCCTACAACATTGTAGACAAGGCGAGTCCCATGGTTTACGCCGTAAAAGTACCACGGCGCACTAAGTGGTTCCACATAAACCAATGCAAACTGTACCAGCCAGGTGTGCAGGGGAAAACTACAGGGGTAAATCCCGCCAATGGGAAAGCACAGCCCCAGGTAGGACCACAAGGCACACAGGCAGGCATAGCAGCTTGCATCAGGGGAAGGGACATCCCGGACGATCATGCAGCGTTTTTCTGGAATTGGGGGTTAGATGAGGAAGAATTCAGGGTACCCGGGTCAGATGAGGATAGTGCAGATGAGGATAGTGATGACGACGGGTGGTTTCGGAGGAACGGTCCCTTTTACGATATGGAGGGGACGGGGGCTGCAGGTAGAGATCCACACAGGGTGGACACACGAGCTGCAGGTCCCGAAGACAGGAGGGAGGAGCTAGAGGAGGCAGGGCCAGCCGCTATGGGAGCACAGAGAGTACCGGTGTGGCTCCCAGAGATGTGGCCGCCCGCTTTGAACGTCCAGTCCTCAGGGGAGGCAGAGATCACGAGTGAAGGGCCGCCTGCTGGGCCGAGCAGGGCGGAGCCACGAACTGCCAGCCCCGAGGTTAGGGAGGCGGAGTCAGCGGAGGCGGAGCCAGCGACTGTGATGGAACCCCAGGTCATCCCGATGGAAGTCTCGGAACCCGGTCCGTCCGTCACGGAAACCCCGCCCATGGCAACTCCCCGTAGGTCAAGTAGAGAACCCCAGCCCAGGAGGATGTGGTCATGTCCCCAGACTGCCCCAAGGCGAAAATTTAAGGTTAAGATAACCCAGATACAGGCCGGCCACATCGCAGCAGCAACAGGCTGCGGCAGATCAGAGGGAAGGGTCAGTGCCCTCCCACCGTCGGGAAGAGCTCGCAGCAGCCTTCTCAGAATTTAAAGGGGCCGCCCTGAGAACGGGCGGCACTGTATAGTAATAAGTTTTAAGTTTTAAGTTTATAGTTCAAGGTTAAGTTTTAAGTTTATAGTTCAAGGTTAAGTTTATAGTTCAAGGTTAAGTTTTAAGTTTATAGTTCAAGGTTAAGTTTATAGTTTTATTAAGGTTAAGTTTGTAGTGTTTTTAACAGAAAACGATAAAATGATGGGAGCTTTAAAGATAGGTTTAGTTGAAGTTTATTCAGCGAACGTTGAAGTTTACGTGAGGCGAGGTCAGGGGACCCGCTCACCCTTCACAAAAGCCAGAGACTCTTGCGAGGCTGGCTACCTCATTCTATCTGATCACAGGAACCAAGGAAGGATGGAACGAATTCTAGTACTGCTCGCGGCAATCGGATGTGGATTGGCCTATCGAGGCCGCACCAAGGATGTCGTGGTGTTTGGATGTTCCGGGGACACGGCCCCCATCGCGGTGGATGGGACCGGAAGACGGGAGGCAGAGGAGACCAGCACCTATTTCCACAAGGGAAGGTGGCCAGGATGGCTGGGAACGAACTCAACGGAGTATTCCAGCACATCGGGGTTTGCCTACAAAGAGACTTCTTTACTGTGCCCCAAAGTAAGGATCATCGCACCCAGGATCAGCGTCACCGTCGGCAAACGGATTTGTTTGACTTGTAGTGGGAAGGTCCCATTGAGCCGATGGTGGTGGCTGCGAAAGCTGAGCAAAACTATGAGGAACTCTTCGGTCGAGTGGGAACGACTGGGTAATAATACCCATCGGACAATTACGGGGACAGACGGACAAGTGAAAGTCTGTTGGGACAAATGGTGGGAACCGGATGAGGGAATTTATGTATGTATGTGGGGGTCAAAGTACGTTTGCCCCAAAGGCATCTCCATATTTTTTATTAATCAATGGCAGGATAACGGACAGGGGATGAGGTGGGATGCGAGCACCAGGGGGTGCGGAGCCCCATTCTACCCGATCCCAGTAAATGCCACTGAACTCATTACGCGCCCACGCAAAGCCCCGCCCACGATTCCGGTGGTTCTAGCTGAGGAAGAAGGGTGCCCTAAAGCTAGTAAGGGACCCGGGAATGGTTTGGTACTGGTCCCCACAGACCAGATACTATTTCAGGGGGTACATTACGCGGTGGCCTCGGTGATTTTAAATCTCACTGAGGTACGGTTACCAGAGTGGTGCCCCAAAAAGACGGAACAGTTGTACCAGGTCCTGTTGACCAAGATGTTCAGACAATTTTACGAATTCGATTTCGCGGAAATTGATAAAACAAGTTTGTACACCGCACTACAGGAAGTTTTGGATCAAGTAGGGAGGCAAAGAAGGGGTTTGGTGAACGATGCGTTCACTACTTTTAACACAGGTACATCTGTGGTCAACGCTCTAGACAGTGTGGAGCTGCAGACCCAGATTAATGGTTTAAAGACACAGTTAAAGGACATTCTAACAGATGAGAATAAAGTGGTAGGGTCGGGTCTACACGAGGACCAAGCCATGACCCTCCATTTAAAGGAAATTATAGCAGAGTTGGAGAAACATGCAAAGACGGTAAATGCCCTGATTAGGGAAGATCGGAATGCATCCGATCAAGCTGCGCAGAACGAGGTGTGCGTGCTTTACGGGGCGTGGTTACTGGGCGAGGGCCGCAGTAATTTGGAGGATTTAAAACAAGGTTTGGTTCCGTCCTGGATAAGTAACAAACACCTGCGGGCGCTCCACCCTTTTCAGAACGCATTAAGTCCATGCCAGCTCAGGCTAGCTTCAGAAGCTTACCCAGTCCCCGTGGACTGCGGACGATCAAACCATACCATCATGGGTATAGTTTTACGTATGCCGGTTTTGGGCGACACAGCAAAGCCCGCCCCGGTATATCGGGTAGAGAACATCGGTGTCATTCAGGGGGGAGCCCACATTCGTTATGCAGCGGTTCCACCTTACGTCATCCGCTGGGAGCAAACGATGACAGGTACAGATCTCTCTGGTTGTCGTGGCAGGGGAGCACACATAATACTGTGCCCCCAGCACTTGAATGCCTTTTTAACACCACAGTGCGGGTTCAGAACGACTGGCGCCAAGTCCATGAATTGCACCATGGAGGCAATGGCACAAGATCATGTGCCTCGGCAGGTAGCATACATCGGGGGTGGAACATATTGTGTTACCACTGCAGCGCAACACTACCAGCATGGAAACCGTAGCCGGTGTCCGGTGAGTGACAGCAGTTTCTGTTTTAAACCCAGGGCGGAAGTTCAAGTAGCACAACAGCGAATTATCCCAATCCCTGAACCATCCACTGTTCATCTCACAGTAAAAGAGAATTTCACCGACTTGCAGCGATTCGTCGCGCATTTTGGATACCTCATTCCCCCTCTCCCTGAACACCTCACCAAGCTTTTGAAAGCCGTCGCGGTATCACAGAAACATTTTTATACATTAGAGCAGAAAACTGTCGAAATAGGAACAGACATTCTGGATATAGTAGTTCCACCGTGGTGGAATCTGTTCACCAATATTGAAGTACCTTCATGGATCAGAATAGCCTCCCACATTTTAGTCGTATGCCAAGTTTTCATTGTAGTGTACCTATTGGTTGTACATTGTAAAAGAGACAAACGCCTCACCAAGCATGAAAACACGGGAGAGTGGCGAGAACGTTACGTGCGCGTGCACGATGAGAGCACCGTGTAATCGGAAAATGGCGTCACTCCCGCTCGCCACGTGCGCCGCGGAAGCCTGTACTCATATAAGATTTTCAGAGATTGTAAATACGTTGGGAACTCGACATGTTTTAAGAGTTGGTGTTGATTATTTTGGTGATGGTGTTACAGTTAAAAATGATTGTTTGGTTTTGGGTTCTGTTTCTCCTTTCCCTGAATAAAAGATGAATATACAGGTGATACGAGAGGCATCGGCCTGGTTACGCCGGGAAGGAAAACAAGTGGTGTAAGTTTAAGGGCAAATAATGCCTACGGTGATATAAAATGTAATCTTCTTGGGAAATGAGGACGACACAGAGACCCTAGCTAAGTTAAAATTATGGGATTAATTTACTGGATTCGGAGAGAAATCGAGATAATATTGCTCACCACTATGATTTTTGATACGATAAGCGGAGTTATTCGCATCAACAGGAGGGACTGTAGAATTCGCAATATATCGCGATTTTATTAATAAGGAGAAAACACAAAGTTTCGTTCAAACAGCTTTTATTTCAGTAGAATGCTGGCAGGTTTAAAGTGGACACAAGCAGCCTGTAAAATGGCCGCCGCACCTCGTGACAGAACATTCTAGACTTTTCAACAGGCAGACAAGATGGCGTTCCAATAAACATTTTGTGCAAGATCGATTAAGATTCAGCACAGTGAAGATAATACACGAGACATTATGGGTTTGCAGTATACACATAGATACTGAAATCGGTCTCCCAGGTACAAAGGAAGGCCATTGTACCGAGTAATCAAGGGCCCATCCAAAAGACATTAATATGTAAAATCCCAACGACTCTACGATGAGAGAGCCGTTAGCAGGTAGTTATACAGGACACTTGGAAGCCCCAAACCCCTCCAGGGAGAACACCGACCGATTTAACAATGGGAGAAATATTAACAGGTACTCAGACATTTACGAGTAGCCCCGAAACCCATTAAGAACGGAGATCACCCATACAAGACATTTGAGCGCCAGACCTTAAACAAAAGAATGGACATTATAGTTGGGCGGGAAACGGAAGATTTTGCACTATAATTGCAGGCTCCAAACCGTCCATTCTCTCTCTTGCTCCTGTGCTTTTATCCGGTCGATTCGTAACCTCGTGGCTGCTCCTGTGTACTCGTAGTTGGGCTCGCTCCTGCTTGCCTGTTGCCTCTTCTGAAAAGACTGTTGAACTTTCTGATCCGTTCGGATCTACCTCGTGTCGCGTAACGAAGACCTATGTTGGTAACTGGCAGCGGAACCGAAGGCCCGAGATGAGATAAGATGAGATGAGATGAGAAGAGAGGAAGACCATATCCATCGCCACGGTCAGTAAATCCCGACCGCGCCTGTAGGTCGATTATCCAAGTTTTCCTCGCCAGGAAGACTTCTTTGAACTTGCAAGGAAACATATCGTATCGACGATATCGATAACTGTGCTCGAAGAGTACCTGTTAAACCAACCAACACAGGTCTTCATCACAGCAGACGGTCCAGCCTGCTAGCCGGAGCAGCAGAAGCAAGTAAACAAGTGGGACCAGGAGATCTCCTGACCGACACGTGGGTGCTGCGGTGAAAAACATCCGATCAGCTATTCGGAATTTCTCCGAGTTATCACGAGTGGTGAGCATGAGTCTCGAGATCCTACGAAATCTAGTTTAGGATAGATATTGATAGGGGAGGGTTTAAGGATTAAGGATATTTGTAATGTGTGCCCCTATTTACTTTGTGCCGTTCGTTCCTCGTTTCCCTAAGATCGACTATATAACTGTTTGTAAGATTGTACTGTCATTAATCTGTGCTTATGACATGTATTTCATAATTTTAAGTATCATGCAATAAAGATTTTCCATTTCGTACCATTCAAACCAAGTCTACATGAGTTTTATCTCCATTACTGCTCTCGCATCTAAGTCCAGTGTCTAGAACCGTAAGGGAGAGTGATTCGAACCACTCACAGGTGTGTCTAGTGTTCCCAGACTGGCTGGAGACCAGAACAGGCAGCAAGGCCTAGACCCGCACTGACATACAGGCTGCACAGAGCCGCGTGAATCTCACAGGCCACGAGACACGCAGGGTCAGAATCCCTTACAGCGCAGCCGCTCCCGCGCACGCGTTCGACTTCTGAACCCGTCCCTTCAGGGGAATGGAAGTTCCGGTTTCCCGCGCATGCGCAGTGCATGCAGGAAACCGGCACTTCAGGTGGCCTTACGGGTGAGTACACAGCGCGCACTCACCCGACAACTGCCGAATTTCTGGCCCAATGTGCTGATATATCCAGGGTTCGGTGCATACCATGAATGGGTTTCAGAGTGGGAAGCAGTTCCTGCTGAAGCAATACAGCTCCCGCTGGTGGAATCATCATTCAATGGAACATGGCGTGGCTCGTGCTGCAGTCAGTAGGATAGTCTTGTGTCAGCACCTCCCTCCCCCTGACCTCTACCACCAAGAAGGACAAGAGCAGCAATGTTGTGGGAACACCGTCACCTCCCAGTTCCTCTCCAAATCACACACCAGTCTGACTTGGAGGTATATCACCATTCCTTTGTTGGGTTAATATCTTGGAATTCCCTGTCCAACAGCCTTGCAGGATCACCGCCAGCACAAAGAGTGCAGTGACTCAAGGAAAAGAGCCGCCACCAACTTCTCAGGGCAGCTCGGGATGGGCAATATACATGGCCTTGCCAGCATTGCCCACAATGCAAGAACAAATATTAAGATACTTAAAAAGTTGCAGGTGTCCTTGCAGCAGATGGCAGAGCTCTACTTGTGGCTGCCAGCTGAGCCAGACCCTGTGTCGACAGTACAGCATGACCATTGCTTGGTAAATGCACATCAGCCTGTAGACTTGGCTGGAGCAGGTGGGTGGAGTGTGAGCTGACTGCCGTTCTCCATTGCTCCGCCAATATCTGGACATACCAAAAAATAATGGTACTGTCAGAACAGAAACTGCTGGAAATACCCAATAGGGCAGTCAGTATTTATAACGAGAGAAAAGACAGATGACGACATTACAGGCGTGTACCCTTCATCAGAACAGATACCCGACCGACCCGCTGTGTATTTCTAGCATTTTCTGTTCTTATTCCAGATTTCTAGCATTTGTTTTTATTTTATGATGCTGCCGGAACTCCTGGCACAGAGCTCCTGACCAACTAAGTACAAACAGCAAAGAAACAAAAAAGGCACCAGAAATAACCTCAAAGTGTTGTGACAAACTTACTGTAAAGCATTTTAAAGACACTTCAATAAACACACACTGCAGCAGCCTATCGTATATGGCGGGGTAGGTGACCGATCACTATAAACACAGACTGCAGCAGCCTATCATATATGGCTGGGTAGGTGACCGATCTCTATAAACACACACTGCAGCAGCCTATCGTATATGGCTGGGTAGGTGACCGATCTCTATAAACACACACTGCAGCAGCCTATCATATATGGCTGGGTAGGTGACCGATCACTATAAACACACACTGCAGCAGCCTATCGTATATGGCTGGGTAGGTGACCGATCTCTATAAATACACAAACGTCGGGAAAGGGCATGGATGTCTAAACGAAATCAGGCCTAATTTTAATTTTAAACTTCTGGTGCCAGTACAAAATCTAATGGGACATTAATTGGGCATAAATCTAGCAGAACAGATCTACCATTTTTCCAATCAGTTACGCGGATTCTATGCCCGTGAACCAGCTGTAACTGATCTGAAAATCTACCCTCAAAATCTGTTCCCAGGCTGCCCCTAACCAGCAACTTTAAAACAGTAACAATAAACTGAGAAATATCAGTAATACAGGCGTCTTCCCATGTAACACAAATCATGTGACGATTTAATGGCATTCTCCTTTAGCTCGCCTCTGAAATTCATGCTATTTTTTGTTTAGCTGACTTGGCTATGAAATTACATAGAACGACATAGAAACAGGCCATTCAGCCCAACAAATTCATGCCGATGTTTATGCTCCACACAGGGATCCTTTCACACCTCTTCACCTAATCCCATCAGTATAACCCTCTATTCCCTTCTCCCTCATGTGCTTATCCAGCCTCCCCTTAAATGCATCTCTGTCATTCGCTTCAACCACTCCCTGTGGGAGCGAGTTCCACATTCTCACCACTCTCTGGGGAAAGAAGTTTCTCCTGAATTCCCTGTTGGATTTATTAGTAACTATCTTATATTTATGGCCCCTAGTTTAAGTCTCCCCCACAAGTGGAAACATCTTCTCTATGTCTATTCCATCAAACCCCTTTGGACTCTAGGGGAAACGGGAATCAAGGGATATGGGGATCGGGCGGGAAAGTGGAGTTGAGGTCGAAGATCAGCCATGATCTTATTGAATGATGGAGCAGGCTCGAGGGGCCGTGTGGCGGAGCAGGCTCGAGGGGCCGTGGGGTGGAGCAGGCTCGAGGGGCCGTGGGGTGGAGCAGGCTCGAGGGGCCGTATGGCGGAGCAGGCTCGAGGGGCCGTGTGGCGGAGCAGGCTCGAGGGGCCGTGTGGCGGAGCAGGCTCGAGGAGCTGTATGGCGGAGCAGGCTCGAGGGGCCGTGTGGCGGAGCAGGCTCGAGGGCCCGTATGGCGGAGCAGGCTCGAGGGGCCGTATGGCGGAGCAGGCTCGAGTGGCCGTATGGCGGAGCAGGCTCGAGGGGCACGTGTGGCGGAGCAGGCTCGAGGGGTCGTATGGCCGACTCCTGCTCCTAATTCTTATGTTCTTTACCATTTTTCAGCTCATTTTTGCTGCCAATTAATGACAATTATGAGGTCAGCTTTTTGGGCATGCTCATTAATAATTAGACAGCAACATCGGCACTAGGCTTTTATCTCTTCAGCCCATTTACTGGCATTGTAAGGGCACAGCTTTAACACACTGCATTGCACGGTGCCCTTCGTTTTCCATTCTCAGTACAGTTTATGTTCTGTAGGTGATAACTCAGCCACGACAGAACTAAGCACCAGATTGCACTGCACCCCGCTGTGTCATTACACATGCTTGGAGTGGGCTGCTTGCATGCTAATGAAGTCAAACAACCAGCACACTCATTTACAAAGAACGAGCTGCAGTCAGAGAGAGAACAAATAGCAAACTACTACTTTTTTCAGTGAAATAAGTTGTAAAAGACTGGGCACAGATTATATTAAAAAAATTGCAGGGTCATCCAATGCCAATCTCTGGATTGGTAATTTTCCCCATTGTAAATAAACGGAAGTTTACTCCTTGTACAATTCAGGATACTCTTGCTATGATTATATTGCCAGAATGCAAAGAACCACGCTAGGCATTTTAATTAGAACAGGATCTGTCATGACAGCCTTATTATTGCAGCTCTTTTGTACTTGTGTGTATGTAACTGTAGCAGTCAGTGTAATTAGAGCAGTCAGTCTACTGTTGGACTTGGTGCCAGATGTCACTTCATGCGATGTACTGTCTATGTTGTAGAGATGCTTGCTGTTTGAAACAACAGCTATTTCAGATTACTGATTTATTTTTTCGTTAGGTTTTAATCAATATTCTTGCCATAGCATCGCCATGCTATCTGCCTATAAGAGCATGTTATTACCTATATCCATTAATTGCCACATTGCACCATTTTCCTATTTCAGCCAATTAGGAAGCCAGTTGCTGATACAGCTCACTGACAACAGATGCCAAGTCAGCGAGCTGTTGAATTATAGCCAAAGAACATAAATAAATAAAAACAATAAGAGCCATTGATCTTTAATTCATGCCCTACTAAGGTCCTTTTGGCACTATTTCTACTACTGTCCCTGGTCCTTAGAAGATACCAGATGGAGTTGCTATTGCAGCTGGGCAGCGTAGATATTAGCCATGAGCGTTTGGATGAAAATGGAGGTTATTCACAAAGCCAAAGATCAATTCTGATAACTCACAATAGCTCACAACGACCAAAAGAGAACACACACATATTCCCCCCTCCACCCTGTGACACACACTGTCATGGATTGATTTCCTACCTCCCAGCACGAGCACAAGATCCAAAACCAACACTTGCCAAAGAACATGTCAAGTGAGACAACGAAAGATTAGATTCTGAATATTCCAAAATCTAGACCAGCCGAACCATGAAAAATAACAAAAACATACCAATACAAGACCACATTATCACCACTAATAGCCATGGATCAAATATATGTTCACCATAAGTACCAGGGATCAAGTTCTCTTCCATTACTTTTCCAAAGGTTGAACAGATATTTATTGGAAGAGTAGGAGGGAATATGAAAGCTGTAATAAAAGTGTGCCTATGAACACTTATAGACAGTCCCCTACTTCATAACATTTGGTTTGAAACATTTATAAACAATCCTTTAGTAATTAGTATCTGCTCAATTAGGCAGCTGGTTAGATCCAGATGGAGGGAGAATTCTCTCTTCAGGACCCCACCCAAAATTGGGCGGGTTTGCAGTGAAGAATTTTGGAAAATTCAGGCAGTGAGGCCAACCAGGAATTGACCTCGCCCTGCCCCCACTGGAACCTCCGCTAGCTGCTCCTTCCCCACCTCTGCATGCAAATATGGTGAGGAGGCAGAGCCTGTGGTCCCGGCAGATTTTCCTACTTTCTGCCGTCCTTACCACAAATTCCCGACACTATCGTTCATAATATGGAGTACGCTCCAGGAAATGGAAGTAGCTATCCCTCCAAACAGCCCCAGGTTGCCCCTGAGTCAGAAGGTCGTGGGTTCAAACCCCGTTCCAGAGACTTGAGCCCATAATCCAGACTGACACTCCAGTGCAGTGCTGAGGGAGTGCTGCACTGTCGGAGGTGCCGTCTTTCGGATGACACGTTAAACCGAGGCCCTGTCTGCCCTCTCAGGTGGACGTAAAAGATCCCATGGCACAAAACGAAGAAGAGCAGGGGAGTTTTCCCAGTGTCCTGGTCAATATTTATCCCTCAACTAACACCTAGAACAGATTATCTGGTCATTATCACTTTGCTGTTTGTGGGAGCTTGCTGTGCGCAAATTTGCTGCCATGTTTCCTACATTACAACAGTGACTACACTTCAAAAGTACTTCATTGGTTGTAAAGCACTTTGGGATTTCCTGAGGTCATTAAAAGCGCTGTATATGTGCAAGTCTTTTTTTCTTTTCAGATACTTAGGCCGCGATTTTGCCTACCGAGGTGGGTCTGGTGCGACCCCGCTGCCGGCTCCAGCCCGCTCTGTAGAATGATCTTACGATGATTGGGCTTGTTAAGCCCCACCCAGTGCATTTGCCGGCCAATTGAAGGAAGCGGGTCTGATGACGTCATTTCTCTTCTTCTTAGGCAGTTCCGCAGAACCGAGGATGACTTAAACTTCATTTGATGATGTGTCATCAGCCGGTTTCCTTAAAGGGACTACGGCCAACTTTATTTTGACAGTTGTGCTGTCAGTGTTCTACAGCATTGAGGTGCTGCAAACACTGACAATGACTGCACAAAGGTGCACGGCTGCACCAAGGCTCTCCCATGACTCCCTCCATATGCTTATGGAGGGAGTCACAGCACGCAGGGAGGTTCTCTTCCCTTCCAATGGGTGGAAGAGACTTCCCCAGGAGATCAACGCAGCCTGGTTGCACATTGCACAGGAGGGCACAAGCAGGGATGTGGTCAGGAGGACCAGGCTGCAGTGGCGCAAACCTTTCAATGATCTCAGTAGATCATAAAACGTTAGTACAAAGCCACACTCAACCTCATCCTGCTGTGCCACTCATCACATCCCCATCACTCTGCCTTCCCTACCCTACTCCTGCACATCCTTACTCACACCAGCTTACCTTGCACCTCCACCCATCCCCCTCTATCTATATTGTCACTTCCCCACCTCACTAGCCACCCCTCACACTCACCCTCATCCTAGTGCAATCATACCAACTAACAACACACAAGGGTAGGCACTTCGGTGTTTTATCCAATGTTCATGTAAAGTTTCTGTTAATGTGGTGTCAAACATTGAAATCTTTATTTTCAACACTTTGCGTTCTTGGACAGATTTGTGTTCACCTTTGGAAGTGGCTTAGTGAGTTGTAGTGAATGGTGAGACATAACGGTACCCCCAGCAATGGTGATGAGTGTGAAAGGAATGGCTTGGGCATTGTCGGGATGCTTTATGATGTTGGTGTGAGGTGGTGCCAACCTGGCGCATCATGTGGCAGCCAGGGTGTACAGCGTCAAGTGAAATAAATCTGGCCATGGTGAGGCCATCCCTGGCGGTCTGTTCAGCGATGTGGTTGGGTGCTGATGCCCTGTGTCCTGTGCAGCATCAGTTGATTGCGGAGAAATGTTGGTGTTGTTGTTGGTGCTGCTGGTGAGCCTGGTGCTGCTGGTGTTGGGGCTCATCGTGGTGGGATTCTGAGGACCTAGGTGAGATATTTTCAAGGGCACCAATGCTGATGGAATAGATGGCAGGTGAGGTTGAGATGACAGAAGCAATCTGTCAATGGTGAGAGAGGTTGTTCCAATGAGGTGACACTGGATAGAGAGTTTGCTCCAAACACTTGCAAGCTTCATAAAGCTCAATCTGTCTTCCAAATGCAGTAAGCAACAGCTTCTAACCTTGGAAAGTGAACAGCGATGAAATGGGAGCTTTTATAGACTTTTTGCAGCTGGCAAGTTAAGAAATTATCCCATGCTGACACAACTCCCGCCCTGCTTACCTGACGTGATCCCCGAGCAGCGGGGAAGCCGTTGGTGAACTCTAAAAATCTAAAGGTGAGCTTAAAATAGTTTTAAAGTGCCTGTTAACAAGCTCTTAATAATCTAAATTGCCTCCCCTGCCGTTTGGTGTCGGATCTGTTCAGCGATGACAGACCCGACATCTGGGAGACTAGTGTGGAGGCGGGTTGACAGCGGGTTCCCTATCTGTCAAAAAAAAAATTCCCACCCGACCCGCCACCAAATGCGCCCGCTGACCCCCTGAAAATTTCCCCTTAGACCCTGAAGGCCTGAGTCACAGGTGAAGCCTTCAGTTGGAGTCTTCATTACAATCTTCAGGGCACTTCCACTCCTTTCAGGTCCCTCGTCAGATCTTCTGGTGCTGCAGTGGTGTCCCCATGGAGATTCTACTGTGTCTGCTGGTGGGCTCCTTCCTGATGGAGGGAATCCTGCTCTTCATCTCTAAGGTGCGTCAACCCAGCAAAATGGGTCAAGACTCGAGCAGACAGAAGTACCGTCCCACTGACTCCAAGCCCACAAGTCAACGGTCTGCAGCGTGGAGGATGTACACTGGAAGAAACTGCTAAATATAAAGTTATTTTGCACATTAATAAAAGCATTACCTTTTAATTCAATCTTGGATTTAATGTACCCCAAAAGAAATTCAACATAAGACCCTTACTTGACATCAGAGAGCAAAATGGATCATTTCCATCTAATCCAGGTGACTGAAAATGTTTCAGAAAATTGGAAAAGACTTTAAACAATGTTTTTTTTGTGAGCTATTGGAGCGTATCAAAAAAGTGAAAGCAGCCATTGTCCTGCCTGCTATTAAGGAAAACGTACTATGTATAAGAATTTTAACTTGGAAGAAAGTGATAATCAAGGGTGTGAAGATTCAGGATTTTCTGACAATTTTTTCACAGAAATGACTTGGAAAAGACCTGCATTTAAATGTTGGGTCAACGAAAAAAGGTAACCAATTGATTAGCCTATCTCAGTAACACTTCACGCCAATTGTGTTGTGAAGTAATTGGTCCCATGTGCTCGGCGGGGGCTGTCTGGGCATAGGCCCTCCTTCTAGTTGCGAACACATAGATAAAATATGGATGGAAAGACACACCGACACTTAGGGGTAGAAATTAGGTCGCGCCCCATTTGGGGCGCAAATATCGTCCGGACGCAAATATTAGCGCCTGGCGCTAATTATCGGCACTGACAGGAAACTTCACTTTTACCGCTCCGGGAGGTGAGTGGAGCACTAAAGCAGGCGCTGCACACCTCTCTTAAGGCGCAAAGGCCGAGCAGTGAGGCGCTAACTCGGAGCGCTGGCGAAGCTCATGTAATGTCAGTCAGCAATGGAACACACACACAATGGCACGGGCCAGTTCTTAAAGGGGATGGTTAATCTTGCTTTCCATCCACATCCTGTTCATTGCAGCCTTGAATCTCGGCCTGGAGAGACTTGCACATCAAATGTGCTGGAAAGAACAATGGAGAGTACCAGGCAAAGAGCTCAGAGTGCAGCTCCCACAGTCTCTGCTACATCGATACAAGGAATGGCAAATCAAAATGAACCTGCAAAGTGCTGCTCAGTACCCAAAACTCCTTCACACAACGTTGAATCTCTCCAGAAGTCTCTCCCTCTCTCTCTCAGAATGCGTAGTTCAAAAATGCCACCAACAATAAAAGACAGGAAGAGGCCCCCTTTAAATAGCGCCCCCCCCCAGCCCCACAGCGATTGATAGCGTTCCAGTCTTCTGGTCGTTGGAAGCGCCAGGCGGTAAGGCAGGGGGCGCCACTCAATTTCCGCTCCGGGGCGCCACAAGGGCGTTGCACCATGGAATGACGTCACAATCTGCGTGCGCAGGTGATCGCAGCGGTAAGTTTTAGCGCCGCCGCACAATCTCAAGTTAAGTTCTCGAGCGGCGCAAACATCGCTGCGCCCGGGCATTAGCGGCTTTGCGCCCCATTAGCGCCCTCTTAAGGCGCTAACGGGAGGCGCAACCAAGTGAATTTTTACCCCTTAGGCTTTTAAGCAGAAAGCAGCATAGAAAAAACTCAGAAGATTGAGATACAAAAAATTAGTTAGAAGTTATTTTGATTAACTCAAGCAGAATGACCCACTGATGTGGGAACATGCAGTGTGTTCATCATTTTGTATTATTATGCAGACAAGTTGCACTGATTTTTTTTTATATTCATTCACGGGATGTGGGCGTCGCTGGCAAGGCCAACATTTATTGCCCATCCCTAACTGCCCTCGAGAAGGTAGTAATGAACCCCCTTCTTGAACCGCGGCAGTCTGTGTGGATTATACTTTGTCGTAGCGGTTTTGTACAGCTGAGTGTCTCGCTCGGCCATTTCAGAGCGCAGTTAAGAGTCAACCACATTGCTGTGGGTCTGGAGTCACATATAGGCCCAGACCGGGCAAGGACGGCAGATTTCCTTCCCTAAAGGACATTAGTGAACCAGATGGATTTATACGACAATCCGGTTGTTTCATGGTTAACATTACTGACACTAGCTTTTTATTCCAGATTTATTTAATTAACTGAATTTAAATTCCCCAGTTGCCGTGGTGGGATTTGATCTTATGTCTCCGGATCATTAGTCCAGGCCTCAGGATTGACTAAAGTGTAAACAGTCCGCTTATGCAATCGATCAAAGCTAAAGAAGAGAAAGAGAAAATTGTATAAGTGATGTTTAAGGCCGTGATGGTCCAAAACTTGTCCAAACTTCGGGAAAGCAAGCATAAAATGTGCGGAAATAACCACATTGCAAGATATTGTAAATCATAGAATGTGCAAAATCAGTATATAGACTCTGTTCCAGTACCATGGGATAAAGAATGCCAGCAACTTCATGATGCCAACTGTACTCCACAACTGAGAAAACGATCATTCCTACAATGATTAAATCTAACCCCAAAATTTTAAGTTCAGTGAAATCAGTTTTGATTGTGTAAATATTGAAACTATAAGCTTCCAGTTATGGATTTCACTTCACTCATTTTAAGAGGAGTGGGTTACATGCTTGTAAACTGCATTGTGCTAGGGGTCTGATGTTTCCAGCACTTTGATGGGGGGTGGTGTTGCTGTGGGGACTGGCGGATTAGGTTGACAATGGGGCAGAATTTGTGGTCGGTATGACGGCGCATACCGCCTTTGAAATCCCGAACTTGCGATCTGTCAAGTTCCGACTAGATAGATCATCCGCTACGACTGTCAAATCCTCATTGCTGGTGAGAAGTTGGGCTAATTGCCCATAAGCTGCGCAGCAATTAAGCTGGAAAATTTTACGGCTGGTGCAAACAGGTGCAGGAGCCTGTTTGCACAGCGTAAGGGAAGGGAGGATGAGAAAAATGTATAATTAAAAACAAACACGTAAAAGTGTCATGTATCAACCTACCAGGCAGCTCTAAAGGCTCGGTTTGAGGGATGAGATGTTTTAATCTTATTTTTAATCTTGCAGAGTATTCCAGTAAATAACTGTACTTACTCCAAAGTATTCCCTGTGCTTTTTAAAGCCAAGTACTGCGCTTGGCAAATAAATATTCACAGCGTTTAATTTAAAATTTGATTGATGCCGGGCATCGGAGATTTCTGTTTGCTGATTGGCTAGTGAAAGGAGCACTGCCCCACGGGATCCCAGGTATGCTATACACAACGGTGCGCCCCTGGGATCCGTGGGCCTCTACGCTGCCCACAACTCCGCAGCATTTCACAGCTAGTTTTTGTTTGGGGCCTCACACCAGGTAAGTGCGGATGTTGTTCGGAGGTCAGCGGCGAATTCCGTAGCTACGTCGCTGAGCCGCAATTTCAGGGCCAATTCAAAAAAAAAATTATTTTAATGTTTGTGCTTCATAAATTAAGAAGCAGGAACTGGGTTTGAGTAGATCATACAAATTTTCTAAACACCCACCAGACGCAGCAATTTAACCATTTTTCCTGTTAGGTTGTTCAGATTAGAAAGTTGGCTGTCTGCCGAATGTTCAAGCTTGCAAAGCTCTTTTCTGGTCAAGCTCTTGCATAGTTTCTTATGTTTTAGGTACTGTCTTCACAGCATCAGTTTACCCGTTCCAATTTGGATGCTGTAACTGTCCCTGAATTCCAAGATTGTCCCAAATTCGTTTTGTTTCCGCACTGAGACTAGCTGCTAATAAGTATATAATCTTTTACTCATGGTAGACTCAACAGGAAATGCTCTTGATACGTGTATGCAGGTGTTTCTTGAATAATGCTGCATTATATATACTTCTTTTGGACAGCATGCCATTAGTTTTTACTAATAGGCAACATTGTATTGTGTTCAGTCAACAAGGATTTTGATACACAACGGTATCAACACATTGAACCAGAATCAGCTGTTCCTGTAAAAATACTGATTATGGCCACACATTATCTCAAATGCACTTGTAGTCTCTCAATGTTCCTGAGAAATTAAGGTGGTGAATGACCTGTAACAGCGAGCAAGGTTGAGTATGGAAAGCAAGCATTTTTAGTGGGAAAGACAACACACATAACTGTGATGGCCATGACTGATACCAACTGACAACAGAGAAATTCTGCCTTCTCAGGGTCAATCATGCCATTAGAATCAGTGTTTGGCCTCCAGGTACTTCTGACACAGATTGTCATGATGAAAGAACATTTGATACTTTCCCACCAACAGGTTGCAACTGGTGTGATTTCTTTTTAATCAATAACAGATGCGATCACTTCAACCAAACAGACCTTAAAGAAAGCAATTTACACTAATGGCAATTTAGGACATTGGCTAACTTTTTATTGACTTGTAAAAGCTCCATAATGAGGACTCTGGATGAGAATGCTCTTCACATTGGTCATCTGGAATTTCTATCACCATTTTGTGTGGAAAGATTTCCCAGTTGAAGGTTAAAGGGTCTGCCCTTTAGCCATGTAATGTTCCTGCCTTTCTCCTGAGAATAGAGTGTTATAATGATTGAATAGTGAACTAGTAATTGATTAACTGGACGAGTAAAAACCTGATTGGACCTTTCTTTTCCCCACCCCTATACTTTATATAGTCATTTCGGACAATGAGCCGGTGATTAATAGTTGGTGGTACCAGGAAAAAATGGATTAGAATCCAGACTATGTAATGAGTTTTGACATTGGAGAGCAGTAAGAACACGTAGAACAAAATATCTGCAGTTACGGAGGAACAAGAGAAAAATTCAGAGGGCCATTGATCACAGTAGCATTAAATAGAAAAGGACAAAAAGAAGGTTATGATTGGAAAGAATAGGGTGGTTGCAGGCTAGAGATGAGGCAGGGATGTCTATCAGATGACTAGTTTCTTATTGTGTCCTGTTGAGTGTGAGAGGTATTAGAACAGTATTCCCCAAATATAGGAGTAGGATTTCTGTCTGGATGGACTTGGGCTTTCTAGAGAGTTGAGTTGTTGAAAGGAACAGTCTTCGAGCACAACACAGGAAATAGAGCATCATGAAACACCTGTTCGAGTCCCACTTGAGGTCCACGGAGATAATATATGCAAGAATGTTAAAGAAAGAACTTGCATTTATATAGTGTATTTCATGACCTCAGGACGTCCTGTGGTGTTTTACAGCCAATGAAGTACTTTTGAAGTGTAATCACTGTTGTAATGTAGAGAAATGCAGTAATTGCACAGCAAGATCCCTCAAACAGCAATGAGATAAATGACCAGATGATCTGTTTTAGTGATGATGGTTGAGGGATAAATATTGGTCAGGACACTGGGAAAACTCTGCTGCTCTTCTTTGAATAGTCCCATGCGATCCTTTAGATCCACCTGAGAGAGCAGACGGGGCCTCGGTTTAATGACTCAGGACAAGGAAGGACTAATGATGGAGATGGTAGCTATTGCTTGAGCTCACAAGAGAACATAAGAAATAGGAGCAGGAGTCGGCCATTTGGCCCCTCGAGCCTGCTCCGCCATTCAATACGATCATGGCTGATCTTCTACCTCATCTCCACTTTCCTGCACTATCCCCATATCCCTTGATTCCCTTAATATTCAAAAATCTATCAATCTCTGTCTTGAATATACTCAACGACTGAGCCTCCACAGCCCTCTGGGGTAGAAAATTCCAAAGATTCACCACCCTCAGTGAAGAAATTTCTCCTCATCTCAGTTCTAAATGGCCGACCCCTTATTCTGAGACTGTGACCCCTGGTTCTGGACTCCCCAGCCAGGGGAAACATCCTCCCTGCATCTACCCTGAGAGAGCTTTGACAAAAACTGTTTCTGGAGAATTTAAAGACAGGAGAGTTTTATTATTTCATCGAAGGGCAAGGAGGAGTTTTAAGATGCAGTGATTCAGGTACTATATTGGAATAGGAAGAGAGAATTAAGGAACCTAGCTGATGGCCCATGAACTAAATTGCAGGACTTCATGAAGAGTGGGAAAGAAAGCAGGGTAAATAAAGTAATTTATGTGGTGTTTAGTTTGTGTTTAAAAGCCTGTAGTTTAGTGAATGTTTTAGAACTTGTTTAGTTAGTGCAAATAAACTGTTCTCTATCTTTGTGTGAACTAAATTGAACCTTTTGACCCAATACCCATTTTATTGGTAATCATTGATTTAAAGCAGACCGTCTGTAGAAATCTCCAATGGAATTCAGAATCCAAATGCACCAATTGGTTGGACTTGGCCTCTGCTTGAAAGAAGAAAGTACCTGCATTGATATAGCATCTTTCACGACCTCAGGGCTCAGACCAAAGCGCTTTGCAGCTAATTAAGTACTTTTGACTAAAGCAGAATACTACGGAGGCTTGAAGTCTGAAATAAAAACAGAAAATGCTGGAAACACTCGGCAGGTCAGGCAGCATCTGTGGAGAGAGAAACAGAGTTAACGTTTCAGGTCGATGACCTTCCATCAGAGGTACTTTTGAAGTGTAGTCACTGTTGTAATGTAGGAAACGCGGCAGCCAATTTGCGCACAGCAAGCTCCCACAAACAGCAATGTGGTAATGACCAGATAACCTGTTTTAGTGATGTTGGTTGAGAGATAAATATTGGCCAGGACACCAGGGATAACTCCCCTGCTCTTCTTCAAAGTAGTGATGTGGGATCTTTTACTTCCACCTCAGAGGGTAGACGGGGCCTCGGTTTAACGTCTCATCTAAAAGACGGCACATCTGACAGGGCAGCACTCCCTCAGCACTGGACTGGACTGTCAGCCTGGATTATCTGCTTAAGTCTCTGGAATGGGATTTGAACCCACAACCTTCTGACTCACAAGCAAGCGTGCTACCCACTGGTAACAGCTGACACCTCACCATAACCTGCTCTTCTGGAGTAGATTACATTCTGGAACCAACCTGAAATTCTACAATATAAACAGTTCCCTGATATGCCATCGAATACAGCTATAATCCACCAATCTGCATGCTGCGCTCATTTCCAAAGGGGGCCTCAAAAAGGTGTTAGGCCCCCTATTTAAATATTCAATGGAGTTTAACGCCAATTTAAGGCACACGGCCTCGATGTCTGTGTAGGTGCCTTTACCAACATAGCGGGCGGCACAGTTCGGGAGCGGAGTGAGCATGCAGACGCTGCTCATCAGATTGGACCATAGCCGCCTATTTTTCGCCTGTAAAACAGGTGTAGCACGATTCAGTTTCCCAGCCACTTTTTGCTTTTTAATATATTTACCTCTTTTTTTAAAACAATTAATTTGATCAAAAACATATGTTGCTGGAATTTTCGCACAGAATTAGGACAGTTAGTAGGGTGGTATCATATCTACTTTGACAAAATTAGTACAAAAGTATTATATTCATGATACAATAGCAAAATGCTGCAGATGCTGGAAATCTGAAATAACAACAGAAAATGCTGGCAGCACTCAACAGGTCAGGCAGCATCGAGGAGATAGAAACAGAGTTAACCTTTCAGGTCTGGGGTCCCTGGCCTGCTGAGTGCTTCCAGCATTTTCTGATATTATATTCATGAGTTAGTTTACAATCAGACTTTTGACACTGGAATCCCATTTTGAATCATAAACCCACTCTCCTTTCAATGGTAAAAGCACCTCAAAGCACTGGAGAGGTACCACCAACGCTGCCTCCGCAAAATCCTGCAAATCCATTGGCAGGATAGGCGTACCAACATCAGTGTTCTCGCTCAGGCCAACATCCCCAGCTTTGACCACGCTCGATCAGCTCCGATGGACGGGTCACATCGTCCGCATGCCCGATACGAGACTCCCAAAACAAGCGCTCTACTCGGAGCTCCGACACGGCAAGAGAGCCCCAGGTGGGCAGAGGAAACGCTTCAAGGACACCCTCAAAGCCGCCTTGAAAAAGTGCAACATCCCCACTGACACCTGGGAATCCCTGTCCCAAGACCGCACAAAGTGGAGGAGAAGCATCCGGGAAGGCGCCGAACACCTCGAGTCTCTTCACCGGGAGCAAGCGGAAGCCAAGCGCAGGCAGCGCAAGGAGCGCACGTCAACCCAAGCACCCCACCCACCCACCCCTTCAACCACCCTCTGCCCCACCTGTGACAGAGACTGTAGGTCCCGCATTGGACTCATCAGTCACCTGAGAACTCATTTTTAATGTGGAAGCAAGTCATCCTCGGTTCCGAGGGACGGCCTAAGAAGAAGAAGAAAAGCACATGTTATAATCATGAAATCTCTGTTAAGATAAAGTAGATAAACATCACATCTTAATTGCAATCTTAATTATAAATGAGCACTCCTGTCCTATTTAATCTCAGCTCCATTAGTTTGCACTTTGCCCTCCTTTCATTGTTGATTTTGATAATCTCCAGCTCCGATTAATCTCCAGCTCCGATTAATCTCCAGCTCCGATGAATGGGACTATTCACAGGTACATCGTTAAATTGTTCTCTCACCTATCAGCTGATGCATTGTAATGAGTAATTCCTTTTCCGAGCTGTACCTCCAACAGATGCACCACCGGAAACACCTTAGATGTTTATTTATGGTTTTGAGAAGATAGCAGGCAAGTTTGCATTGTTTTTACTGTTACCAGAAAAGTACTGCAGTTACATTGTTATTTTGAACCATGTGTGGAAAGTAGGAATACTGGGAGCACTGCCTCTTGGTTTTTTAACTCCCGGTGAGATTTTTACCAATGTAAAGAGCTGATAAGACAGTCAGCTCGATTGGTCTGTAGCAAAAGAACAGCAGTACAAAACGTTCCTTAAAAGAAAAAATATATTAATTGAACTGCTGCTATTGCACAGCTGAAATGATGTGAGACCACTTCACCTGTAGCAGCCTGTATGGCAGCGACAGGACTTCACTTCTGGCAGTAACAGGATGAAACAACTGTGGTGAATTCAGCTACAGTACAGGATAGAGACAGTACAGAGCCCAAATACAGCACAATACAAACAGAAAATGCTGGAAATCTGCATCAGAAACAGAAAGAACGTACCTTGCAGATGCACCCATCCCTCTTTGTCCATACACTTCCTCACATCTCCATCTGACCATCCACCACTGACACTCACCCTCATCTTAATGCAATGTCACGCCTCTCCCTTATAGTCACCAAATCCGTGCCCGCAACTCCATGTTTGAACCTCTCCAATCAAGTTTCCACCCCTGGCACTCCTGGCCGGCCTCCCATCCAAAACTCTGCTTCCTGTATCCTAGCTCACACCATTTATTTGGAGATGCGCTGGGAGTTGTGGGGGTGGGGGGTGGGTCCGTGGATCTGGTAGCGTGTGTGAAAACCGGAAGTTACTGCAGCGCGCCTGTCAGTGGCTGGGTTCCAGGTTTCCCAAGCAATTAACGCGAGCGGGCGTGATTACGACACACATGGGTCTATTTCAGCTGAGGTATTTAAAGGAACACTGCGAAGATGACAGGTGAAGGATTGTGGAGCTGGGAGAAAGATTGGTAGCTGCAAATAATGCAGTCTCAATGTTCCAAAGCTGCCCCTCGCTTTAGTGATGCCTTCCTGGACCTCATGCTGCGAGGTGTTAGGGCCCACAGGGAGGTGTTATTCCCTACCGACGGGAGGAAGAAGCCAGCCTCACTTACAAAGAAGGCATAGCTGGAGATAGCGGGGGAGGTCAGAAGCAGGAGTGTGGTGGCATGTTCATTGATACAATGCAGGAAGAGATTTAATTACCTCATGAGGGCAGGAAAGGTGAATGCAATGCCACATTCTACTACATCCTGATGTGCGTGTCACCCCAACCCCCTCACTCTGCCTTCCCAAGCCTGCTCCTGCACATCACTCCCCACACTAACATACCTTGCAGGTGCACCCATCCCTCTTTGTCTATGCACTTCCTCACATCTCCATTTGACCATTCACCACTGACTCTCACCCTCATCTTAATGCAATGTCACGCCTCTCCCTTATAGTCACCCTCAACAGATGTTGTCCATCCATCTGTTCCATTCATTCCATGACTCTCACTCAAAGGTCACTTGTTTCCCTCCTTGCAGGAGAAGAGAGCACAGAACACCAGGGAGAGACAGAGAACCAGATGTGGCTATCCAGTCATCGCAACGCTCACTTCATCAGAGGAGGGGGCATTGGAGCTAACTGGAGTATCAGAGTTGTTGGTGGTGGGAGATGGAGAGATGGGGAGCTCCCAGCTACCTGGTAACAGAATTAAATATCTCACAGCCACATGGTATACAACAGTCACTCATGTTGACTTGATGTCAGCAGCCAGTGAAATATGATCATGTGCATAATGGTCACTTAAAACATTCTTACCATGACTTTCTAATTGATGTCTTTAATCTCCCACAGGCCCATCAAGTGTCCAACAGGCGGTGGAAACGGAGGAGGAATAAGATTCCTCAGAGGAGGTCGCTATCTCTGAGGGTGCACCGTCACAGGATGCATGCACACCATGCACCAGCTCAGATACACACACGTCAGTGGGACCATCAAGACAGATAGTTGTGTTGTCACCTGATGTCTCACAGATCACATGTGAGCAGGAACAGATAGTGGAGACAAGGACAGCAGTGGAGAGTCCTCGTGGGAGGGCGCTGGATGCTCCAAGCTCTGCTCAGCTGGACGCAGATGCTGAACCTCGGGGGTCGTCGACAAAGGATAAAACTGGAGGAGCAGCAAAAAATGTGAGCGGCTCTGTCAGGATTTCCAGGCGCGATGGGCACGTTTGCAGAGAGAATGGAGGAGTCCATCCCAAGCATGACTAGCATGATGTCACAGGCCATGGCTATGATGTGTTTGTCCATGAAATGGGTGGCCACCTGCAAGGAGCATCAAACGCGGCAGACAAACGAGTGCATGCTTGCCCTCACCAACAGCTTGCACACTCTGAATGCTACCTTAACTAGGATGGATCAAAACCTAGACTTGGCCGTTCAGCGCCCCACTGATGTGCAGCAAAGTGCTCTCCAGCTCATTGCTAGCAGGAAAGTGTGAGTGGGACATGAGAGGGATGATGCTGCCACCTGTCCCGATGGCCGAGTCTGCCCCTGCACAGGTGCAGGTGGAGGTGTCTTTAGCGCGGGCCTCACGGGCTCCAAGACCCAGAGGACGTTGGCCAAGAGCATCTGAGCAGTCAGAATAGGGATGTGAGCAGCCTGCCGCTACCTCTGCTGAAGCCACAGGGGTGGCAGGTTGTAGGAGTTACAGGAAAAGGAAAATGAAAGATTACAAGTTGCACAAGGGAATGCACATGAGTGTTTTAGACATGTCACAATACGAAGTGACTGTATCAGTTTTGATGCGCACATAAAATTATTCCTTTGCACCACTTTCCAGCCTTGCCCATTTTTTCCCGCAGCCTGGCAACTGACCTTCTCAGTCCTGATGAATGGTAAGACAAGACTTCAATCTGAGCAATGGGTGTCTGTGAAAGGGAGGCTTTGTTGATTGCAGGACTGCTTTGGTGGGGGGCAAGTGTGTTCAGCATGTGTCTGCCAGATGGGTACAATGGTGCAACCTCAGTAAATGTTGCCATGATGAGTCGATCCCAGTTAGCAGTGTGGACTGCTGCTGGTGCTGTTGTTGCTGGTGCTTATCCTGGTCCTCATCTGAAGTCCAAGGTGAAACAGCAGAAGCGGCACCCACGCTGATCTGATCTTTGACAGAGTTAAAGTGGAGATCAGGTTCACAAACCACCAAAGTAGTGAAAGTCACCTCCAAAATAGTAGAAACCACCTCCAAAATAGTAGAAACCACCTCCAAAATAGTAGAAACCACCTCCAAAGCACTGAAAGCAAACTCTCAGAACAAGTGCTGTGAGTGAAAGCCTTTCCCTCAGGTAAGGAAGCAGGTGTGAGGTCTCTTTTTGCCTGTCATTTGTTCAGCCCTCTCAATTGCCGCTGTGCTCTCGCCTTGCTTTCACTGGCGAGGTCCAGGAAGCTCGGGAAACCCATGGACCCACAGAGAAAGTTGAAAACCCCTGTTCAAAAAGCCTCTTAACTACCTCTTTATTGCTTTCAATTGGTAACCCGCCTCTCCTGAGGAGGTTTCTCGCACTCTGCTGAACGCGCTCCAGTGAAATGCGGAAGTCGGCGGGTTGGAGCCGGCCTCCTGACACGCTGTCAATTTCAGCGCTTTTTAACCACCCACCCACTCCCAAACCCACTCGCTGCGGTGAGTAAAAATTCCCCTCAAGTCCCGATCAGCCCCCGTGCTCACTGACCTACATTGGCTCCTGTTTGAGCAATGCCTCGATTTTAAAATTCTCGTCCTTGTTTTCAAATCCCTCCATGGCCTCGCCCCTCCCTATCTCTGTAATCTCCACCAGCCCCCTAACCCTCTGAGATCTCTGCGCTCCTCCAATTCTGGCCTCTTGAGTATCCCCGATTTTCATCGCTCCACCATTGGCGGCCGTGCCTTCAGCTGTCGAGGCCCTAAGCTCTGGAATTCCCTCCCTAAACTCTCCACCTCTCTACCTCTCCTTCCTCCTTTAAGACGCTCCTTAATACCTACCTCTTTGACCAAGCTTTTGGTCATCTGCCCTAATATATCTTTATGTGGCTCGGTGTCAAATTTTGTTTGATAATGTACCTGTGAAGCGCATTGGGACATTTTATTAAGTGAAAGGCGCTATATAAATGCAAGCTGTTCATTTTGTTGTTGCTATAGTACCGGAACAGCCCTAATGAAAGTCGCAAATGACATCCGCTGTGACTGTAACCATGGTACACTATCCCTCCTCAGCCTTCTCAGTCAGCCTGCAGCCTTTGACACGGTTGACCACACCATCCTCCTCCAATGCCTCTCCTCCATTCTCTCGCTGTGTGGGTCTGCGTTTGCCTGGTTCAACTCTTACCTGTCCAGTCATAGCCAGAGAATCTCATGCAGAGGCTTCTCTTCCCGCTCCCGCCCCGTTACCTCTGGAGTCCCCAAGGATCTATCCTTGGCCCCGTCCGAGGTCAGATTCGAACCCGGGTCTCTGGCGCTGTGAGGCACCAGTGCTAACCACTATGCCACCGTGTTGCATACTTCTCATCTACATGTTGCCCCTCGGCAACATCATCTGAAAACACACCAGGCTCCACATGTACACTGTCGACACCCAGCTCTACCTCACCACCAACTCTCTCTATCCCTCACTGCCTCTGTGTTGTCAGCCTGCTTGTCCAACATTCAGTCCAGCCAAAATTGACTTCAATTAAACACTGGCAAGACCAAGGCCATTGTCCTTGGCCCCTGCCACGAGCTCTGCTTCCTAGACACCGACCCCATATCCTCTCCATCACAAAGACCGCCTACTTCCCTCTCCGTAATATCTTCCCTCTCCACCCCTGCTTCAGCTCATCTGCTGCTGAAACACTCAGCTCTCCTCTTGTTATCTCCACACTCACTCTGTCCAATGCTCTCCTGGCTGGCCTTCCCTTTGTCACCCACCATAAACTTCAGCTCATTCAAAACTCTGCTGCCGGTATCCTAGTGAACCTGGCTGCTACGGAAACCATCTGACAATATGAACAAGGCACCTGGGAGCCTGAGCTGCTGCCACAAAACCGCTTGGAATGTAATGTGAAGCATCTTGGGACGTTTTTCTACATTAAAATCACTATATAAATGCAAGTTGTTGTTGTAAATGCCAGCTCTTCAGCCCCTGCACTGGCTGGCTGCTCCCACCTGCCACCTACCTCTTCTACTGTCTTCTGAGGGGTTCAGCTTGGCTTGATAGAGAGGTCATCACCCTGATAAATGTCTCGTCCATTCCTCAGCTGCTGGGTGCTCCTTGCGAATGGCCAGCAATCTGTGCAGGGACAAACTCTCGGTTGCCACTAAGGAGTGTGAAGCTGCCCTCAAGGTTCTCTCAAGGCCTGAAGTGAGAGCTTCCTGCAAATTGGAGTCCAAGGTCCCAATTGCAGCACAGTATTGGTCAGCAGTGCTCCATTTGTGCGTTAGCCCTCTGTCCTCAGGCACTCCCCAGCAGATGGCCATGGACTTGCCACTCACTCCGTAGTACTTGGCCAGCTCCCAAAAACCTCTTGAATACCAACACAGATATCAGGGCCGCACTGCTGCATGTTCTCTGCCAATCCATGCAGCGAGCTCTGAAGATTCACAAAGGCCTGCGTCAAAAATTGATTAATAGGTCAGCAGCCCCTGTAAGATACAAATCCATTACTGCTTGTCTGCTGCCACCTTTGCTTTCTCTTTCTGACTTGTGCGAGTGATCACCAGGTGCTTCCTTCACCTTCTCTATCAGATTCGTATGAGGTGAATGTAGGTGAGTTGGCACTTCCGGGATTTGGAGTGCGAGATGCCAGCTTCCAGAGTTCCTGACACAAAGCTGGGTGGGCGTGTGTGCTGTGAGGAGGATGCAGAGAAACTCCAGTATGATTTGGACAGGTTGGGTGATTGGGCAGATGCATGGCAGATGCAGTATAATGTGGATAAATGCGAGGTTATCCACTTTGGTGACAAAAACAGGAAGACAGATTATTATCTGAATGGCAATAGATTGGGAAAAGGGGAAGTGCAATGAGACCTGGGTGTCCTTGTGCACCAGTCGCTGAAGGTAAGCATGCAGGTGCAGCAGGCGGTTAAGAAGGCAAATGGTATGTTGGCCTTCATAGCGAGAGGATTCGAGTACAGGAGCAAGGATGTCTTGCTGCAGTTGTACAGGGCCTTGGTGAGACCACCCCTTGAGTATTGTGTGCAGTTTTGGTCGCCTTATCTGAGGAAGGATGTTCTTGCCATGGAGGGAGTGCAGCGAAGATTCACCAGACTGATACCTGGGATGGCAGGAATGACGTATGAAGAGAGATTGGGTCAATTAGGCTTATATTCGCTAGAGTTTAGAAGAATGAGAGGTGATCTCATTGAAACTTATAAAATTCTAACAGGACTAGACAGACTAGATGCAGGAAGGATGTTCCCGATGGCGGGGGAGTCCAGAACCAGAGGTCACAGTCTAAGGATAAGGGGTAAGCCATTTAGGACTGAGATGAGGAGGAATTTCTTCACCCAGAGAGTGGTGAACCTGTGGAATTCTTTACCACAGAAGGCAGTTGAGGCCAATTCATTAAATATATTCAAGAAGGAGTTAGATATATTTCTTAAGGCTAAAGGGATCAAGGGATATGGGGAGAAAGCAGGGACAGGGTACTGAGTTTGGATGATCAGCCATGATCTCATTAAATGGCGGAACAGGCTCGAGGGGCCGAATGGCCTACTCCTGCTCCTATCTTCTATGTTTCTATGTTTTTCTATGCTCATCTCTGTTGGTACAGATGCCACTTTTGATGCCCCTACACAAGGAGAAAAGGAAGATGTGTTAACAAAAGGGTATGTGAGGCAAGATTCTTCACACAGTAACATGCCAATATTGCCCCATGCTGTTGTTGGGTAGGAGCGCCAACATGTTCTTGAGCGGCTAAGCTTGAAAGGAAAGCAAGAAGAAGTTGAAGAGAATACTTACCTGGCAAGGTTAGCACGAAACCTCCAAGCTCCCCGTTGACCTCTATGGCCTCCAAGTAAATAATTTAGAGGGTCAGCTCCTCATGGAAAATGAGTCTTCACAGGTTGGATGGGTTGCGAGCAGTACGGACTCTCTCGATCGAGCTGCCTTCATCTCCTTTAAAAACAGTCGCAGGTTGGATGGGCTGCGAGCAGTACGGACTCTCTCGATCGAGCTGCCTTCATCGCCTTTAAAAACAGACCTTATTGAGGGAGGGCACAATGGGCTGTGTATTCCTGCCATTTGCCACTCAGGATTCTTCAGTGGTCCCTTACCCGAGGGCCAGTGCTGGCGAGGGCCCAGTTGAATTTCTACCCCATTATCTCATAGCTATTTGTGGAATCCTACTGTGTGTAAATTGTTGCCGCATTTCCTATATTACAACAGTGACGACAGTTGAAAAATACTTCATTGGATGTAAAGCCCTTTGGGATGTTCTGAGATTGTGGAAGGCGCCATATAATTGCAGGTTCTTTCTTTCCCAAACATCATATTAAGCTAAAAATAGAGCACAAAGCAACACTGGGATATGAACTTTATTATATTTGGGACTTGTATCCAACATAATTCAGAATTTCATCACTCGTTGATTTTGCAGCCGTGTTTAATTGTGTTGACAAAATCACAGACCAATATAACTGTACATTTATATTAAATATAGAAGCTTCCTTATGATCTTTTAATGAAAGGAATTTCTTTCCTTCAGAGTTATTGCCTCAAGATCGCTGTTGTAAATTAAACAGTTGCAAAGAATTATGACAAACTTCAACATCCATTGGTTCTGGTTTTTTTAAACAGAGCATTAGAACGTAAGACCATAAAAAATAGGAGCAGGAGTCGTCCATTTGGCCCTTCAAGCCTGCTCCACCATTCAGCGGCATTACCATCGCCGAATCCCCCACCATCAACACCCTGGGGGTCACCATTGACCAGAAACTTAACTGGACTAGCCACATAAATACTGTGGCAACAAGAGCAGGTCAGAGGCTGGGTATTCTGCGATGAGTGTCTCACCTCCTGACTCCCCAAAGTCTTTCCACCATCTACAAGTCAGGAGTGTGATGGAATACTCTCCACTTGCCTGGATGAGTGCAGCTCCAACAACACTCAAGAAGTTCGACACCATCCAGGACAAAGCAGCCTGCTTGATTGGCATCCCATCCATCACCTTAAACATTCACTCCCTCCACCACCAGCGTACCGTGTCTGCAGTGTGTACCAGTTACAAGATGCACTGCAGCAACTCGCCAAGGCTTCTTCGTCAGCACCTTCCAAACCTGCAACCTCTTCCACCTAGAAGGACAAGGGCAGCAGGCGCATGGGAACACCACCACCTCCAAGTTCCCCTCCAAGTCACACACCATCCTGACTTGGAAGTATATCGCCGATCCTTCATCGTGGCTGGGTCAAAATCCTGGAATTCCCTCCCTAACAGCACTGTGGGAGTACCTTCACCACATGGACTGCAGCGGTTCAAGAAGGCGGCGGCTCACCACCACCTTCTCAAGGGAAACTAGGGATGGGCAATAAATGCTGGCCTTGCCAGTGACACGCACATCCCATGAATTAATAAAATAAGATCATGGTTGATCTTTTACCTATTTGCATATGCAAAAGGCTTAACACTTGTTTCAGGCATGGGCCCTGAATGCCAATTTTTCTGCCTTTACCAATATGACAGGTGGCACACGTGTAGTGCCCCATCTGCCATATTGGATGCTTAGGTATCCATTTTGCACCTGAAAAACAGACTGTCGAGCGGTCGAATTTCTCGGCATGTAACGCTACTGCCAAACCTGAACTAGGCTGAATGCAATTTCCTAAAAATAAAATGGCCTTAACTTTAACGTTAAATTGAAAGAAAAACACAGTGAGGATTGAAGACAGGCTAGAATTCCTTGCATTGTTATTTGTTTTTACAACTGAGCAGGACCAAAGACACATATACACACAAACGTAGCGGCTTTAATCCTCCAAAGAGACTTGACAATGTTCAAGAGGAAAGAAGTAACCGCAATGTGCCGCTCAATTTATAAGCTAAAGTTCCTCTCCGTGGAAATCTTTAGTAAAAGGTGAAAGATTTCCACGATCATCAGAGAAACCAGTGTATCTGCTTTGCGTATATCTTTAGTCCTGATGTGACATGGATTGGCATGTGGTAGCAGCGCGTGATAATGGGTCACCCAAAGAAATAGGCCAAGGAAGCATGCGAATTCCAAATGTAACACAGCGCTCAACAGGAATTTTTACACGATGAAGTCATTTCCACATATCATTTTTCTTCTATGAGGAAGCTGACCATTCATGTGCAAAATCTGAAGCGCCATTATGGGAGGCTGTGCAGAGTACTACACTCTAACAATAACATGCTTTTTATTCCAAGCTCTCGGAGAAATGTCACATGGAGCAAGTGGAATGCATTTCACATGCACTGAAGGTCAAAAGACACTGATATCAGCTGTCTGCTCTCCACCGGAATTTAATCACATAAATCACATTTTTCACGCTTCTTTGAGGAGGTTTTAATTTCTAAAGCAAAAAAAAACCGAGGAAAGAAAAGCATTTTCCGTTAACAAATGGGAATAAAAGTGCTTTTTTTTTAAGCTTGTCATTTTTTTAATCACACTGGTGTCCAGTTTGGACCCCTGTCGTAAATGATTTGGATTTCCATGTTGGTTCCATGCCTGCTAACCCTAGCTTATCAAATCTGAACTCAGGTTCAAGTGATTGAATTTGGCAAGCTGGTCGATAAAATAGAATTTAAAACTTGACTCCATTGCATGTTTTTCTCCAAATATGAATTTGGATTCTTGAGAAACAGTGAAAACCAACCCTTGTAAATTGAAAACAACATCAAAGTTTGAGGTTTTGGCAATATAACGTTTAATCTCTTCACCGGGCACCCACAGTGCACCAAATATGAAATATGTTTTGTGCCACTTTTAAAATATTAAAAATAAGCAACAAAAGATGAAATTAAGCAACAAAAGATGGACTCAAGCAGAGTTTTATGAAAGGGAAATCATGTTTAACAAATTTGCTGGAGTTCTTTGAGGATGTAACGAGCAGGGTGGATAAAGGTGAGCCAGTAGATGTGGTGTATTTGGATTTCCAGAAGGCATTCGATAAGGTGCCACATAAAAGGTTACTGCATAAGATAAGAGCTCACAGAATTGGGGGTAATATATTAGCATGGATAGAGAATTGGCTAACGAACAGAAAACAGAGAGTCGGGATAAATGGGTCATTTTTCCGGTTGGCAAACGGTAACTAGTGGGGTGCCACAGGGATCAGTGCTGGGGCTTCAAATATTTACAATCTACATTAATGACTTGGATGAAGGGACCGAGTGTAATGTAGCCAAATTTGCTGATGATACAAAGATAGGTGGGAAAGCAAGTTGTGAAGAGGACACAAAGAATCTGCAAAGGGATATAGACAGGCTAAGTGAATGGGCAAACATTTGGCAGATGGAGTATAATGTGGGAAAGTGTGAGGTTATCCACTTTGGTAAGAAAAATAAAAAAGCAAATTATTATATAAATGGAGAGAGATTACAAAATGCTACAGTTCAGAGGGATCTGGGGGTCCTTGTGCATGAAACACAAAAAGTTAGCATGCAGGTACAGCAAGTTATCAGGAAGGCAAATGGAATGTTGGCCTTTATTTCAAGGGGGTTGGAGTATAAAAGCAGGGAAGTGCTGCTACAACTGTACAGGTTATTGGTGAGACCACACCTGGAGTACTGCGTACAATTTTGGTCTCCTTATTTAAGGAGGGATATACTTGCATTGGAGGCAGTTCAGAGAAGGTTCACGAAGTTGATTCCTGAGATGAAGGGGTTGACTTATGAAGAAAGGTTGAGCAACTCATTGGAGTTTAGAAGAATGAGAGGTGATCTTATTGAAACATATAAGATACTGAGGGGGCTCAACAAGGTAAATGCAGAGAAGATGTTTCCCCTCATGCGGGAATCTAGAACTAGGGGGCATAGTTTCAGAATAAGGGGTCCCCATTTAAAACTGAGATGAGGAGGAATTTCTTCTCTCAGAGGGTCGTAAATCTGTGGAATTCTCTGCCCCAGAGAGCTGTGGAGGCGGAGTCATTGAATATATTTAAGGTGGAGATAGACAGATTTTTGAACAATAAGGGAGTGATGGGTTATGGGGAGCAGGCAGGGAAATGGAGCTGAGCCCAAGATCAGATCAGCCAAGATCTCATTAAATGGCGGAGCAGGCTCGAGGGGCCAAATGGCCGACTCCTGCTCCTATTTCTTATGCTCTTATTAAGCAACAAAAGATGGAATTAAGCATGCAGCACGTGCATATTTGAAAACAAAGTACACCAAATGGGTGCAATTGGATTTACTACCAGAGGTAATTTGTTAATGCCCACTGATAGTAATTGCCAGGCCCATGAGGGTCTTTAAAAATAAAAGCCGGAGAAATTGGATCGCGCCGCCTTTGTTTTTCAGGTGAGAAACAGGCACTGATGGGTCCAATATGGCGTGCGGCGAGCTCATTCAGCGCTGGGTAAGAGCCGCCATATTGGCTAGGGCACCCTGTAATCACCCAGGGCGCCCACCTAAAATTAGCGTTAGGCCCATTGCGTATGCAAATCGGGGACCTAACACCTATTTCAGGCCCCCTTATGACATTGGTTCCCGAATGACCACAGCACAGGCCGTGCATGCTGCAGTCAGTTTTCTCAGATGCAAAGCAGCGAAGCCAGCGATCTGTATCGGGGCCACTGAAGATTGCCAGTAAAACTTTACTTATCTGAATGTGGAGCCCAAAGTACTCCTCTTGGCTTCTCATTAAAACTGAAGGTTGCAGCTCGCCCCCACCCCCCACCATCTCCTCCCCTCCCCCACCATCTCCTCCCCCACCCCTCACCATCTCCTCCCCTCCCCCTCACCATCTCCTCCCCCATCCCCACCATCTCCTCCCCACCCCTCACCATCTCCTCCCCCACCCCCCACCATCTCCTCCCCCACCCCCCACCATCTCCTCCCCCACCCCCCCACCATCTCCTCCCCCACCGCCACCATCTCCTCCCCCACCCCCCACCATCTCCTCCCCCACCCCCACCATCTCCTCCCCCACCCCCACCATCTCCTCCCCCACCGCCACCATCTCCTCCCCCACCCCCCACCATCTCCTCCCCCACCACTCACCATCTCCTCCCCCACCCCTCACCATCTCCTCCCCCACCCCCCACCATCTCCTCCCCTCCCCCACCATCTCCTCCCCCACCCTCACCATCTCCTCCCCCACCCCTCACCATCTCCTCCCCCACCCCCACCATCTCCTCCCCCACCCCTCACCATCTCCTCCCCCACCCCCACCATCTCCTCCCCTCCCCTCACCATCTCCTCCCCCACCCCCACCATCTCCTCCCCACCCCTCACCATCTCCTCCCCCCCCACTCCATCTCCTCCCCCACCCCCCCACCATCTCCTCCCCCTCCCCACCATCTCCTCCCCCTCCTCCACCATCTCCTCCCCCACCCCTTACCATCTCCTCCCCCTCCCCCACCATCTCCTCCCCTCTCCTCACCTTCTCCTCCCCTCTCCTCACCTTCTCCTCCCCTCCCCTCACCATCTCCTCCCCTCCCCTCACCTTCTCCTCCCCCACCCTCACCATCTCCTCCTCTCCCCCACAATCTCCTCCCCACCCCCACCCCCACCATCTCCTCCCCTCCCCTCACCATCTCCTCCCCACCCCTCACCATCTCCTCCCCCACCCTCACCATCTCCTTCCCCACCTCCTCCCCACCCCTCACCATCTCCTCCCCACCCTCACCATCTCCTCCCCCACCCCCACCCATCCTCTCCCACCCCTCACCATCTCCTCCCCACCCCCACCATCTCCTCCCCCACCCCTCACCATCTCCTCCCCCACCCTCACCATCTCCTCCCCCACCCCCACCATCTCCTCCCCACCCCCACCATCTCCTCCCCCACCCTCACCATCTCCTCCCCTCCCAGACTCACAGTAGGTTTGGTGCCAGCACTCCCCACAGGCCAACCTTCGTCTGCTTCTCGGGGCACGACTGGCGCCTACAACAGGCTGGTCGCACCCTGATGAAGCAAGAAGATCAGTTTTGAGTGGCCCTCTTGCACATCAGTTTTGGCTTGGCGGCTCGCGGCCACCTTTTAGACTCGCGCCCGGCGTTGAGTGCGAGCCAACTTCTAGCCTGAAACATCAACATTTTAACAATTCGAAGGAACATCATTTATTCCGAGGTGCATTTTCTCAGATCATTTCTCCTGGACTAATTTGCACTGCTGTCGCTAAATTCTGTTTAAGTACACACATCGCTCTTCAAGTAATGTATCTGTGTTTGGAAATTAGCAGAATTGCGTGTGTCCACACTTGTGTGTGATTTTGTTCTCCGAATTCTGCTCACGCGACACGTGGGTTAAATCAAACCCTTTGCTTTTTCTTTTGGTGGTCATAATTTATTTACTAGTATTACCTCACTTGACAAGCATATCCACTGTGTCTACTATTAGGGAATAATACTGTAGCAAAGTCTCAAGTTTTAGCCCATTCCCCCACAGTGTATTGGAAATTTGAACCATGAAGCCAACTGGTGCAGACCAGCTGATTAATCCAGTTTGATTTTCTAGTTCCTTTACTGCTATCCATTCTGCGGCATACGTCTGGGAAACTGGGTTACTGTTTCAGTGGGTCACAAAAAAACAGCAGTGAGTCTAATGTGGTATTAGAAGATTAAGATACAGCTTTTATCAGAGTAGGAGCTCACTGCATATTGGGATTATGCTTTGGAGCTTTGTGACTAATGTGGATGGGAAATATCCATAAAGAACTGACAGTGCCTTGAGGGAATTATGATAACTGCTGCAGGAGAGATCAAAGGCTAGGACGTTAACAGTCAAGACACAACGTGAAATGATTAACTCACTTTTTGTGAGATAAAAGGCATGATATTGTACAATTCACTCCAGCAAACTGGAGTTGGTCAAGGCCAATACATTCAACAGCAGAGCAGCCGCAAGTGCAAACAAGAGGCTTAAGACTCGTGGAGGCCACCTCATTGCAGTAATCCATCCCCAACCATCTGCTCTTTTATTGATATGTACCAGAAAATATTTATGTTTTTCCATTTTTTACCTATTTTGTTCTTAATGTACCGATTTTTTTATGCTGTTCTATTAATTGGGTTTTGGGAGCGTGGTATTGGTGAGTCAGCTCCCAGTTTTCATGCTGCTTAAATCCATTTTCCACGGCCTGGCAGCAGATTCATAAACCCAGGCAAAACTATCATGCTACGGAAAATGGATTGAACATTATAAATTCCAATGGCAGTTCCCAGATACCAGACTCCCAGAATCCCAATTAAAAGAACATTGAAGGGGAAACATTTGCAGGGCTATGGGGAAAGAGCAGGGGGAGTGGGATTAATTGGATCGCTCTACCAAAGAGCCGGCACAGACACGATGAGCCGGATGGCCTCCTTCTGTGCTGCCTGATTCTATTATTCTATGCTTCTATAAACATCATGTCAGCAATGATCTCTTGTCTCAAATGCTTGGATCAAATTGGTGAGCAAACTGTCGATAATAACCATGTTGTAGCATTACAGTATGCAAAGTACAGTTTGTTTCCCCCTCTCCTACCCTACAAGACACAGGAGAGGGGCATTTAATATTCAGCATACAGTCAGACCTTATTGCTAACTCACAGCGACAGATAAAGCATTTCTTCTAGGGCAGGGAAAGCCATCTGATTAACGTTTAAGCCCCTGATTCACTAGAATCAGGGGAAACATTTATTATAATCAGAGGATTAGGATATCAATAATGAAATGAGGATCCACGTAAAGATTATTTCATGTGTGGAAAATGTTCTCGTTAGGGAGGTGCTTCTTAGAAATAATGAAAATAATCCAGCAGTCTCTATTTTACATCCACTTCATAAGGCTAGTGGGAGGAAGGTGACCTGCATTCTGATAACGCTAGTGGGGTTTGAGAGATTGTATTATCAAAATGAGAAGTAAATATTTCCAGCAGCCTTTCTAATGTGGAGAGGTGCCTTTTCTGGGTGGGTAGTGTCCCATACCTCATTCTACTGATTCAGACTGATGCACAAGGAGAATCCAGACTTCACCCTCATAACATTTGGTCGAGGACTATACGGAAAAAAATATAGATAGCTGGAACAGGACACTTGTTCACCATCTGATTAACTTATTTTATTTGTCTGGGGTGGGTGGGGTGGGGGGGGGGTGTGGGTGAGGCACCTTGTGTATTATCATTAGGTGACTCCAAGAATACACCAACTTCCTTGTGATAACTCTGCTCGTCATCCAGTCGAATCCTCAGTTTCTTTGAAACGTTACCTATAGAAAATATTTCTCATTTAGTTGTGTTCCTGCAACACATTGTCAAACATTGTAATGCCATTGAATTTAAACACTTCCATGTTGTTGGTATGTATGACTGGAATAAAAGATGATTTGATTTGGGCAGCTCTTTCATTGGTCGATGGACTGCAGAGGCAGTTTCAGTTGGCAGTTGGGATCATATTTATTTTTAAGTCTGCAAGTTGATAAGTGTTCTGGTTTTGGGGTCGGCCATTTAGGACTGAGATGAGGAGAAATTTCTTCACTCAGAGGCTGATGAATCTTTGGAAGTCTCTGCCCCAGAGGGCTGTGGAGGATCAGTCGTTGAGTATATTCAAGACAGAGATCAATAGATTTTTGAATATTGAGGGAATCAAGGGATATGGGGATAGTTCAGGAAAGTGG
Organism: Squalus acanthias; assembly: GCA_030390025.1. Lineage (NCBI taxonomy): Eukaryota > Metazoa > Chordata > Chondrichthyes > Squaliformes > Squalidae > Squalus > Squalus acanthias. The sequence goes on from JASTWF010000696.1 coordinate 87,499, forward strand.
AGTTGAGGTAGATGATCAGCCATGATCTTATTGAATGGCGGAGCAGGCTCGAGGGACCAAATGACCTACTCCTGCTCCTATTCCTTATTTTCTTATGTTCTTATGTTTTGATACCATTGGGCCACTTTTTACTGCGCAATATAAATGCGAGTTGTTGTTATATTTATACCTAAAACTGCTATTAAAGTGCATCATGATAGAAGGGCTATGCTTGATGTGGATTTGTTAGATATGGTTTGCATCTTTATGTGGGCATTCTTTATCAGCACTGGCTCCCTTAAATTGAAGATGAGGAAGGTCACTTACTATCAATAGTTCATTGATGACAAACTAAGTAAAACTGTTGGAAATTATGTGGAGCTCATTTAGATTTTAGAATTCTAGTGTGACACCCTTTTGGATATCTTCTTTAGAGCTGTATTTAAAACTGCCATGTAGAGCAGGCTACAGTGGACCAGGAGCCTCGGAGAAGAAAAAAGCATGTCGACACCAAGGGTGTAGACCACCGTGGTGTTCTGATAGAGGGTCCCTACCCCAAGCACTCGCCCCTCTCCTCCCCAACACATCAGTGTGTCCATCCCACATTGCCAGCATTTCCTGCAGAAAAGAAACTGGAAGCTATAAAGGTCTGAAATTATTAGTCAATATTAAGGCTAGTGGGCTGTGAAGTGCCAAATAGAACAAAAAGGTATTGTTCCTCAAGCTTGTGTTGAGCTTCATTGGAACAGTGTAGAAGGTGAAAGACAGAGAGGTCAGAGTGGGAGTGGAACTGGGAAATGAAGTGACAAGCGATAGGGAGTTAAACAGGGACAGTCAGCACCGAGTTATAAAAAGTAGGTCATTTTTGCCTAATTTCAATGAATTTTTGGGGAAATCACAGTATATAGATAAAGGGAATGAGGTGGATATTGTATATGTGGAATTTCAGAAGGCTTTTCATAAGATACCACCTTGAAAATGTTGTCGCATCCCAAACCCGTGCCTATCTTTCCCGCAATTCCATGTTTGAATCCCTCCAATCAGGTTTCCGCCCATGCCACAGTACCGAAACGGCTCTCATCAAAATCACAAATGACATCCTTTGTGACTGTGACAAAGGTAAACTATCCCTCCTCATCCTTCTTGACTTGTCTGCAGCCTTTGACACGGTTGACCACTCCATCCTTCTCCAACGCCTCTCCACCGTCGTCCAGCTGGGTGGGACTGCATTCGCCTGGTTCCATTCCTATCTATATAATCGTAACCAGAGAATCACCTGCAATGGCTTCTCTTCCTGCTCCCGCATCGTTACCTCTGGTGTCCCCCAAGGATCTATCCTTGGCCCCCTCCTATTTCTCATCTACATGTTGCCCCTTGGCGACATCATCCAAAAACACAGCGTCAGTTTCCACATGTATGCTGACGACACCCAGCTCTACCTCACTACCACTTCTCTCGACCCCTCCACAGTGTCTAAATTGTTAGACTGCTTTTCCAACATACAGTTCTGGATGAGCAGAAATTTTCTCCAATTAAATATTGGGAAGACCGAAGCCATTGTTTTTGGTCCCCACCACAAACTCCGTTCCCTAGCCACTGACTCCATCCTTCTCCCTAACATCTGTCTGAGGCTGAACCACACTGTTCGCAACGTTGAAATGAGCTTCCAACCACATATCTGCAGCATAACAAAGATCGCCTATTTCCACCTCCGTAACATCGCCCATCTCCACCGTTGCCTCAGCTCATCCGCTGCTGAAACCCTCATCCATGTCTTTATTACCTCTAGACTTGACCATTCCAACGCACTCCTGGCCGGCCTCCCATATTCTACCCTACGTAAACTTGAGGTCATCCAAAACTCGGCTACCCGTGTCCTAACTCGCACTAAGTCCCGTTCGCCCATCTCCCCTGTGCTCGCTGACCTACATTGGCTCCTGGTTAAGCAGCGCCTCGATTTCAAAATTCTCATCCTTGTTTTCAAATCCCTCCATGGCCTCGCCCCTCCCTATCTCTGTAATCTCCTTGAGCCCCACAAACCCCTGAGATATCTGCGCTCCTCTAATTCTGGCCTCTTGAGCATCCCTGATTATAATCGCTCAACCTTTGGTGGCCGTGCCTTCTGTTGCCTGGGCCCTAAGCTCTGGAATTCCCTCCCTAAACCTCTCCGCCTCGCTACCTCTCTTTCCTCCTTTAAGACGCTCCTTAAAACCTACCTCTCTGACCAAGCTTTTGGTCACCTGACCTAATTTATCCTTATGTGGATCGGTGTCAAATTTTTTGTCTTAAAATACTCCTGTGCAGCGCCTTGGGACATTTTACTACATTAAAGGCGCTATATAAATACAAGTTGTTGTTGTAAGAGGCATGTTACAAATATTAAGGCACATGGCATTAAAGGAAATGTAGCCTCATGGCTAGAAAAATCACCAAAGGCAGAAAACAAAGATTCGGTGTAAATGGACATTGATAGTTGGTATGCCCAGAGATCTGAGCTGGGATCTCTTTTTTTTCTGTTTCCCATTTAGATGAATTAACAGAATCTTTGAATTTTGATAGTTAACGCATTTTCAAGTTTGGAAGTAAAGTTTGATGAAGGCTTATTTTCTTTTGCACAGCAAGTGGAGCTGCAGGCTCTGAGCTTCTTGCACTGAAAGTGCATGTTGGGAATTTGGGTGTGTTAAATGGACAGAAAATCCTGTGGGGTCTGCTGTCCATGCTTGAATTCCCAATGCAAAGCTCCCTGTCAGGAGTGCAAATTCATAAAATCTATCTTTTATAGTCTTATACTTTTCATATTTTTGAACCTTTGGGGCTGAAATCAGACTATGCGATATCAGTAAATGCATTAACACATTTGTATGACATTCCTTTGTTGGCTTAAAGTCATTAACCCATTTTTTTAAGCAGCTTAACACCTTCATATTATTGCACAGCATGATTTCAACTCCTTTGGTTTATGCATTTGGCAGTTGTCATGCTTTCCATTTTGTGGCAGTCTTGTAAGAAGTCATTTCCTTTCTTATATTGTGTGTGAGAGTAAGAAATTATGCAGCTCTTTGTTTACCGTTACCTTGAGCGTCCTGTTCTTCTCCCTGTCTCTGTGGGCTTCGGCACTGCATTCTCTTGTGTTACAGTAGAAAAGAGAAAACGAGTTACTTCAGGATTAAGTTTCAGAGCTCCAAATGCCTCGGTGTTTTCAAAGTTGAATTTGAAAATCTGATCCCAATTTCAGTACACTCTGTGTGAATTTCCTTACTCTACTGGGTGAACTAATAACATTTCCGCCTTTGTAACACCATGAAAAATATATACATATTCATTACCATATTGCTGGAAGTCAAACACAGACAGTCTCGCCCTTTCATCTAGATGAATCATTAGAATTTTACAGCACAGAAGGAGGTTATTCAGTCCAATGCGCATGTGCTGGCTCTCTGAAAGACCGATCTACCTCGTCTCATTCTCCTGCCCTTTCCCTAGAACCTTTAACATTTTTCTTTTTCAAACATTTATCCATTTCCCTCTTAAAAGCTATGATGGATTCTGCTTCCATTGCTGTTTCTAGTAGTAATTGTGAATTCTGGGAGATTCTCTCATTGCTAACTTACCTGACGAAGGAGCGAACTGCTTCGAAAGCTTGTAAAATTAAATAAATCTGTTGGACTATAACCTGGTGTTGTGCGACTTCTCATTTTTGTTTCTAGTAGGACATTCCATGCCCCAACAAACCTCTGTGTAAAAGAAAAGAAAAATCTCCTAACCTCCTTTTGGTGATTTATCGTAAATTTCTGCCCCCTAGTCAGCAACTCACCAATTGCTGGAAATAATTTGTCCCTTCTCAAAATTTTTCGTATTATATTGTATCTCTATCAGATCTCCTGCCCTTGCCTCCTCTCGCTCCCGGCCCTTTAACCAGCCTCGGGTCCTTAAAGGCCGAGGTGTGCCCAAACTTTGTGTCACTTGGGTGGCCTGCTCCAACTGTGTGCCTCCATTCAAATGAGCACCGCCAGGAAATACAGGTGCTCCTTGTTTTTTCTGGGGCACCGTGCCCCTCTGTTCCACTGTGCACACGTTACTCCTGAACAGCACCCGCCCAGGAAATTCAGCCTGCTAATCTGCGATTAGATCACCGGTGACTAGATGCCCTTCTGCACTTCATGGGCAAATGGATGCATAACCTATTGCTAGGTTTAAGGATAGACTGGCTATCATCATCCGGCTCTAATGGGCCATCAAGTAAAACAAATGAACACTAAACTACCAGCAACTCAACAAGGCTATCAACCACCAGATAACCCTTAATAAATAAGCTTTCTTGTGGCTCAGCTGCTTGCCAATACGCACAACGCACCACAACAATGGAGAAGTTTAGGACTGGGACATTGAAAATGATAGTGCACACCTTCATTCTCTTTGGGGCCACAAACTAAAAACCTGTTGTAGTATGGATTGTGGTGAGACTCAAGCAATGCTTCCTTCAGTACTCGGTACGAGTAACTTCTGAATTAGCACTCTAATTGTATTAATATGTTCAGTGGACATTGATGCTACACGCAGTTGTTTGATAATGACATTTTTCAAGTTAATTAATCCGATTAATATAATAGTAAAAGCAGGATGAAAAACTAAAAAGCATTTACAAGAAACTAACAATTTTTTTGTGTGACTCTTGTATGAATCACTGCGAAACATCTAGACTATGCTCATCCCAATGTTGGAACTATATCTTCCTTCTGCTGCTGGAAGGAAAAGATTGTTCACACCTAGAAAGAAGTTCCCCAATCTCTAAAAACATGTCTTGAAAATTACTGAATGAACACAAGTCAAAAACAATACCCACTGGTCAAGTTTAAAACCACGATATACAAGCACTTTTAACATAGTAAAACAACCCAAGGTACTTCACAGGAGCGTTATCAAAGAAAATTCAACACCAAGCCACATGAGGAGGTATTAGGACAGGTGACCAAAAGCTTAGTCAAAGTTGTAGCTTTTAAGGAGCGTCTTAAAAGAGAAGAGAGACGTAGAAAGGCGGAGATGTTTAGGGAGGGAATGCCAGAGCTTAGGACCGAGGCAGCTGAAGGCACGGCTGCCAATAGTAGAGTGATGAAAATCGTGGGTGTGTAAGAGGCCAGAATTGGAGAAGTGCAGAGATATCGGTGAGCTGTAGGGCTGGAGGAGGTTACAGAGATAGGGAGGAGCGAGGCCATGGAGGGATCTGAAAACAAGAATGAGAATTATAAAATCAAGGCGTTGCCATGACAATAGCCTAAAGGAAGGTTCTATGAGCAAGCAAACAAAATATACTTGGAACAATTACAGTAAATTTGCAATTGCTTTCAGCAGAAAAAAGTTTAGAAAATTCTATCCTTGTTTTGTGCACATAGCAAATAAAAGGACTACGGGAATACACTATAAATGGTAGGATACTGAGAAGTGCAGAAGATCAGAGGAACCTTGGAGTGCATGTCCACAGATCCCTGAAGGTAGCAGGACAGGTAGATAAGGTGGTTAAGAAGGCATGCGGGATACTTGCCTTTATTAACCGAGGCATAGAATATAAGAGCAGGGAGGTTATGCTTGAACCGTATAAAACACTAGTTAGGCCACAGCTAGAGTACTGCGTGCAGTTCTGGTCACCACATTACAGGAATGATGTGATTGCACTAGAGGGGGTGCAGAGGAGATTTACGAGGATGTTGCCAGGACTGGAGAATTTTAGTTATGAGGAAAGATTGGATAGGCTGGGATTGTTTTCTTTGGAACAGAGGAGGCTGAGGGGAGACTTAATTGAGGTGTATAAAATTATGAGGGGCCTAGATAGAGTGGATAGGAAGGACCTATTTCCCCTTAGCAGAGAGGTCAATAACCAGGGAGCATAGATTTAAAGTAATTGGTAGAAGGATTAGAGGGGAGTTGAGGAGAACATTTTTTCACCCAGAGGGTGGTGGGGGTCTGGAACTCACTGCCTGAAAGGGTGGTAGAGGCAGAAACCCTCATCACATTTAAAAAGTACTTGGATATGCACTTGAAGTGCCGTAAACTACAGGGCTACGGACCAAGAGCTGGAAAGTGGGATTAGGCTGGAAAGTGGGATTAGGCTGGATAGCTCTTTGTCGGCCGGCACGGACATGATGGGCCGAATGGCCTCCTTCTGTGCCGTAAATTTCTATGATTCTATGACAACTGGTACAATGGCGCTCCACACAAAAGCCTGTGTATTGGCCAGACATTTCTGTCAGCTAAGACCAAACAAATACTAATTTAGAGTAATTACAGCAACAAAGACCAGACATATAAAAGAAACTGAAAGTTAACAACAGCTTTAAACAATGACCAGAAGAATTAAACCTTTAAGGCCTTATTGGTCATTATTTGTCTGAAGTTGCACCAGTCAGAATTTCAGACACTGTTGACATTCTAATGGCTTTGGAGGTGTAGAAAGAGTAGTAAAATGTGAGGTCTTGACTGAGATCAGTCACATCAATTTAACTATCATTGGACCGTACAAGCAGCTGAAAAATTGTTCCTCGCTGAAGTAACTGAAGTTGGCTGGTAGTTTATATTAGCTGACTGGATTTAAAGTGTGGATAGTGTTTAAAAGAACAAGGCTGAGACTGAAATAAGCTGACTTGACGATACTTGTCTTTCTGTGAAATGCAGTATAACTTTGAATATTTTGGGTTTATTTCTCATACGGGTCAACTTGTCCATTTAATTTCCATAAGATTTTGCACTGCAACATGCTGTAAATCGGAGATTGAAATGGGGCGGCGCCCTCTACAGGGCATCTGGGACCTACATGAACAGGGCAAGGAACTATGTATTTCCTTAACCAATCAGATTGAAGGATTGTGAAATGAACAGGGCAGAGTCTGAACGAGGACGTGTAAGTTAGAATAGTGAACTCAAGTCATACAGGCACAGAAAGTGAAATAAAGAGAGGGAAAGAGAGAGAGAGAGAAGAGACAGAATGAAAAAGAAAGAAAAAAAAATAATTTAAAAAGAAGTCTCCAACAATTAAACAGCTGAAGGATTGAGACTCCTCACTTGTAATAGTTAAATTGCAATGCCAGAGAGGTTGTTTGGAAGTAATTAAGACTTATGATGCTGTAAGGGTACTTAGATTGAAATGGAGAAGCCCTAACTTTCTGTGGCAAGATTAGAAAGAAATAAAGACTGGCATTTCTATAGCGCTTTTCACGACCACCGGACATGCCAAAGCGCTTTACAGCCAATGAAGTTTAGTTAGTATCCACCGCACAAATACAGGAACTTCACGCCGATCAAAGCATTTCAATGGTGAGCCAGACAGCGAGATGCTAACGGTGGAGGGGTGCATCTCGGACAGCAACCTCCGGATTTCTGTGATTCACCGTGCATCTGCCCTCGCCTGAAGTTGCTGTGCGATTTGTGCATAAATAATGGTGAGCGCTGTTTAGCCTCACTGTTATTTTGACAGTAAATTCTGGCCCATTATGTATGACATTTAGACAGACTTCAAAACGGTCAAGACTTTTTAAAGTGTCAGTGTTCTATCATTGTGAGCACTGATATCCTTTGGCCTTTTATCATAAAGTTCAAAGTCTTGGAAACCACTCTAATTCTCAAACACAACAGCAATGTTGAAAACTGTCAATTTTTATTAATAGCCTCATTTAGGGGATTGGGTGGGACAGTGAGTTAAGATAAAGTATTTTCACTCCTCACTCTCTGTTAGGTTCCTAAGTAAACTGAGTTTGGGATGTCTCAGTCCAGTCTTAACAAACGTGAAACTACAGCACAAAACTTCCAGAATTGCTTGTAAATTGGCAATCTCGCTCAGAGAGCCTGTGATAAAACGGAAATATCACACTAGTGTAAGACGAATGTTCTTCTGAGGTTGGGCCAGAGTAGAGGGACCTTTGCCCTACACTTAGTAGCTTGATACAAACACTAGTCGCCAATAATAATGTTATAAACTCCTCTGTTTGCCAATGTTAGCAGAAGGTCAGTGAGCCTATAAATCTATTATTACTTACACTGATATTTTTGCTAACTTTAATGGACAGAGAAAAATATATCTCAAAAGATGTTACACTGACATTCCTCACTTTGAGTAGAAATCTGCTACAGAACCATATTGTCTCAACTTCAGCTGTTCCACATCGCATGACTTTAGGCTGTTTTCCACCTCTATGTTTTTTCAGTCCATCCTAATAATATTTATAATGATTAAGTTTGTGCAGATATTGTTCGCGGTAAAGTTTTCTTGATTGCCATTCCAACATCCCTAAATTCATGGTCAGGGTTACAGATTGGGCAGAGGCAATTACACTTCTGAGGACCTGGACAATTAGGTTTGTATAAACACTTAAGTTTTCCTACACAAAATGCTGCTTTACTTCACTTCCCAATAATTACCTCCTTATTTTTTTTAAGTTTGAAGGTAGCGTGGTCTCAATTTTAGAAGCATTACATTTCAAACATTGTGATCAGATGTTCTGTATGCCCTAGAAAGGCAGTGAATTGCGTTACTGCAGCCTGGTAATTATCACTATCATTTTATTTAATGAGATTATTTTAAAGGGACGCTCTTCTTATATCAAAGAATGCATTTGGCAAACCTTTCTTCATTTATTTCCGAACACCTGATCCAATTATATAAAAGCACAATGCCACTATTCTGAGGTGGTTCTCCTCCCCTCCCCAGATGAAACCAGGTTGGCTGAACACTTTTTTTTTCCATAAAGAATGTCTCTCTTTGGCATGATAATTTATTCTGTAGTCTGACGTAACAGCTGTGATGTGTCATTTTGACAAGGCGTTCTTAGACCAAAGGTTATGTGTAATCCTGACAGGGCTCATCATCTAAATTGCATATTCTCTGAGACTTGCTCTGTTGTGGTAGAACATACATTTCTATTTCCATTTTAGTCAATGTTCTAAGTAATTTATTAACCGATAGAGGCATTCTATTGCCTTTTAAGTACAAAGACTGACTACTTTTACCATTTTCTTAGTATGTTTGAAGCAAATAATTTTCGTAGATATCGTCTGCACAGGCCGAAATCTGAACACAATATGATCGGGCGATATTTGCACCATCCCAATGTCACTTCGGCTGACCCTGCAGCAGTGTCTGGGGTCAGTCTAATTTAATCATCACGGTAAGCTCCAGGGATTAGCATCCCCTCTGACTGGGAGTTAGCCATTGGGGGTGGTGGGCGGACGGGGGACAGGAGGATGTGCGGTGGGAGTTGGCCATTGGGGGTGGTGGGCAGACGGGGGACAGGAGGATGTGCGGTGGGAGTTGGCCATTGGGGGTGGTGGGCAGACGGGGGACAGGAGGATGTGCGGTGGGAGTTCACCATTGGGGGTGGTGAGCGGACGGGGGACAGGAGGATGTGTGGTGGGAGTTGGCCATTGGGGGTGGTGAGCGGACGGGGGACAGGAGGATGTGTGGTGGGAGTTCACCATTGGGGGTGGTGAGTGGACGGGGGACAGGAGGATGTGCGGTGGGAGTTCACCATTGGGGGTGGTGGGCGGACAGGGGACAGGAGGATGTGCGGTGGGAGTTGGCCATTGGGGGTGGTGGGCGGACGGGGGACAGGAGGATGTGCGGTGGGAGTTGGCCATTGGGGGTGGTGGGCGGACAGGGGACAGGAGGATGTGCAGTGGATGCAAAATGTAAAGTCCTGCAGCAGACCAAAGGCGCCAGCATGTGACAATTTCTTACAGAAGCAAAGTTGCAACTTTGGAATGTGAATCATGGCTGTGAGGTCCGCTGTAAAAGAAAGACTTCCTATAGCGCCTTTCACGACCACAGGACGTCTCAAAAACGTTTTATAGCCAATGAAGTACTGTCACTGTTGTAATGTGGGAAACGCGGCAGCCAATTTGCACACAGCAAGCTCCCACAAACAGCAATGTGATAATGACCAGATAATCTGTGTTAGTGATGTTGGTTGAGGGATAAATATTGGCCAGGACACCGGGGAGAACACCCCAGCTCTTCTTCGAAATAGTGCCATGGGATCTTTTATGTCCACCTGAGAGAGCAGACGGGGCCTCGGTTTAACGTCTCATCCGAAAGACGGCACCTCCGATAATGCAGCACTCCCTCAGCACTGCACTGGAGTGTCAGCCTAGCTTTATGTGCTCAAGTCCCTGGAGAGGGACTTGAACCCACAACCTTCTGACTCAGAGGTGAGAGTGCTACCCACTGAGCCACACTGACACTGTAGGGCCTGCAGGTTTCTTGACAAAAATGTGGACGGGCTTCCTATTAGAAATTAGACAGCAGAGGGATGCCCTGTTTTGATTCTGAGTGGCACAGGCCTCAAAGGAGAGCATCTAGAAATCCTGGACTCCTGCCTTTATAGGATAAGGATTACTGCTTGGCCCAAAAACCAGTGCTTCTGCAGTCTGCCATATATAATGGTGAAAATCAAGCCGGCACTAAAATGGGTGAGGATCTGGTATAATGGAGCCCTTCACCGTTTCCCTTCCCCATCCCACCCAATTCTGGCCCAAGACTCAGGTGGGACATGGCAAGAAATCTAGGTACTCATCTTGGATTGATTGGAAAGACATCATATAACATTTCTTCTCCTTTGCCTTTGTCTAAAGTTGCTGAGATTTGGGACAGACACCACATTGTGTGAAAAATACCTTCAGTAAAAGCATTGCACTTCCAGCATAGATTGGTTCCTCAGTATCTGTTGGTGCAACTTCTGTGGCATCGGCTAGCCCTCCACTATTAACTGTAGTAACTGTATCAGCTGAACATTAGTACTGTGCTTTGCCAATTAGGCACAATGCCAGGCTGCTTTCTAAGCATTAGGTTTGATTGCAGGCGGACGGTCCACAACCTATGCCTCCTGGAAATGTTCCAAGGTTTGCTCCTGGCCTGTGGCCAGCAAGGCATATGCCTTTCAGTAAGGTGACTCTTCCCTGTCGAGGAATTCCTCGAATGATGTTTTCCTGAGATTAAGTGGGATACGGCGGAAGTCACTGTCCGTTACTGCTATTGGATCAATCTATAGAAGTGTGCTTCCATGATATGCAGCGAGTCCTTTCAGTCATTAAAGGAGCACTGAGAGCGCCCGTCCATCACATTACTTCAGGTTAGTGAGCCCGCTTGTTCACAACCCTGTTGGCAAACTGTCAATTGGTCTATTTCTGGGTTGTGTCAAATCAGAACATTCATTGAGTTTGAGCGGTTGGTTTTAACTAAGGTCTGTAAAGGACTGAAGTGTTTCAGTGATGGTCTGGAAGAAATCCCTGAAAATAAATTGTTTGAGGAGAAGGAGTTGCCAGCAGACATCTTTAAATGCCGTTTCTATATTGCTACTGGAGTAAAGATGCTGTACAATCATACAGTAGTGGGATCAATTAAGCCCATCAGCCTTGGCTTATTGGTAGCACTCTCGTCTCTGAGTCAGAAGGATATGGGTTCAAACCCCTCTCCAGGACTTGAGCACATAAAGCTAGGCTGACACTTCAATGCAGAGCTAACAGAGTGCTGCAATGTCGGAGGTGCCGTCTTTCGGATGAAACGGTAAACCGAGGCCCCGTCTGCTCTCTCAGGTGGACGTAGAAGATCCCATGGCACTTTTTGAAGAAAAGCAGGGGAGTTTTCCCAGTGTTCTGGCCAATATTTATCCCTCAACCAACATTACTACGACAAATTCTGTGGTCATTTATCACACTGCTGTTTGTAGGAAAATGCTGTGTGCAAATTAGCTCTCATCTTTCTCTACAACAATGAATATACTTTAAAGTACTTCATTGGCTGTGACGTGCTTTCGGATGTCCTGAGGTCATGAAAGATGCTACATAAATGCAAGTTCTTTCTTTTCTTTCAGGAACACTGGAAACTTCAGAATAAAATTTGAACATTTTAATTTTAAAAGGGGATCCATTACACGCCTTTCCCAATGTCGGGTCTGTCAGCGCTGAGCAGACCCGACAGGCAGTGGTGGGCGGCCCAATTAAACTCATTATAATCCACTTACCAGACCCTTAACAGGCTTTTTTAACTTACTTTTTAACTTTAGCTTCATGGCCACGGGAACCACGCTGTTCGGGGACCACGGCTGTTAACCTGAGGCGGGAGTTCAGTGGCCATTGCTCCAGCTGATTACTTGACAGCTTCAAATGTACAGTAAAAGCTCCCACCTGACAGATCATCACTTTCCTCAGCCACAAGCTGTTTCTCAGTCCATTTCCAGCACAGATTCTGCAGCATTTCCACTTTCCACTCTCCATCCAGTATCACCTCATTGGGAGAACTCTTTTCTTCTGTCATCTCTACTTCACCTGCCATCTATTCCATCAACATGGATCCCCTTTATACTCTCTCACCTTGCTCCTCAGAATCCCACCACGATGAACCCCAACACCAGCAGCACCAACAACAACACTAACCTTCTCCGCAATCAACTGATGCTACACAGGATGCAGGGCATCAGCATTAACATTTCAGGTCGATGACCTTTCGTCAGAACTGGAAAAGGTTAGAGATGTGACAGATTTTAAGCAAGTGCAGAGGCAGGGAAGGGGCCCTTTCTCTTTCCACAGATGCTGCCTGACCTGCTGAGTATTTGCAGCATTTTCTGTTTTTATCCTCTTGATTATTCAGGCTTCAGATGGGACTGTCAGAGGAAGCATTAATATGCATTTTTCTTACCTCTAGTCCAAATTCACTGTGTATTCCCAGCAGTTTAAAGACAAATTGGACATTTAAGCCTCTAACCAGACACAAAGAGAAAGGGGGATGAATTTGGTTGGTTAGCGCCTCCCGTTAGCGTCTCCGGGGGGTGCTAACGGGGCGCTAGGAACTTAGCGCCCGAGCGCAGCGATTTTAGCGCCGCTCGCGAAATTGACCAGTCGTTTTGCGGTGGCGCTAAACACTACCGCCACGATCTCCTGCGCCCGCAGATCGTGACGTCAGTCGTGCGTGCAACGCCCCGGTAGCGCCCCGGACCGAATATTGAGTCGCGCCCCCTGCCTTAGCGCCTGCCGCTAGGAACGACAGGTAGAGGGGAACGTTTTCAAGTCGGGAAGGGGCTGGGGGAACGCTATTTAAAGGCGGGCACTTCCTGTCTTTTGTTGTCGGCAAAATTTTTTGGTACACGCAGGTTGAGAGGGAGAGAGACGTCTGGTGAGATTTAACGCTGGCCTAAGGAGTTTTGGCCCTCAGCACCACTTTTGAGGTTCCTAAGCGCCGAGCTCTTTCCCTGGGCCGATCCACTAGTGCTTCCAACACAATTGCTTTCGAGGTCTCTCCAGGCCGAGATTCCAGGCTGCAATGAGCAGGGTGTGGCTGGCCAGCAAGATGGCCCCTCCCCTTTAAGAGCTGGACAGCGCCAGTCTGTCTGGCTTCCATGGTAATGGACATCGCCTGAGCTTCGGTAGCGTTCTGAGGTAGCGCCTTGCTCCCTGACGTTAGCGCCTTAAGAGAGGTGTGTAGCGCCTGATTTAACGCTCAAATCACCTCCTGGGCGATAGAGGCGAATTTTGCAATCGGAGGCGATAATTAGCGGCAGGCGCTAAACTTTGCACCTGGCCGATATTAGCGCCCAAAATAGGCAATACCTAATTTTTCCCCCGACTCAGCCACAAAACCATAGGAACCATAGGGGGATGGGATACGGAGTGGAGCTGTAGTAGGGGGTGATGCACAGCCAAATATAGAGGAAAAAACAAGTCAGCCTGGAAGGCAGAGCAAATATGTAATGGCACAAGGGAGTATTGCAAGGCTGGATGGCATTTATTTTAATGCAAGGAGTCTTGCGAGTAAGGCAGATGAATTGAAGGTGTTGATGAACACATGGGAGTATGATATTGTTGCTATCACAGAGACATGGTTGAGGGAGGGGCAGGACTGGCAGCTCAATATTCCGGGGTATAGAATCTTCAGGTGAGACAGAGGGGGGTGTAAAAGAGGAGGGGTGTTGCTATATTAATCAAGGAGTCAATTACTGCTGTAAGGAGGGATGATATCTTAGCAGGTTCCTCTAATGAGGCCATATGGGTAGAACTTAAAAACAAAAAGGGGGCAAGCACTTTGCTGGGAGTGTACTATAGGCCTCCAAATAGTCAGGGGGAGATAGAGGAACAGATATGTAGGCAAATCTCAGAGAAGTGTAGAAATAATAGGGTAATAATAGTAGGGGATTTCAACTTCCCCAATATTAACTGGGATAGTCAGAGTGTGAAAGGCTTAGAGGGTGCGGAATTCTTAAAGTGCATCCAGGAGAGCTTTTTGAGCCAGCATGTAGAAAGTCCTACAAGAGAGGGGGCGGTACTAGACCTAATTCTAGGGAATGTAGCCGGGCAAGTGGTAGAAGTGTTAGTAGGAGAGCATTTGGTGACAGTGACCATAATTCGGTGAGATTTAAGGTAGTCATGGAAAAGGACAAAGATGGACCGGAAATAAAGGTTCTAAATTGGGTGAAGGCCGATTTTAATATGATAAGGCAGGATCTGGCCAAGGTAGACTGGGACCAGCTACTTGTAGGAAAATCCACATCAGAGCAGTGGGAGTCTTTCAGAAAGGAAATAGAGAGAGTACAACGGCAACATGTTCCCGTAAAGGTCAAGGGTGGGACCAACAAGCCCAGGGAACCCTGGATGTCACGGGATACACGAGAATGGATTAGGAAAAAAAGGGAGGCTTTTGGCAGATACAAAAGACTAAAAACAGTGGAAGCCCTGGAGGAGTATAGAAAGTGCAGGGGGGTACTTAAAAAATAAATTAGGAGAGCGAAGAGGGGGCATGAAATAACACTGGCGGGCAAAATAAAGGAAAATCCCAAGGTATTTTATAAGTATATTAAGGGCAAGAGGATAACCAGGGAAAGAGGAGGGCCCATTAGGGACCAAAGTGGCGATCTGTATGTAGAGCCAGAAGATGTAGGTGGAGTTTTAAATGAATATTTTGCATCTGTGTTTACTATGGAGAAGGACGATGTAGGCATAGAAATCAGGCAGGGGGATTGTGATATACTTGAACAAATTAGTATTGAGAGGGGGGAGGTACTAGCGGTTTTAACGGGCTTAAAAGTGGATAAATCCCCAGACCCAGACGAGATGTATCCCAGGCTGCTATGTGAGGCAAGGGAGGAGATTACAGGGGCTCTGACACAATTTTTCAGAACCTCTCTGGCCACAGGGGAGGTGCCAGAGGACTGGAGAACAGCTAATGTAGGACCATTATTCAAGAAGGGTAGTAGGGATAAACCAGGGAATTACAGGCCAGTGAGCCGAAAATTATTGGAAAAAATTCTGAGGGACAGAATTAGTCTCCACTTGGAGAGGCAAGGATTAATCAAGGATAGTCAGCATGGCTTTGTCAGGGGGAGATCATGTCTGACCAACTTGATTGAATTTTTTGAGGGGGTGACTAGGTGTGTGGATGAGGGTAGTGCAGTTGATGTGGTCTACATGGACTTCAGTAAGGCTTTTGACAAAGTCCCGCATGGGAGACTGGTCAAGAAGGTAAGAGCCCATGGGATCCAAGGCAACTTGGCACATTGGATCCAAAATTTGCTTAGTGGCAGGTGGCAGAGGGTGATGGTCGAAGGTTGTTTTTGTGACTGGAAGCCTGTGTCCAGTGGTGTACCGCAGGGATCGGTGCTGGGTCCTTTGCTGTTTGTAGTGTACATTAATGATTTCGATATGAATGTAGGAGGTATGATCAGTAAGTTCGCAGATGACACGAAAATTGGTGGGCTGGTAAATAGCGAGGAGGGAAGCCTCAGGCTACAGGACGATATAGACGGGTTGGTCAGATGGGCAGAACAGTGGCAAATGGAATTTAACCCTGAAAAGTGTGAGGTGATGCATTTTGGGAGGACTAACAAGGCAAGGGAATACACAATGAATGGTAGGACCCTAGGAAGGACAGATGATCAGAGGGACCTTGGTGTGCATGTACATAGATCCCTGAAGGCAGCAGATCAGGTAGATAAGGTGGTTAAAAAGGCATATGGGATACTTGCCTTCATTAGCCGAGGCATAGAATATAAGAGCAGGGAGGTTATGATGGAGCTGTACAAAATGCTAGTTAGGCCACAGCTGGAATACTGTGTGCAGTTCTGGTCGCCACACTATAGGAAGGATGTGATTGCATTGGAGAGGGTGCAGAGGAGATTCACCAGGATGTTACCTGGGCTACAGCACTTCAGCTATGAAGAGAGACTGGACAGGTTGGGGTTGTTTTCCTTAGAGCAGAGAAGGCTGAGGGGGGACCTGATTGAGGTGTACAAAATTATGAGAGGCATAGATAGGGTAGATAGAAAGGAACTTTTCCCCTTAGTAGAGGGGTCAATAACCAGGGGGCATAGTTTCAAGGTAAGGGGCAGGAGGTTTAGAGGGGATTTGAGGAAAAACTTTTTCACCCAGAGGGTGGTTGGAATCTGGAACTCACTGTCTGGGTGGTAGAGGCAGGAACCCTCACAACATTCAAGAAGCATTTAGATGAGCACTTGAAACGCCATAGCATACAAGGCTACGGACCAAGTGCTGGAAAATGGGATTAGAATAGACAGGGCTTGATGGCCGGCGCGGACACGATGGGCCGAAGGGCCTCTTTCTGTGCTGTAAAACTCTATGACTCTATGGGCTCGATTTTGTCATGGGGCGGGCAGGGGTCGTGTCATCCACTTTTCGTTTTAGCCACCCGACTCCAATTGGACGTGGGAGAATTATTCGATTTTCCCCTAATTGGGTAATTGAGTTCCAGCATGTGGGAACCCATGACCCAATTAGTTTTTTCAGTCTGAAAGTCGCCTCTGATGATGTCATCATTGCTGCTGCATTTAAGGTCTGCAAAGACTGGGAAGCTTTTGGCCTTTGCTGTGAGAGGGACCTGGAGGTAAAATGAGCAGCAGGAGACCTAAGTCTGCTCCCAGAATTTTTTACCACCACCACCATGGTTATGACTGCTAAAAGTTCCCCCTGAATGATGATTGATCAAATCTCCAGCTTAATGGTGGACCTGCAGCTGATAGTCAGCAATCCAAGTGTGCTCCCGTTAGGTTTCACCGTCGTGTTTCAGAGGAGGCGTGCATCACGTCAGAAAAGTGTTAAAATCAGAAAGGCCTCTCAGAATGGGATTATAGAGGCAATTAAGTGGTTGTTAAGGGCCTTAAGGGCCTATCCCGCCTCTTGGAGGCAGGACAGAGACGGGATCAGAAACCACGCATTTGGGAAACTTGCTCGGAGGCGGGATGGAGGCGGGGCTGGGCCTGCCCGCCATTTTTTGCAATGTTAACACCCCACACGCCTCCATTCCCGCCTCCTCGGGCCCGGCAAAATCGAGCCCTATGACTCTAACCAGCATGATCCGAGGTGAAATAAGATTGAAAGCTAGTGCTGGAGCGAGTTGCTGGTGAAGAGACTTCATATATTCACTGCAGTCAGGAGCAGAGTGTAGTTTTAAAAGATCGGGTCTTTCCCATCTGTCATTGCTTGTGATGTTCAGTCTGTCTTCTACTTGTTTCAATTATGTTAATTCAGCCCAATTTGAGTGGGGTTAGAGTCGCCAACTCTGGTTGGACGTATTCCTGGAGGTCTCATCACAGGATCTCCCACCTCCAACCACCCCGTCCAATCAAACAGCCTTTTTCCCCCATCTCCAATATTCTTAATAATTAATAAATTAAAGTATTCAAAGAAAATGAAAAAAAACCCACAATATTTTTAATGACCCTCAGATTTTTTTCCCCCCGCGTTGTCCAGGAGATTAATCTCTAATTCCTGGAGAATTCAGGACAGTCCTGGAGGGTTGGCATACTGATAATATTGTTGGTGTTTTTTTAAATCTTAAAACACTCCTGTGCAGCGCCTTGGGACGTTTTACTATGTTAAAGGCGCTATATCAATACACGTTGTTGTTATTTTCTGAAGTGCTTGGAAGGAAATAAAGTGGGGTGGACACTAATGATCAAGGTCTGTAGAGTCCTAAAGAGTGTGAGGGCTGTGGAGGAGCAGAAACCCACAGGGTTTCACCTTCTGATTCATAGGGATTGCAAATTCCACTTACGGGAACTGCAGTGAGACCATTGCAAGAGGGAACGGTTGATTTAAATGCCATACAATTACGTCACACTGGTGGCCACAAGTTGTGAGAGATACCTGTCCTGTCATACAGGGGTTAATGTCATTCAGTGGACTAATAAATTGGTACAAAGTCAAAACATGACAAGTTAAAGGAAACAGCCCTGTATACGAATGCTTCTCTATTTGATTCACGTTAAACAGGAAGGCTAACTGCCTGCTTCCAACCAATCACCATTTCCTGTTTAATTCAATGACTCCTGTGCAGTTTCTTTACAAAGGGGAATTGTCCGTAATTTCCAGATAATCAGCGGGACCCTGCAGTGATCAGTAAGCCACCCAGTCTGCAGTGTTAGTGCTGCACCTTGTTCCAAGAATAAAAATAGGACTTTATTTGACATCTGTGGTTGAAACTATTCTGCAAATAGAAGGATTTGTATTTGCTTGGATGTCATCGGGAATATTATTTTCTCCAATTAAGTGCCAAATTAAATGTAAAAGATAAAAAGAAATGACATCCACGTTGAAGAGCTGTTGAGCTGTAGGGCCAGTAGCTTAAGAACAAAATGTACAGCAGCAAAACTCATCTCCGTGGAGCAGGCAGATACCCAAATATGTTATGTAAAAAGTATTATTTTTTTTAAAAAAGGGTAATTGTTTTAAGCAAAACTACATCTAATCTTCTTTGACATATCAAATGTCAATCTTACAACACAGACCTGTAGCTGTGAACCCATTGATGCGAGTACAGTTTCGGCACTTTTCCGAATTGTGCACTACTTTTTGCCCTGTGTGATGGGCACAGATGATGTACAGTGCTGGTTTTATTGTGCTGCCATTTCATTGTCTGAAAGAGTGGCTCACTCAGGGAGCCAGTCTTAACATTATCCTTTTACAACTTGGCTGCAGTCAGTTAATCCGTTGTTATTCGTCCTGGTTTCTGACTGCTCATAATCGAGGCAATGAATGAAAAGTTAACGAGCTTCAGCGCAGTGTCCCGAAATACCAAAAGACCAGTTGGATAATACCAACCTCTAAGCAAAAGCTGGACAGTCTGTTACAATTTGATTTAAACTGACCAGATCCTGCTGAACAGAGTGCCCCGGGTACCCAGGCATGAATGCCGAATGTAAATAGGAACCCAATAGAGTTGATTGTGGTGACAGGTCTGTCCAATCCAAGTTTAACTGTCTTGGACCCATCTGGATTTGGATAACATGTTAGACAGTTAAGGTAAGTAAAGCTTCAATTTTGCGAACAAAATTGTAGCATAGCCACATAATTACATGTAGTTAGCGGAACTATCAACAGTGGGTGAATCTAGGTGTCAAATCTGCAGCTGCACGTCAACCACATACCTGAGCCATCACTTCATACCACAAACATAAACATGGTTAAAGATATCCAGCTGTGCCCACTACACGGGGCACAAATTTGCCGTTCTATGACAACTGACGTGGCCGCTCTGAATTTCTTATTTTCTTCATTTATACTAAGGCGATCAAGTCATGTCTCGTGGTGACTACAGGAAGATGCATTTTCAACTAATCACCTATAGGAAATAGAGTCATAGAGTCATAGAGTTATACAGCACAGAAAGAGGCCCTTCGGCCCATTGTGTCCGCGCCAGCCATCAAGCCCTGTCTATTCTAATCCCATTTTCCAGCACTTGGTCCGTAGCCTTGTATGCTATGGCGTTTCAAGTTCTCATCTAAATGCTTCTTGAATGTTGTGAGGGTTCCTGCCTTTACCACCCTTTCAGGCAGTGAGTTCCAGATTCCAAACACTCTCTGGGTGAAAAAGTTTTTCCTCAAATCCCCTCTAAACCTCCTGCCCCTTACCTTGAAACTATGTCCCCTGGTTATTGACCCCTCTACTAAGGGGAAAAGTTCCTTTCTATCTACCCTATCTATGCCCCTCATAATTTTGTACACCTCAATCAGGTCCCCCCTCAGCCTTCTCTGCTCTAAGGAAAACAACCCCAGCCTGTCCAGTCTCTCTTCATAGCTGAAGCGCTCCAGCCCAGGTAACATCCTGGTGAATCTCCTCTGCACCCTCTCCAATGCAATCACATCCCTTCTATAGTGTGGCGACCAGAACTGCACACAGTATTCCAGCTGTGGCCTAACTAGCGTTTTGTACAGCTCCATCATAACCTCCCTGCTCTTATATTCTATGCCTCGGCTAATGAAGGCAAGTATCCCATATGCCTTTTTAACCACCTTATCTATCTGTCCTGCTGCCTTCAGGGATCTATGTACATGCACACCAAGGTCCCTCTGATCCTCTGTCCTTCCTAGGATCCTACCATTCATTGTGTATTCCCTTGCCTTATTAGTCCTCCCAAAATGCATCATCTCACACTTTTCAGGGTTAAATTCCATTTGCCACTTTTCTGCCCATCTGACCAACACGTCTATATCTCTTGGAAGAGATGGACTCACGGGGAAGAAAGCACATTGGCTGTAATATAAAAACAGATGATGCGAAGTCCCATCAGAAGTAGTATGATTTAAAGTGACACGAAAGCATCGAATGAGCAATACATTACTATGGCGATATGGAATGTTTGATGAATAAGTGCTTACTTTCCCAGGTTAATTGGCCAATCACATGGATTGAACACGTTAGGGATTGATCCAAAATCTCTTCAATTTAGTAATTTTGCATAAGGCTGGAAATGGGCTGTCCCTCACTCCTGACTTTACTGAGCACGATCGTACTTTTTCCCCACAGTCATTTCCAGGCCATTCAATTAACAGGAATAGTGAACTTTAATAAAATAGCTTTAGTGTTTCAGTTTGCATTTAATAGAAATGTATAATTACAAAATGTAACTGAATTCTGATATGTTTAATCAGTTTTCCAAATTTGGGGGGAATTTTAACCCCCAAAAATGGGTGGGTTGGGATCGGGTGGGAGGTTAAAATGTAAAAAATCTGAATCGTGACTAGAACCTGCCTCCAACCCGCCCCACTTCCAGTTTTAACGAAGGCTGGTCGGGGGGCGGGCAGCCAGCCCGCTCCCAGGTGGCAGGTTGTCTATTTATTTATTATAGGGAGGCTGGCGTGCCTCTGATTTAACCACCATTTTAAATTTAACAGTGGCTGGTCAGAATTCGCAGGCCTCGGGAAACCCACCAGCTAATGGAAGGCGAGGACTGCTGGATCCAGGAGGTAAGTGCCTTTACACTTACTCCTGGATCCAGCGTCCCTGCCTAACCCCGCCCCCCTCCCCCACTTGATCGGAGACCCCACCTCAGCCTCCGATACCGCCCCCCCCCCCCCGGCCTCCAACTGGCCCCCGATGTTCTCTCCCTCCCCCCCCCCAACCACACCCCCCAGCCCCCACCCGATCCCTCCCTCCCTCCTCCCTCTCTGCGGCCTAGTGCCGCAGGCCCACTCGCCCACAGCCATCCTGCCTCTCCATCTGGCTGGCTGCAGGTGGGAAACAAAGGTTTCAAGTGCAAATCAGGCCCTACCGTTAAATTTGGCGGGGCATGCGGGAAACCCCTTCTCCCGGGTTTCCCGACCACTTCCGAGCCCCCCGCTTCCAACCCGCCACCTGATTAAAATTCCAACCAAAGTTTGAGCCTTTAGTAAAACCCATTTAAAATGGCCCATTTGCAGGAACTGTAGCTGATTGGTTGGTACAGCTAAATCTTAATTAAAACCAAGGGGAGAATGTTTTTCATTGCTTGTATTCCACACGATAAATACTGAGAACATCAATAATGTTTAAATCTAAATTACATCAATTCTGAAACAGTAACTTTATGAAACAAGACTGAATTGAAAGCGCAGGCAGAATTGATTCTTGATGGGTTGGGGGAGCTGAAATAAAACACTTTGGAGGGGTTAGGACCCTGCAGCCTTCCACAAAGTTTGCAGTGATGGAGGGGAAGTGATTTGATGCAGGGAACTTCAATGTTTAAAGCAAGTACTGCCAAGATGAAGTATGTGCTTATCTGAGGCTGTCAGTATTCACTTCAATGGAAGAGGGATTCTTCAGATAGTGGATGGATCATTTCTTCTCAGGTGACAGTTGGTGCACACATACATAAAATATTCTAAGTGAATTACCTGTCATGCCTCTGCTTCTCCTTGGGGAGAAATACCTCGAATCAGAGACAAGCTATGCATCCATCATTAGTTTTATCAGCTGGTGTCTCCCATCTCCTGCTGAACCATTATCTCAGAATGTCCGAGGACTCCAGTTACTGCACAAACATTCCACACGGCTCTGAAGAGATAAAACATCTGCTGACTTGAGCAGCACAGCTGATGGGAATTCACTCTGTGTGCAGTGCCCATTAGATCCCAATTACCTGTAGCATTCCAAAAGAAAGTATGAACAGTTTGAAGTCTTTACTAACTTTTTTCAAAGTGTGTGCTGCTCATATATTTCCACAGGAATGTAAGTTGTAACATACATTAGTGTTAAATAGTAGGAAACTATTTCACCCAACGTGTTACTGGCAAAGGCTAATTGTGTTTCTGGTAGAGGCCAAGAAGTCTGTTGTGGGTTTCTTTTCTTTCTCTCAATTTTATCCCCTTTTTCTTCCCTTCGATCCTTTTCTCCTCTCCTGAAGGTGTTGACTTCTGCTGGGCTACGATTCCACCGGCAGCAACAATTCTCTGTTAGCTCATCCAAGTCGCAATTGTACATGTAAGTCTGGACAATATTGGGAGGAAATTCAACTGTGGAGAGCGTCATAGTCAAGGCCAATTCTGTCCTCAACTCGTATTTACATACATGCACCTTTCAGTTGCAACCACTGGATAAGCCGCCAGGACCAGAAATTCGAGCTGATTTTTCACTTTGCCAGCCCAGAGTACTGAGGACAATTGTAGCATCCCAACTGCTGCTTTGACTGAAAACCCATTTATCACAGGCTGAGGATTGAGTCTGGAGTTCTCTGGTCTGAATTGCTTCGCGCTGCCCCAAGTGAGGCTTCTACCCATGAAGCCCATCGAGGGAGCTCAAAAAGAAAGTGGAGCTCAAACAGAAAGTTGATCTCCTATAAGCGTACCCACCCAGTCTATTTCTTTCTAAATCTAATTCATGCATTGTGACAAAAATCCTTGCAACTCATCTGAGTAATTTGGTTACTAAATTAATTAATTAATTCTGATCAGACTGGTTTTATCTGGATGACAACAGCATCATGGCTCGGATTTTGCGGTCAGCAGTGAACGACCGTCGCTCGCTGTTCATTTCACTTATAGCTGCCCACAGACTTTTTATGGGGTCAACACGGCAACTTACGTTCCTCGGGAGTCTGAAACAGCGCAGCGCCCTCTATAGAGGATCTGGGACCTGTGTGAGCAGGACAAGCAACAGTGTGTCTTTTCAACCAATCAGATTGAAGAATCCTTACTGAGGCACGAAGTGTCTAAAGCAGGAAGTTAAGTTAGTATACTTAATTCAATATAGAATCATGTACAGAAAGCGAAATAAAGAGAGGGAAAGAAAGATGGGATTAAGAGAGAGAGAGATAAAAGAGACAGAAAGAAAAAGTAAAAAAAAACTCTTTTTAACTTTTTTAAAATATCCAACAATAATTAAAATCTGAAGGAATGAGGCTCCACACTTGTAAAAGTAAATTTTCAGTGCCAGAGAGGTTCTTTGGCAGTAATTAAGACTTTACGCACCATTAAAAATTCACTTACACTTGAATGGACAAGCCCTAACAGTTTCTGGTGTGTTTAATGGGTATCTAGTAATGGTATTAATGGTAAGTACCGCAACCTCACGCCCTTCATATACTTGAATGCTGAGTCTCTCGGCGAGATACAGTTAGAGCGAAGCTTGTGGAGGAGCAGGGAAAATCGGACAGCAACTTCCTGATTTCCGTGTTTAACTGCGCATGTGCGGATGCCGAAAGTTGCTGTCCGATTTAGTCCTTACTAACGGTGAGCGCTGATAGACTCACATTATTCCAGGCCATTATGTAACACCCTTAAGTTAGGAAAATGCCCCAAGGCACCTCACAGAAGCATCAGAAAAATGGACGTCAAGCCAAGGAAGGAGAAAGTAGAAGTTGTGACCAAAAGCTCAGTCAAAGAAGTAGGTATAAAGGAGGATCTTAAAATAGTGGAGGAGGAGAGGTTTAGGTAGAGAATTCAAGCGAGTGGGATTGAGATGACTGAAGTCATGGCCACCAATGGTGGGGCAAAGGGTTGGGGAGAGGCAGAAAAGGCCAGAGTCAGAGAAATAAAGGGGGGAATTTTAACCCTCCCACGACGAGTAGGAGAGGCTCGGGGAGCGGTTAAATCGGCAAATATGTGAAACCCGCCCCTAACCCGCCGCAAACGCACCTGCTTCCATTTTAACCACGGCAGGTTTGTGGTTGTCTGAGTAACCCACTATGGTGAGGCGAGTCAGTGATTATAATATGTAAATGAGGCTTCGTTCCTCAGATTCTGGCAGCCATTTGAATTTAACACTGGCTGGCCAGCCGGGTTTCCCTGGGCTCGGGAAAGGGAACTAAAGGAAGGCAGGAGCAGCCAAATTATAGCATTACTTGTGGGCCAGGAGGAGCGGGAGTGCTTTCCCTGGCTGCCCCCCAGACAAATCTTCTGCCTCGATTGGCTAATCCCCACTTCCAAACCCGTGATCCCTCCCGGTTCCCCCTCACTCCCAATTGCCAGTCCGACTCCCTCCCACCACACCCCCACCAAACCATCCCCAACGGTCCCCAGCTGTGGCCCTCTACCACTGGCTTTGATGCCCGGTAACTGGCCAGCCTCTCAACCTGCCCGGTTGCCAGGTGGGAAACAGAGTAAAAAAATGATAATGAGGTCCTGCCATTAAATTCGCAGGACCTCTGCGTCCCCGGTATTTTTGGGATTCCCCACCGCAAACACGCTCCCCCACTCCCTCCCCGTAAATATCGGGGCCAGAGAGTCTGGAGGAGTGGAAGGGCTATAGGAGGTTTCAGAGATAGAGAAAGGTAAGGCCAAGATGGGATTTAAACACAATGATGAGAATTTTTAATTTGAGTCATTGGAGTACTGGAAACCAGTTAGTGGATGTAGGACAAACAGACTAACACCACAGAGGCAGTGGAGGAGCTGAGAGAAATGGTGGCGAGGTAGAGGAGGGTATCGTGGACATACATGTGGAAGATGTCCCCATGGTTTGGATGATGCCATGAAGCGGCAGCATATAGTTGAGGAAGACGAGGGGGCCAAGGATGAATTCTTGGTGGACTCCAGAGGTGGCAATGCAGGGTGAGAAGAGAAGCCACTGATAGAGGTGCTCTGGCTATGATTGCACAGGTAATCTTGAAGCCAAGCAAGTGTAGTCCCACTGAGCTGGATAGTGGAGCAAAGGTGTTAGAGGAGGATGGTGTGGTTGACCATGTCAAAGGCTGCAGAGAGGTTAAGGAGGCTGAGGAAGGATAATGCACATCAGTCACAGTCACAGAAGAGGTCATTGTGACTTTAGTTCGGGCTGTTTTGGAGCTGTGGGATGGGCAGAAGCCTGATTGGATGGATTCAAACAGGGAGTTTCTACAGCACCTTCCACAATCTCAGGATGTCCCAAAGAGCCTTGCAGCCAATGAAGTACTTTTTGAAGTGTAGTCACTGTTGAAATGTCGGAAACTAAGCAGCCAATTTGCACAAACAGCAATGTGATAATGACCAGATAGTCTGTATTTTTAGTGATGTTGTTTAAGGGATAAATATTGACCAAGACACTGGGGTTAACTCCAATGCTCTTCTTCAAAATAGTGCCATGGGATCTTTTATGTTCACCTGAGAGAGCCTCGGTTTAATGTCTCATCCGAAAGATGACACCTTGTACTGCACTGGAGTATCAATCTGGAGTTTGTGCTCAAATCTCTGGAGTGGGACTTCAACCCACAACCTACTGACTCAGAGGCAAGCGTGTTACCCACTGAGACAAGGCTGGCACTTTTGTGCAGTACAGTGCACTTTAGTAAGTTAGCAAGGACTGGGGGGGAGGGTGGTGGGAGGGGGAGTAGTGCATTTCTTTTTGAGGAAGGGGGAGGACGGCAGTTCTGAATCATATGGAGACATTGGCTGAGGGGAGGGAGCTATTTATAATATCAGTTAAAATGCGGGCCAAAATGTAAGTCAGAAGATTAGGAGTTTACTGGTAATGGGGTTGAGGAAGCAAGAAGCAGGTATCATGGTATCATGTTGAGATAAACCTGGAGAAGGTGGGGGGTGGGTGCGGGGGGATGCGTGCAGGGAGCGGGCTGGGGAGGGGGGCGGAATGGAAGTTAAGATAGAGAGAGACATAGATTCAGGGCTGTGGATAGGACATGGAAAGGTTTCCTTTAGTGGGAAAGGAGAAGAAGCAGTAGATACTGGATGGTATCAATCGGAGAGGTGAAGACATTTGTGAGCTCCTTGCACTTGTTAGAGATGAGGATGGAGTGGGCAGGGAATAAGGGTTTAATGAGGTGGTTCGCAGTAAAGGAACGGAGCATGCGATTATCTTTGCTCTTCAGGCTGATCCTGGAGTAGTGAATGGTTTTGGTAGAGGGGAGCAAGGCCAGGTAGAGTTTGATCTCACAGTAGAGCCAGATCTAACAATGGACAGCTAATCCAGGTGTACACCTGGTATGTGCCTCTTGTACATGAGGTAATGAAGATGGGGGGTCACACCAAGGGGAAAGACGAGGATGGGAAACAGTGACAGTTTTGCTGGGGATAAAGGCATCAAAAGTGGAGGTGAGGGAATGGTTTTAGCAAGCAAACAACCACAGAAGTATCATGGTAAACAGAGGCCACAAAAGCTAAGCAGTTTGAAGTTTGAGAGAATGGTTGTAAGTGACCTGGGGTGAGAGCTTTGTTCCAAGTGTGGATGCAAAAGGAAGTGGGGAGGAAGGAGGGTTAGGGGACATGGGCAGAGAGCGATACAAGGAAGTGCTTGGAAATAGCCTTGTCAGTGATCAAGACCACAAGAGTAAAGAGGTCTTGGGAGATGGCAAGAAAGAAAGACTTGCATTTATATAGCACCTTTCACCACCACCACACGTCTCAAAGCTGTTTACAGCCAATTAAGTACTTTTGAAGTGGAGTCACTGTTGTAATGTGGGAAACATAGCACCCAATTTGCACACAGCAAGGTCCCACAAACAGCAATGTGATAATGACCAGATAATCTGTTTTTGTTATGTTGGTTGAGGGATAAATATTGGCCAGGACACCGGGGATAACTCTCCTGCTCATCTTCGAAATAGTGCCCTGGGATCTTTTACGTCCAACTGAGAGAGCAGACGGGGCCTCGGTTTAACGTCTCATCTGGAAGACGGCACCTCCAACTGCACTGGAGTGTCGGCCTGGATTTATGTGCTCAAGTCCCTGGAGTGGGACTTGAACCCACAACCTTCTAGACTCAGAGGTGAGTGTGCTACCAACTGAGCCACAGCTGACACATGACAAGATTGAGGGAATGCCATGAATATAGGGAGGAGATTTCATGTAGAGGAAGAGAGGACAGATCAGCAGGAGAGGGTAGAGGAGCTAACATGAAAATTACAATCACTAAGGATGAGTCACTTGGTACAGAACCAGAAGGAAGAAAGAAGGGAGGATATCCTGAGGAGAAACTAGGTGAGGCTTGGAGGGACAGTAGACAATTAAGTTTTTAAAAAGGAGGCAAGAGGAATGGAACAGTATGGAATTCTTGAAGGAAGAGAAGGTCCTAGAGGAATAGAGACAAGGATCAAGGTGTGACATGCTGATAAAAGTCTCACTACCACTGTTGCACTTTGGGTGGGGTAGGTGGTGGAAAGTATAACCAGCCGGGGAGGTGTAAGGTGTAAGGTGTTGCCACCCATGAGCTAGGTTTCAGTCAATGAATGGTAAGGGCCTTGTTTACAAATAAGTGGGCATACTGGAGGGAAATATGGAGAGGGACAGTCATTGTTGATCCACCAGCAGAATCCGGAGCGGCAGTAAGAATGGGGTGAGCAGGATGGGAAGGAGGTTAATGAGATTAGCCTCCAATGGGCATGTTGGGCAGGAAGGTATGAGAGAGGGGATGGGAGAGGAGGATGGGGCAGTCGGAGTTATTGCTTTTAAGGAAGCAGTGTCAAGTGCCACGATGGGCCTATTGGAGAATACTGAGAGAGACACAAAGGGTAGCCATGGGTTTGTTCACGGCAGATTTAATGTCTGGAATGAGGATAGGGTGGAAGGAAGGCTGAGGGGGAATGATGGGTTGAGTAGGAATTAGGGGAGGAGATGAAATACATGAAGAAGAGAGTTGAAAATTGACATAGCCAGGTGAGGGTAAGGGAGAGAGAGAGAGAAGAGAAAGGCCCAAGACAGGCCCAAAATAGAAAAGGGAGATAGAAGTAATGGGCTCAGATCGAGAATGACGGCCAAAATGCACATGCGAATGAACACAAAGGAAATTTGGGTTAAATAGGCACGGCAGAGATTAGGCGAGACATTGGTTATAAACGGTGGGTAGGGAAGAGACAATATGAAACAGTCCGAAGACCAGTTAAGGGGAGGCTTGATGCATACATGAGGGAGAATATAGAGATACACGGGCAGGGTGGGATGAGATAATTAGAGTGAGAGGAGGCTCATGTGGTGTATAAACACCAGAATAGACCATTTGGGCTGAATGGCCTGTTTCTATGCTGTAAATTATGTGCATGTAAACCTATCTATATAAGTCTGAGGAGGCTGTGGTGGAATGAAGACCACTGATGGACAATTTGGTGTCAACGTGGAGCAGCCAATGAGCAGATTTGGAGTCAGCAGTGGAGAGGGGGTAAATAAAGGAGACATTGCAGGTGTGTGGTATTAGCTAGTGCTGTTTCCATCATCTGGGAGGAAAAAACCTCCCCAGCAGACCAAAGGTTATCCAGTGGTTAAAGGAGGAGTGAAGAGTTGACTGTGTTGGGTTTATGGCCAAAGTGGAACTGTGATGGCAGAATTTATCTGGCAGTGGGCTTGGATCCTAGTCAGGCGCAGGTCTCCCTTGTGAGCTGTGCAGCAGCTGTCCAGCAGAATTCAGTTATTGCTTCATGAGGAAACAAGCTTTCTGGGACATTGCTGAGGGGTCCCAGTGCAGTAGCTCTGCCTGAATCTATAGACAGGGAGTTGTTGGTACTAGCAGGTACAGGCTGGACACTGCTTATGGTGACTTTCCAGCCTGGCATCACTGCACTGGCCCTCATGATCCTCCCCCTCTTGCTCCTTGTAGCAGATGAACAGCGAGCGATTTAAGAGATACCCCATTGCTTCCCAAAGCCCAGCCTGCAACGTTAAACTTTAAGAAAAGTTTCACGACACTTAAAGAAACTTTAACAAAACTTGAAATAAATTATTATAAAATATTACCAGCAGCTTGCTCTGGTCTCTTGTGGCCTTCATCTCGGCACTGTCTCTTCTACTGAGGTGTTGATTTTAGGAGGCGGGGCAAGGGTGGTTGGGGAGGGAAATGAGGCATTCAAGAAAGCTACATCTTCCCGTCATCATCGAACAGGAACGCAGTGAACTTTATGGACTAGCTCCACCGAAGGCCAAGGAAAATAACGACGGCAATTTTTAGGAGCAGGAATTCAACCCATTGGGCTGGATTTTGATACTGGGGACGTGATGGAGGCGGGACTCCCACTTTTTGGGTTGTAATCCTGCCTCCATCGACTTGTGGCCAACCCACTGTATTTTCCCTTGATTGACCTTGTTGAGCCCGCCCAGTGGGCTCAGCAGGCCAATTAAGGGCCACCCGGCAACAGGTGACATCACAGATTGACATTTCATCCGTCAAGAGCTTTTGACAGATGAAATATCAGCGTTTGACAGCTCTGTGAAGCTGTCAAACACTGACAATCTGTCTTCTAACTTGAGTTCTTCCTCTCAGGCTGAGTTAGAAATCATCCCAGCACAGAAAACAGAAGGCTGCTGTTTTTGACAGCTCAACGGCTTTTCTGTTTTCTGTGCCGGTGAGATTTCTGACTCCCGAGGCCTGAAGGGCTGACACCTGCAGGAGGAAGTTAAGGTAAGTAAAACTTTTTCCCACACTTTGCACTTACCTTACACACTTACCTCTGCACACATGCACTCATCACTCACCTGCCCACCGGGCATATCGACCCCTCCAACCCCTGCAGACCCACGGTCCGCCTCGCTAACTTGGCGTGGTTGGGACCTGTTGGGAAGCCCACATTTTACGCATCAAAATAGGGATTAGGCAAAAAACTGCCTGTTAACTACCTGTTAACAGGCAGTTAATTGTCACTAATCCCTTCCCGCCTCGGGGAGTCGGGTCTCAGACCAGGTCGGGTACCCGCCTCCAGCGAAACTGGCATGGAGGCGGGTTGGGGGCGGGTTGGGTTCGGGACCCCCGAATCTGCAACTTTAACCCCCCCCACGCCTCCAAACCCGACTCCACGGGTCAATGAAAATCCAGCCCCTTGTGTCTGTGCCTGCTCTCTGAAAGAGGGAGCAATTAGTCTCAATCCCCTGCTCTTTCCCCAGAGCCCTGCAAATATGAACAATATTATTTTCAATATACCTCTCGTCCCCAGCTCTGTGTGCTGAAGTGTACTTCACACTAGTCTTAAGACAGTTGATGGGGGTATGAGTAGAGGCACTCATCTCCCCCCTTACCCTTATGGGTAAATTCAGAATTTTATAAACAATGGGGCAGAAATTCGGCTGTTGTCGGGTGAGTACGCACTGTGTACTCACCCGTGGACGGAACGAAAGTGCCGGTTTCTTGCATGCACTGCACATGCGCGGGAAACCGGCACTTCCGTTCCCCTGAGGAAAGGGGTTCAGAGGTCGAACGCGCACGCCGGAGGGCCAGCGCGTTCGCCTCGCTCTTCGGATTTTTTTACAGGTTCCTCCATGAGGGTAAGCACGGAGAAGATACACATTGAAAAAGGAGGCGCAAGGCCTTCTTTTAACAAGTGTTGATTTTATTAAAATTTAAACATTTTTTTCATAGATTTATCTTTTTTAATTACTTTAAAGAAAGGTAAGTTTAGTTTTAGCCCCGTTAAAAAATGTAATAAATTTTTTCAAAAATTTAAATTTTTGTTTAAAATAGTTAATTAATGTAATTTATAGTTATTTTAAAAATGTGATTTAAAAAAAAGTATTTGTAGTTTTAGGGATGTTTTGGGGCCGATCTGTATTCATAGATTTGACAGGTCTCCTGTCAAATCTATGAATGAAAGATGGCCTGCTGCCATTGGCTCTCCATGGCTCACGTGATCCCAGGGGACGCATCGCACTAACTACGCCCCTGGGATACGCAAGCACTGTGCGCCGGCAGCTGCAGGAGGCCCAGGACCCGAATCCCCCGCGGGCCCAGGGGTCAACGGCAGGCGCGGTAGGTAAGTGCGCACGCGATCCTTGCACTCGCGGGAAGCCAGGGAGCCGAATTTCTGGCCCATTAATCTTCTCTGTTAAATCTGTTTATTTAATAAACTGCCTGATCATATTCTGTAGTCACAGGGAGTAATAAGCGTACACAGATTAGGCTAAAGCTGAAATGGAACTGTTTCCACTCAGATGAACTTTAACTACTCTCACACCCATTTCCTTTCATAATTTTTTTAATTTAAAGATTTTCATAACAGACAAAATAAAGCCGAGATTGTGGAAAGCAGAACAATAAAGGCAAAAAATGAATAGCAACAATTCAGAAATGGTGCTGACAGCTGTGGTTACAAAGCATCCAGTACTGCCAATACCAACATGAGCTATTGAATATGATACGTAAAAAAACACAATCATTTGAACATAGCAAGTTTTATAAATACATCTACAGCAAAAAGGCATATGAAGAAAGGACTATCAGAGTAGGCTGGGCTGAGCCAGGCCAAGAGATGTCTGCTCCTGGAACCAAAGTACAACATCTAACAATTCAGACTAGAAACAATCATCCAGCATCTTTACTGAGTTATCAGTGATCAGCACAAGTCACATTTTGTTCCAAATCCCAGGGCAATGGTCTCGAGGGACCATGTTAAATGAGAGCCAGAATCGCCCCTTTTTCCACCTTCCCAGTAAAATAGACACAGAAATTGTTATCTCCTACAATGCTGCCAATAGTAGTCTAGTAAAAAGACTTCTATTAATATCATACTAAAAGTTAGAAGTGCTCTGGATATTTAGATAGTTCTCATGGTTTCTGACAATATTTGGATCTTTCAATATATGAAAGCATTGCAACATTCTGCAACCTATGTGTTATCCAATATATCTCATGTGTAAGCTGCCATTCAAAATTATCCAAGATATTTTCTGTACGAGATAAACTGAGCACATTGTTGTGCTAAAAGATTCTTCCTGTCACAAGACATTGATACTAGGCAGATCCAGTCCTATAACTAGCATAAAACTCAATCCTCTTGTCATGTGATGGAAACAAACTGTCGTTTTCTGCACAGTACGTCAAATATGAATTATTCTTATGAGGAAAATAAGTGAAAAAAACAGAATTTATTCAAAAAAACCCGAATTGACAGGGGCTTCCCTGAATGCTCCAGTGTGTAGCTGAGCTAAGCCGTCCACGAATCTGCGAGATTTTGCTCCAGGTCTACACACAGTTCACTAACTTGAGCTGGAGCAGCACGGGGAACGACAATTGCTCTCAGTGTTACTGGATCAGGAAAATGAAAATGATCCTGGATTCCTGCACTCACTTACTATCCTGAGACGCACCCACCCCGTTCCCCCACTACCCCCCCACCCCCTCCAGCTGGAAGCCTCATGTGGGCATCAGATGAGGACAGGCTCTGGTTCTGCGATGGTGACCCAATGCTTGATTAGCTTGCCAGCAGTCACTGTGAAGACTCACGCATGAATAACGGTCACTTGAGCAAAGTACCGGAGGATAACTGGTGCACACGGAACTGTATCCTAGCAGGGTGCCACCACCCCCAGAGAACTGAATGACAAATTACGTTTGTTTCCATTTTAATAATGTGCCATCTCCGAATGTAAGTAACTCATCCCTGGAAATGGCACTAATAATGGCAAACATGTCAGGTGGAAAACAACAATGGTAATAAAAATAACCTTTCTCTATATATAATAATTTTTTTTTTCAAATGGCTGTCAGCTTCACTTGAGGGTGGATCACACTTTGCTTCCTTTAGCAAGAAACAATGGTCCAGGATGCCAGTAAATCAGCTTAGAAATATCCCCTAAATAACAGGCAAACAAAAAATTTAAATATCCCTCCCAAAAATATGTTTTCAATGTCAGAATAAGCTTCACTGCACACATTAGGGTTGCATTTCCTGACTTTTACCCTTGAGGCAGACTCAGATGCCAGGGTGTAAAGGTCAGGAAAGAGGAGCGGAGGCCTGGATTGCTGGGCCCAACCCTTTCATACTTCCAGGGCTTTCTTGTACGGGGGTGGAACCTGACCAGTGCCTGAACGATTTTTTCATGAGCCGAGAGGGGGTATTTCTGATGGCCTGCACCCAAAAAAGATGGTGCCGTGGCCTGCTCCCGGACCTCCGCTGAATAGGGGGCCCACAGGTGTCCCGGGGGCAGGCAGAAGATTGCAAGGGTCCCCTCCCCTAAAAATGTTTGACACCGTCCGGTATCCTGAAATGCAATCAGGACCTTTGGCAGCCAGAAGGTCTCAATTACTTCGGCTCGACTCACAACTGCGGGCCTGAGAGATGTGCTGCTGCCCCTGACTTCCGGGTGCTAATCCGTGCGATCCCAGTGATCCTGGAGTGGGACTGGACCGGCCTACTTCAGGTGCTCCAGGGCGGTGGAGGAGAGGGTGGCGGGGTGGGGGAGGGGGCGAGGTGTGGGCCAAGAAAATCAGGCCTATTGTTTCTCTGCCTACTAAGAAAATCGGCTGAAAAGAACAAGAGAGATATTTTCGTTTTGCTATCTTTGCACTGCACTGGAATATCTGCATTTATTTATTTCAAAGTAACCCGTCCACAATGCTCCTGAAATCTCAGTGAGTATGAGGTGTTGCACAGTAAGGTTACAGAGCGTAAATCTATGTCACAGATCTGTCCAGGATTGTAATAACACACATGGCCAAAGGGTCATGCTTACTTTACAGCTCAAGGGTTAATTTTAGTCACTGTCCTCAGTTGTTGATCTGTGATTATATACAAACAAATCGAGTCACACAGAGTTCTTAATAAAAAAGGATGTAATTGTGAAAGGCAGCAATTATTTATCAGACAAAATAACAGTAATACTTCATTCCTATCAGTCAGGAGCTGGATTATAAGAACATAAGAAATAGGAGCAGGAGTCGGCCATTCGGCCCCTCGAGCCTGCTCCGCCATTCAATGAGATCATGGCTGATCCGATTTTGGCCTCAACTCCACTTTCCTGCCCATTCCCCATGACCCTTGACTCCCCTGTTGCTCAAATATCTGTCTATCTCCGCCTTGAATATATTCAATGACTCCGCCTCCACAGCTCTCTGGGGTAGAGAATTCCAAAGATTCACGACCCTCTGAGAGAAGAAATTCCTCCTCATCTCCGTCTTAAATGGGAGACCCCTTATTCTGAGACTGTGACCCCTCGTTCTAGATTCCCCCACGAGGGGAAACGTCCTCTCAGCATCTACCCTGTCCAACCCGCTCAGAATTTTATATGTTTCAATAAGATCACCTCTCATTTTTCTAAACTCCAATGAGTATCGGCCCAACCTGCTCAACCTTTCGTCATTAGACAACTCCTTCATCCCAGGAATCAACCTAGTGAACCTTCTCTGAACTGCCTCCAATACAAGTATATCCCCCCTTAAATAAGGAATGGCGATATATGCCCAAGTCAGGCTGGTATGTGACTTGGAGGGGAACATGAAGGTGGTGTTCCCATGACGATGCTGTTGTTATCCTCAGTGGTAGAGATCATAGAGGAGGGAGGTACAGTTGAAGTAACACTAGTAAATTGCTGGGGGAATTTAAATTCAGTTAATTAAATAAATCTGGAATTACAAAAGCTCGTATCAGTAATGGTGACCATGAAATTACCGGATTGTCATAAAAACCCATCTGTTCACTAATGTCCTTTAGGGAAGGAAATCTGTCGTCCTTACCCGGTCTGGCCTATATGTGACTCCAGACCCACAGCGATGTACTTGACTCTGAAATGGCCTAGAAAGCCACTCAGTTGTACAAAACCGACAAAGTCAGCACTGTGGGAGTACCCTCCCCACAAGGACTGCAGCGGTTCAAGGCGGCGGCTCACCACCATCCCCTCAAGGGCAACCAGGGATGGGCAATAAATGTCAGACTTGCCTGCGACGCCCACATACGTGAACAAATAAATTTTAAAAATCCTATAGATTGTACACAATGCACCAGTGATGCAGGGGATAGATATTTAATTCAATGGATATGTTGGATAACACGATAAATGATCAATTTGAGCGGTCTTTCAAACCTACTTAACACATTTGTTGCGTGAGGTTAATACCTCATTACTCATATGAGCATGCTCTGTTAGCACAGGACATCGAGAGCATATCGTTCAATGTGCAAAGTGACCTAAGAAGACTAAACAGTTTTTGTAGCCCCATCTCCAACCCATGCTTCCTTTGAAAGTAGCTCCATGCTGGGACCAGTGACCATAGGATCGGTGAGGTTTGTCTATGATCTATACATTCATATAAAAGTCATGTGTACATCGCTGTAAGTGACAGAAAAGCTTTACAGTACATCCTGTCACTCTTCAGTCGTGTTTCTCAGTCATTCTTAACCACAGTCAAATTTCTTATTTTTACCTCTGATTGGCTGATTCTAACATATGACTGAATTCCAGTCCCACCCCACCCACCCACATCTGTGACTGTAACCTCCATTCTGGAGCTGCTCTCTCCCCATCATGTGCTCCCCAATGTTCGATATAATACATTTCAATATTTCACGATAAGTATTCCTTAATAAACTATCACAGCTAAGGACCATCCTGCAGCCCTCCCACCTGTATTTGATGTAGAGCTATAGAAAGAGAAGGGTTTTGGATTGATCTAATAAAAATACAGATCACCACCAGCATAGACACAATGGGCCCTTTGTGCTGTTCATTTCTATGGCTAATCTGTTTTTGATGCAGGGATGAATGTTGGCCGGAACTCCAGAACCGATACTTCTTCAAATATCTCAGCATTTACTTGACCTCACCTAAAAGGCACCTCCCACAATGCAGCATTCCTCCAGCCATGGCTCTGTTGGCAGCACTCTCGCCTCTGAGTCACGTCCCCACTCCAGGGACTTCAGCACAAAAATCCAGGCTGACACTCCAGTGCAGTGCTGAGGGAGTGCTGCACTGTCAGAGGGGCAGTACTGAGGGAGTGCCGCACTGTCGGAGGGGCAGTACTGAGGGAGTGCCGCACTGTCGGAGGGGCAGTACTGAGGGAGCGCTGCACTGTCGGAGGGGCAGTACTGAGGGAGCGCCGCACTGTCGGAGGGGCAGTACTGAGGGAGCGCTGCACTGTCGGAGGGGCAGTACTTAGGGAGCGCTGCACTGTCGGAGGGGCAGTACTGAGGGAGCGCTGCACTGTCGGAGGGGCAGTACTGAGGGAGCGCTGCACTGTCGGAGGGGCAGTACTGAGGGAGCGCCTGCACTGTCAGAGGGGCAGTACTGAGGGAGTGCCGCACTGTCGGAGGGGCAGTACTGAGGGAGCGCCGCACTGTCGGAGGGGCAGTACTGAGGGAGTGCCGCACTGTCGGAGGGGCAGTACTGAGGGAGTGCCGCACTGTCGGAGGGGCAGTACTGAGGGAGCGCTGCACTGTCGGAGGGGCAGTACTGAGGGAGCGCCGCACTGTCGGAGGGGCAGTACTGAGGGAGCGCCGCACTGTCGGAGGGGCAGTACTGAGGGAGTGCCGCACTGTCGGAGGGGGCAGTACTGAGGGAGTGCTGCACTGTCGGAGGGGCAGTACTGAGGGAGCGCCGCACTGTCGGAGGGGCAGTACTGAGGGAGTGCCGCACTGTCGGAGGGGCAGTACTGAGGGAGCGCCGCACTGTCGGAGGGGCAGTACTGAGGGAGAGCCGCACTGTCGGAGGGGCAGTACTGAGGGAGCGCCGCACTGTCGGAGGGGCAGTACTGAGGGAGAGCCGCACTGTCGGAGGGGCAGTACTGAGGGAGCGCCGCACTGTCGGAGGGGCAGTACTGAGGGAGAGCCGCACTGTCGGAGGGGCAGTACTGAGGGAGCGCCACACTGTCGGAGGGGCAGTACTGAGGGAGCGCCGCACTGTCGGAGGGGCAGTACTGAGGGAGCGCCGCACTGTCAGAGGGGCAATACCGAGGGAGCGCCGCACTGTCGGAGGGGCAGTACTGAGGGAGCGCCGCACTGTCAGAGGGGCAGTACTGAGGGAGCGCCGCACTGTCGGAGGGGCAGTACTGAGGGAGCGCCGCACTGTCGGAGGGGCAGTGCTGAGGGAGTGCCGAACTGTCAGAGGGGCAGTACTGAGGGAGTGCCGCACTGTCAGAGGGGCAGTACTGAGGGAGCGCCGCACTGTCGGAGGGGCAGTTCTGAGGGAGTGCCGCACTGTCGGAGGGGCAGTACTGAGGGAGTGCCGCACTGTCAGAGGGGCAGTACTGAGGGAGCGCCGCACTGTCGGAGGGGCAGTACTGAGGGAGTGCTGCACTGTCGGAGGTGCCGTCTTTCAGATAAAACGTTAAACCGAGGCCCCATCTGCTCTCTCAGGTGGACGTAAAAGATTCCATGGCACTATTTCGAAGAAGAGCAGGGGAGATATCCCCGATGTCCTGGCCAATATTTAACATCTCTAAATCGGATATTACAGTCATTATCACATGGCTGTTTGTGGGAGCTTGCTGTGCGCAAATTGGCTGCCGCGTTTCCTACATTACAGCAGTGACTATACTTCAAAAATACTTCATTAGCTGTAAAGCACTTTGGGACGTCCTGAGGTCATGAACAGTGCTGTAGAAATTCAAGTCTTTCTTTTTCTACTGCACAGAAATCAATGGAAAATAAAAATCGGGATGTTTTTATAACGGGCGGCCGATCTGCATCACCAGCTTTATAGCCAGATGACAAGTTGAAAATCTACCCCAACATCAAAAAGGGCAGTATCTCCAACAGTCCACTCAATCTGGGAATGGAGCTTGAGTCCGCTGAGCCATGTGTTGCAAATAATGAATTCTGAAATATGTCTGCATCACGTTGAGTGAACTTTAACCAAAGACTGAAGGTGAGACATTAAATTTGTAAACCTAGATGTCATGGTCTGGACTTTGGATTTAAAGCTTAGGATCTTTTGTGTTGATCATTTCTAAAAGTTTGATCCCATCCCATTTCTCTCAGGTCATCTCTAACGACACTGGGTTCTGTAGAGTTGTGGTTGTGAGGAATGTCATTTTTACAGTTTGATTCACAAACTATTCAATAAACTTGTATCAGTTTTATTTTTAATTTTACTGTTGCATAAATTCTGCCACTATATGTCTACCCAAATAACTCCTTGTTTACTGCATTAGCCTCTGAGTACAGATTATATAGCACTTTCTGAGCCATAGCTTCTTCAGAGATCTCTGTTTGGCAATAGTTTCAACATCTTGGCCTAATCCAACTCTGAACTATAATCCGTTTGCTTTAATATATGTATTTCATGCAGACTGGAAGTCATGGTACATTGTCCCTTTACAGGAGATTACATTTGTGGTGTTACCCTGTGCTGA
Source organism: Squalus acanthias (assembly GCA_030390025.1). NCBI lineage: Eukaryota > Metazoa > Chordata > Chondrichthyes > Squaliformes > Squalidae > Squalus > Squalus acanthias. The sequence goes on from JASTWF010000696.1 coordinate 126,181, forward strand.
TCAAATGTCACATGAAAAGACTGAAATGTGAGAACAGCATTTCTGCTTTTAGAAAGTAAGCTTGTTCTGGTCTTTGCAGCGTGTCATGGAAGGTTATCACACTCGATATCTGCCTGACCATGGGTCTGTATAAGAACAGGGGTCATACGAAGGATAGGCGAGTTTGGGGGCTCGGAGAGATGTGAGCGGCCATATAAAATGAAACCATTGTTATTCAATACCACTGACTGTTAGTCTTTTGAGGGAGACATTTTCTGGGAATTAGTTCTGTTAAAGGTCAATTGCCAGGGTCAAGAGTGGGGTGCAATTACCTAATGGAATGAAGTGTTGAGGATGTTCAACAAGTAATTTGATCCAACTGAACAGCCAGAGCTTTCAAGTAGACTCATTAAAAAGCATACAACCTGATCACTAAGGAAAGCATTTCAGAAGCACAATTCTGAAGGAAAGGTAGAATAATACAGTGGAAAGACAAAACATACTGTGTTTCTGTTTCTCACTGTTGAATTCATAAGACCAAAGTTGACCTTTGACTTCCCTGGGAAGAAAATATGAGGTGCTCCATATTGCATTTTTATTCCCCTCTTTAAAATAAAAAGTATCATGTTGTTCAAACACAAGTTAAATTTATTTGAAAATAACTTGTTTGATAAATTTAAGTTAACTTCTCACTCTTAATGGCACAGGCGAGGGCGGCCACTGAAGTATAAAGATGCACAGAGTGGGTTTTCGGGAACATTCTTACTATATTGAAGACAGACAATTACAATGAAATAAATGTCCAACTTAATCACTAGTACCAGATCTTCTGTGACATTGCTCATAGAAAGATAGAAACATAGAAAAAATAGGAGCAGGAGTAGGCCATTCGGCCCTTCGAGCCTGCTCCGTCATTCAATGTGATCATGGCTGATCCTCTATCTCAATACCATATTCCCGCTCTCTCCCCATACCCCTTGACGCCTTTTGTGTCTAGAAATCTATCTATCTCCTTCTTAAATATATTCAGTGACTTGGCCTCCACAGCCTTCTGTGGTAGAGAATTCCACAGGTTCACCACCCTCTGAGTGAAGAAATTTCTTCTCATCTCAGTCCTAAATGTCCTACCCCGTATCCTGAGACTGTGACCCATCGTTCTAGACCCCTCAGCCAGGGGAAACATCCTCCCTGCATCCAGTCTGTCTAGCCCTGTCAGAATTTTATACGTTTCAATGAGATCCCCTCTCATTCTTATAAACTCTAGTGAATACAGGCCTAGTCGACCCAATCTCTCCTCATACAACAGTCCTGCCATCCCAGGAATCAGTCTGGTGAACCTTCGCTGCACTCCCTCTATGGCAAGTATATCCTTTCTTAGGTAAGGAGACCAAAACTGCACACAGTACTCCAGGTGTGGTCTCACCAAGGCCCTGTATAACTGTAGTAAGACATCCTTGCTCCTGTACTCAAGTCCTCTTGCAATGAAGGCCAACATACCATTTGCCTTCCTAACTGCTTGCTGCACCTGCATGTTTTCTTTCAGTGACTGGTGTACAAGGACACCCAGGTCCCTTTGAACATCAACATTTCCCAATCTATCACCATTTAAATAATACTCTGCCTTTCTGTTTTTCCTACCGTAATGGATAACTTCACATTTTATCCACGTTATTCTGCATCTGCCATGTATTTGCCCACTCACTCAACTTGTCTAAATCGCCTTGAAGCCTCTTTGCATCCTCCTCACAACTCACAATCCCACCTAGTTTTGTGTCATCAGCAAACTTGGAAATATTACATTTGGTTCCCTCATCCAAATCATTGATATATATTGTGAATAGCTGGGGCCCAAGCACTAGTACCCCACTAGTCACTGCCTGCCACCCCGAAAAAGATTTACACGGTAAATTGGACGATATATTATTTTATAATGATACATCATACAATGTATATTTATATATTATTAAAAATCTTGAATATGGCAAACACTTCCTAGCCACAAACCTTACTTCCGGTGTCACAATTTTGAGTCACACTTTTTATATCAACATTTAGCATTGAAAATCCATATGGAAACATGTGTGATGACAGATTACAGTGCGTTTAGGGCAAGGAACAAGGTGCCATGTGATGCCCCAAATGACACAGCTTGAATATTGTAACCTGAAGACTACACTTGGTCTTAAGTGTGTAACATTATGGGAGGTCGACTAATCTTATATACGAAAGGTGGAAAATGCATGGAGCCCTTGTGGAATTTCAAGGACACAATATTTGAAGAGATTTTCTAAGTCAAATCAAAATAAGTTATTGGGAAGGAATATGTGGTGAACAGTTACGCTGGTAGAAACATGGGTCAAAATCCTTAACATTGGCACATTCATGTATACTGATGTCAAGGAAATATCTCAGCACAAGGCACTGGGCATAAATGCACAATTATATGACAATGACATTCCAAGGTCCCCACTGTATATTCAGACTTTTGACCAAATTCTGCTAGTTACAGAGTTATTATATCACACCGAAAAATGTATTGGTATTTACAAGTCGATAAAACCCTAATCGTTTTTAGTGAGTTACTACTGGCTTGCCTGGTAGTTTTTTTCTATTTGTATTGGAAAATGCTTTGCCAGTGTCTTGGAAAGGGAAAAGAATGACTGAATTTAGTAACTTGTAAAATGAAGAATCGCCTTTAGCTGACTGCCATGAGGGTCTGCCGAGTGAATGCAGCTTATGATGATGAGGAAACATCTTCTTGGCACCTGGGAGGCGTGAGGAATATACGCAGGAAAAGATGACAGACATCAACGGCAACAGAAAGGTTAGGAGGTATGGAGCAGCATTTTGCTCTTAACCTTTGTCCTCTTGAACTGAGCAGGAACAAGATTGGAGCCTCAAATGCTGAGCAGTGATTTGAGGGTTAACTTTTGCATCTGGATTCTCTTGACTTTCAGGTAAATTAAGAAGCTGTCAGTTTCCATTTTGAATGTCATCTGTAATCTCTGTGTGGTTCTCCTTCTGTTGAAGCAGTGGAGACGTATTGACAGCCTGCCGTAACGTACAAGTGACTGCTTCATTTTCACCAGCTTCAGATCACAACCTTTGGTCAAATAAACACGATCGAGAAATGAATGAAGTCATTTAGATGGACCACTAGACCTTGTAATTGCAGCTTCATCAAACCAAAATAATATTCCTTGAGAAAAACCATATGAACCTTTTATCTGCCTGGGGTGTACGGGGTGTCAGATGGGGGATTATCCTTCAGGCTGTCCGTGTAGGTCATTCAGAAAATCAGACCTGCTAAATGCTGACAGTTGTTGGTGAGGTCGGACTGTTAATGCACACTTTTCCCAGAATCAAGTTTCAGAAGTCCAGACTGGTAATTAGTGCTGTCCAGTGTGTTAAATATTAAAGTTACGCATCGAGCCTGGAGGTCCCGGTGTCATTTTGAACCAAACTGACCATCACCAAAAAAGCTCAGGACGTTTGTTTATGCTTTGATTCTGTTATACCTTTGGACAATTCTCACTGGCTCCTGACTACTATTTCTATTAAATCTGAGGACAGCTTATCACAACTGTTATGAGAAAATTTGTTTCCATAAAATTTATAGGCTACTTCTTCACCAAAGAATGTATTCAGGAATGATCAAATAAAAAGAAAGATAATAACTTACATTTATTCTAGTGCCTTGCACAACCTCAGAATATCCCAAAAGTACTTCACAGCCAATGAAGTACTTCTGAAGTGTACTCACTGTTGTAATGTAGGGGAATTGTGGCAGCCAATTTGCGCGAAGCAATGTCCCACAGACAGCAATGAGATAAATGAGCAGATAATTTGTTTTTTTTAGCAATGTTTGTTGAAGGATAAATGTTGGTCAGGACACCGATGAACTCCCTTGCACTTCCTAAAATAGTGTCATGGGATTTTCACATCCACCTGAGAAGCCAGACAGAGCCTCAGTTTAGTGTCTCATCCAAAGGGCAGCAATCCTCCCTCAGAAGTGTCAACCTAGATTATGTGCTCAAGTCTCTGGAGTGGGGCTTGGACCCACAACCTTCTGACTCAAAGGCAACAGTGCTACCACTGAGCCCAGCTTCAGCAGTAATGTTTGCATGCATACTGTACGTCTATGAGACTGGTACTTAAAGAGGCTCTTAGCAGACTTGTTTGGGATATTGCCAAAGCTAGGATTTTCAATACTATTAGAAGGCAGTGCTATTTCAGGATCCAAAGAATAAGTGAAGTGTTCTTATTGAAATTACAGGACCAAGCTGACTGCATTGTTTTTCTCTTCACTTCCTATGGAGAAGTGCCCAGCCTCCACTTGGAAACTGCCTCGATAGCACATTTGAAATGAGAAGCTCACTGTTTGGTAAATGAGAAGCACAGATTCACACCTCATCACTCTGGGATGCAAAATTTTGCAGCATTTTTGAAACTGAACCTTGAGACGGACACTGCCCCTGATTGTGACCCTTGAGCAATCTCAATGATCAAGCTTTTTGGTCACTTTTCCTAATATCTCCTTATGTGGCTCGGCTTGTTTGATAACAAACCTGTGAAGTGCCTTGGGACATTTTACTACATTAAAGGCACTATATAAGTACACGTTGTTGTTGTTGTTGTTGTTGTAGGTATCTCTTCCTTTCCCTCCTGCTGATTTCTCTCTATGCATCCCAATATCTCTCCCTGATCTTTCACCCAAATCTCTCCAGCTCTCTCCCTTTGATTTCTGTGGGTGAAATTGGACATGAGTGGGGATGCAGGCAGTATCACATCAGTCATCTGTTATATGCCTTGCCTGATATTCAGTTCCATTGCCTTCCTTAGAACTGAATATCGGGTTTGTGGTATAACGGCCGGAAAAAGCGATTCCCCGTTTTACGTCCCCACCCGTGTCCCATTTCACCCCTCTCTCTCTCTCTTTCTCCCAAACCCGCACTTTCTCTCTGATCTATCTTCCTTGCTTTCTCCCCCTAATCTTGTTCCTCCCCCTTCTCTGTCCCTTGATCTTTCACTCTGTCTATGTCTCTTCATATCTCCCTTGGATATCTATCCATCTCTCTCTGTCACCATCTCTGCCTCCCTCCCCTCAGATCTTTTCCTCCCTCTCTTGCGTTCTCTTTCCCCCTGATTTCTCTCCTCTCCCTTTGTCTCCCCTGATCTCTCCCTCTCCCATATCTTACTCACATCCCCCTATTTCTTCTCTCCGTATATCTCTAACTTTCAACCAATCTCTCTCTCTCCTTCTCTCTCTCTCACATCTGATTTCTCCCACTCTGCTCCACCTTGATCTACCCCCCTCCCCCTCAGAGTTATCTCTGCCTCACTCCCTGGTCGTAGTCTCATACCTGCTCTTGGTTGCCTTCCCTACCATGGCCACCTTTGGCCCACCCCAGCCAGGCTGTGTTTCCTCTTAGCTTGCTTTGTCAATGGAAAAATGGTAATTACTTTATAAACTAGGAAAATGCAGCCAGACTGTCGTGAGCGACATGCAGGAGCGGGGGGACGTGCAAATGGTGAGTGGGGAAGAAGATTGAGTGGGGCCTCTGGTGATCAAGAAGGAGAGCGATGGCAGGGCAGAGGGGAAAGTGTCGCACAAAATGACTCGGAAAAGAGTGAAACAAGGCAGGCGCAGAGTGAGGGAAGCAGGAGTGGGGCCCCGGAGCAAGGAAGAACTAACAGCAGGGCCTAAATCAGCCCAGAGGTGGTGGGACAGAAGGGAGAGCAGGGCCTTGAAGTAGAGGTGAAGGAGGTGGGCAACGTGGAGGAGGTGGTTGATGTAAATTGGTAAGCACAATAGTGTCACCTAGTAATTGGGTGGGAGGCCTGCATTACAGGTAAATGTTGACATTGAGTTTTTCAATTATAACTGTTGATCTAAAAGCGGTACTCAAAACTCATAACAGGAAGTAAGGGTATTAAAAACAGAAAGTGCAAGACATACTTTTAATATATTAGTATATATCGATATTATATTAATGTATATCTAGATACATTAATGTTAATCATATTGGGACAGAAATTACTCGGCATGTCTTGGGTATTCCGGCTGAACCTCCATAGAGTCATAGAGTCATAGAGTTATACAGCACAGAAAGAGGCCCTTCGGCCCATCGTGTCCGCGCCGGCCATCAAGCCCTGTCTATTCTAATCCCATTTTCCAGCACTTGGTCCGTAGCCTTGTATGCTATGGCATTTCAAGTGCTCATCTGAATGCTTCTTGAATGTTGTGAGGGTTCCTGCCTCTACCACCCTTTCAGGCAGTGAGTTCCAGATTGCAACCACCCTCTGGGTGAAAAAGCTTTTCTTCAAATCCCCTCTAAACCTCCTGCCTCTTACCTTGAAACTATGTCCCCTGGTTATTGGCCCCTCTACTAAGGGGAAAAGTTCCTTTCTATCTACCCTATCTATGCCCTTCATAATTTTGTACACCTCAATCAGGTCCCCCCTCCAGCAGGAGTGTGGTGAAAGGGCCCGGAATTTGGGCAGGTTCTGGCCTCGGCTTGGACTTTCTGTTGGGCCTGGTAGGGGGCAGAGCCTCCGCCTGTCCTTCACTAGGCCAGCGAAGGGTTTGCGGCCAGTAGTAGGAGGTTCTGGTGCTAGTCAGGACCCACTTTATGAATGGTGTAGCCACTCGTGATCTCAATAGGTGACACGATGGGGTTTCCTATGTTTGCCTCTTGCAATCTGACATCAGATGTGGAGGCGGAGCGGGCAGAATAGCGTCACTTGCTAGAATTCCTGCTAGGCCTGCCTCTGATGCCCCCAACATGATGCAGGGGCGTACAGTATTTCACAGGAGTGGCAGTGGGGCTCATGGCCCTGTTTTAAGACAGTTTTAAGGCCTGGGACAGTGAAAAAAAGGTTATTCATGCAAGCTGAAAGAGACCTTCCTACAAAGGGGCTGATATTCCAGCTGAACTGACAGCTTCACCAAGCAATTGGCCAATGTCACATGTCCTTGACCCGCCCCCTCACCCCAACCTAGCAGATGCCACATCATCACCAACATTGATGCAGGTGCCAGGTAACAATAGGCTAAATACTTGGCCGTGGGAATTCTAATGGGTTCAGGTGCATTACTTTCTGAAGTACCGCTTCTCCGTTGTTATGGCCAATGTTTCCTTATGGAGTAAGGAGACCAAATATGGAATTAAAACCCTGTCCCTTTTGCCTGAGTTCAAATTTCCTTGCACATACAAGAATACAGTGCTACGCTCAATGCATTGGTTAGCTCGCATTAATCATCAGACCTGAAAATAGGTGGTATTTCCTGCTGCCTAATGGCTCAGATAAAAACATAAGAAACAGGAGCAGGAGTCGGCCATTCGGCCCCTCGAGCCTGCTCCGCCATTCAATAAGATCATGGCTGATCTTCTACCTCATCTCCACTTTCCTGCTCTATCCCCATATCCTTTTATTGCTTAATGTCCAAAAATCTATCGATCTCTGTCTTGAATATACTCAACGACTGAGCCTCCACAACCCTCTAGGGTAGAGAATTCCAAAGATTCACCACCCTCTGAGGGAAGAAATTTCTCCTCATCTCAGTCCTAAATGGCCGACCCCATATTCTGAGACTGTGACCCCTGGTTCTAGACTCCCCAGCCAGGGGAAACATCCTCCCTGCATCTACCCTGTCAAGCCCTGTAAGAATTTTGTATGTTTCAATGAGCTCACCTCTCATTCTTCTAAACTCGAGAGAATGTAGGCCTAGTCTACTCAATCTCTCCTCATAGGACAATCCCCCCATCCCAGGAACCAGTCTGATGAACCTTTGTTGCACTCCCTCTGTGGCAAGTATATCCATCCTTAGGTAAGGAGACCAACACTGTACACAATACTCCAGGTGTGGTCTCACCAGGGCCCTATATAATTGCAGTAAGGCGTCTTTACTCTTATACTCAAATCCTCTTGTAATAAAGGTCAACATACCATTTGCTTTCCTAATTGCTTGCTGTACCTGCATGTTAACTTTCAGTGATTCATGTACAAGGACACCCAGGTCCCTCTGAACACCAACATTTCCCAATCTCTCACCATTTAAAAAATACTCTGCTTTTCTATTTTTCCTACCAAAGTGGATAACTTCACATTACTCCACATTATATTCCATTTACCATGTTCTTGCCCTCTCACATAGCCTGTCTATATCCCCTTGAAGCCCTCTCGCATCCTCCTCACAACTCACATTCCCACCCAGCTTTGTAGCATCAGCAAACTTGGATATATTACATTTGGTCCCCTCATCCAAATCATTGATGTAGATTGTGAATAGCTGAGGCCCAAGCACTGATCCTTGTGGTACCCCACTAGTTACAGCCTGCCAACCTGAAAATGAGCCGTTTATTCCTACTCTCTGTTTTCTGTCCGTTAACCAATCCTCAATCCATGCTAGTATGTTACCCCCAATCCCATGAGCCTCCACAGCCCTCTGGCACAATAACCTCTTGTCATAAAGTCATAGGGGTAAAAATTCAGTTGGTTGCGCCTCCCGTTAGCGCCTTAAGAGGGCGCTAATGGGGCGCAAAGCCGCTAACGCCCGGGCGCAGCGATGTTTGCGCCGCTCGGGAACTTAACTAGAGATTGTGCGGCGGCGCTAAACCTTACCGCTGCGACCACCTGCGCGCGCAGATTGTGACGTCATTCCATGGTGCAACGCCCTTGTGGCGCCCCGGAGCGGAAATTGAGTGGCGCCCCCTGCCTTACCGCCTGGCGCATCCAACGACCGGAAGACTGGAACACTATCAATCGCTGTGGGGCTGGGGGGGGGCGCTATTTAAAGGGGGCCTCTTCCTGTCTTTTTCTGTGGTCGACATTTTTGCACCACTCGTTCTGAGAGAGAGAGAGAGATTCGGAGAGAGAGAAAGAGAGACTTCTGCATTGACTCAACGCTTTGTGAGGTAGTTTTGCCTACTGATCCTAACTTCGCCAGTACTTTAGTTGCTGTCCTTCATTACTTTGCTTGCAAACAGACTATGGGGGCTGCACTGATTGGGGGCGTCGTCCTGCTCCAGCTGAATCGGAGGACACAGAGACGCAGAGAGAGAGTGGCAATGATGGCCAGACGGAGGAGGGCCAACAGGCGTATGTACAGGAGAGCTTACCCTCCCAGGGTATATCGTGAACAGCTCTCCTACCTTCATATGTCTGAGGAGCTGTGTTTGCGAAGGCTGCGATTCAGCAAGGAGGTGGTCACTGAGCTCTGCCATCTGCTGCAGCCAGATCTGCAGCCTCAACTGAGGTCCAGGACATCTCTGTCGGTGGCAGTGAAGGTCACAGTGGCTCTCAACTTCTACGCTACTGGCTCATTTCAAGCTGCTGCTGGGGACCTCGCCAATATCTCCCAGTTCGCGGTGCATTGCTGCATCCGGCAGGTCACAAATGCCCTCTTTAAAAGGAGACGAGAGTTCATCTCTTTCCCCATGACCCCAGACAAGCAGCGTGAACGCGCTCTGGGCTTTGCGAGGGTAGCGGGCTTCCCCATGGTGCAGGGCGCCATTGACTGCACGCATGTGGCTTTGCGTGCTCCGCATGAGAATGCCGAGGAATTCCGGAACAGAAAGGGGTTCCATTCCTTGAATGTTCAGTTGGTCTGTGACCACAGACAGCTGATACTCGCTGTCAATGCCCACTATCCTGGCAGCTGCCACGATGCTTTTATCCTGCGCCAGACTACTGTGGCAGAACTTTTCGAGGCACCGCATCAGCCAGTTGGTTGGCTTCTCGGGGACAAGGGGTATGTATTGAGCACCTGGCTGATGACACCGCTCCGTACGCCCAACACCCCTCCTGAGCTGCGGTACAATGAGAGCCATCAAGCTACCAGGAACATAATTGAGCGCACAATCGGCGTGCTGAAGCAACGGTTCCGCTGTCTCGACCATTCTGGAGGAGCCCTGCAGTACTCGCCTGAGCGAGTATCCAACTTCGTAGTTGTGTGCTGCATGTTGCATAACATGGCAATCCTCAGGACCCAGCCAATGCCACCAGGCCTTGGAGCACCACCAGAGGAGGAGGAGGAAGAGGAGGAAGAGGACGAGGAGGATGATCATCAGCAGCACCAAGGCGGGAGGGCGGCCCACAATGGTGAAACTGCAAGGGCCGTCCGTCAACGGCTAATAGCAAGCCGCTTCTAGGGCCCCTGCTGTGGAAATGGCTTCTGCCATTGCTAACAACATCAATGAACCCAGCACGCAACCCCTAAGCCGGCCAAGGCACCAATAATTCCAACCACCAACCATGTATATTTTGAATACAGAAACTTATTTATTTTACAAACTCTGTGTGTGTCAATTCCTCATGACAAACTCATAGAAATAAACACAAAAAAACAGTCAATAACATAACTGGTTCTCACAACCTGGAGATAATGTCCAAAACACTAAACAAAAGTTGGACCATGAACCTCGACCTTTAATAAAAAAATGACCAGCATTTTGTCACACCTCCTACTTTTTGCCCTTCGAGGGTGATCTCCTTCCCTTGCGCACTTCCCCCCTTCTAACCCTACTGCTCCTCCGTAATGGGACCTCAGTGGCTGTAGCAAGGCTGGTGGAAGGCTGCTGCTCGTCAGACCCTGACACTGCAGATGCCCCTGAAGGACGGCCTCGACCAGTTCTGGGCCTGGAGGGCCCGGCTGCAGACTGCACCAACTCTGCATGGGCGGCAGCAGTCTGTCCTACAGGCGGTGGCAAGTGCAGTGGAGAAGTGACAGTGTTGGCAGCAGGAATGCTGTCATCGTGAGAGAGAACAGCAACTCCTTGCTCGCCCGACACACTGGCACTCCCACGGGGCAGCACTTCAGCATCCGGAGCAATCTGCTGGAGAACAGATTGCTGGCCTGCTGCGGCGCGGTGACAGCCCCGGGGACATGTGAACGAACCATCGAGGTTGGCAGCAGTCTGTGCTCGCGTGGCATCAATCTGAGTCTGCATGAGAGCAGTCAGAGATGGGATCACGGCAGCCAGTGACTGAATTGCAGCACTAAGCGTTAGTGTGGCATCTGCCTGTGCTACAGCGAAGTGCTCCACACTCCTTGCCAGTGACTCAATGCATTCGGGCACCCTTCCCACTGCACCCATGAGCTCAGTGTGCATGCCCACCGCCTGGGTGTTCATTTCTGCGATCAGCCGCTCCTCCTCTGCGTCCATTGCAGTAGGAGTGTCTGGCATACTCTCCCTCTGGGGAGAAGGCCCCCGTTCTTCCCTACCCCCATGGCGTTGCTGCAGCCCGCTGGGTCCTGGAGCTTCACCCTCATCAGACCCTTCCCCCCTGCTCCCCTCCAGGGAAGGCATGTTCCCAGTGTGGGCATGGGCTTCCTCGGGAGAGGGTGGCACTGATGCTCCGGCTTCCTCTTCCTCCTCGGCTGCAGCTTCACTCCCAGTGGCAGCTTCAGGGCCCGTCTCCTCAGCTGGTGAATCACCATCTGAAAGCAGGGAGGTACAAGAGTGGCTTTAGTGTGAGGACAGGGTGGCAGTAAGGGAGGAATAAGTGCAGCGAGTTAGCAAGTTGTATTGAAAGTGTCAAAGGCTGGTGTTGTGAGGGACAAGTGGAAGGACAGAGGACAAAAAGGTGATGACCTTACCATTGCTGTCCAGAACGGGGTCGGCGTCTCCAGTGGCGACGGGACCGATCACCCGGCTTGCCACAATCCTGTGGACGCGCTCCTCAAGATCGCTGAGGGGTTGCAGCTGAGGCCGCCCTCCACCTGTCCGTTGCTGCTGTCTCCGATTATGCGCCAGCTTGGCCTGTAAGAAAAAGGACAGCATCTGAGTAAATATACAGCCATGGTCTTGCCTGATGTGCCTCCCATAGGTGAATAGCCCTTACTGTATGCAGCCATGGTCTTGCCTGATGTGCCTCCCATAAGTGAATAGCCCTTACTGTATGCAAAGTGTGGAATGTGTGTGTGTGTTTGATGAAAGGTCATGATGCGGAGATGCCGGTGTTGGACTGGGGTGGACAAAATTGAGAGGTCGCACAACACCAGGTTATAGTCCAACAGTTTTATTTTAAATCACAAGCTTTCGGAGTTACAACTCCTTCGTCGGGTGAAGTGAGGAGATACAGAATCGTCAAAGCATATATAGGTAGAGAACAATGCATGTGTAACTTACAATTGCAGACAACTGAATTCAATCGTCCTGACTGTTTATCTGCCGAGGTGTGATAAAGTTAATCAGGTCAGCCAGGGTTGATGTGGTACCTTCCTGGCTGACCTGATTAACTTTATCACACCTCGGCAGATAAACAGTCAGGATGATTGAATTCAGTTGTCTGCAATTGTAAGTTACACATGCATTGTTCTCTACCTATATATGCTTTGACGATTCTGTATCTCCTCACTTCACCCGACGAAGGAGTTGTAACTCCGAAAGCTTGTGATTTAAAATAAAACTGTTGGACTATAACCTGGTGTTGTGTGACCTCTCAATTTTGATGAAAGGGCCATAGGTGTTGGATGAGTGTTGTGCATTGGGGTTTTAAGACCCTCTGGCCATAGAGTGATGTTGAGATGGAGGGATGGAGAGGTATTGAGAAAAAGCCACTCACCCTGACGACCCGAGTGAGGTCGTTGAACTTTTTGCGGCATTGAGTATGGGTCCTGGGCACCATGCTCCTGGAGGAGACGCTCTGAGCCACCTCCCTCCACACTCTTCTGAACTCGCGTGGCAAAGGCCTCCTGCCACTCTCAGGGAAGAGTATACATCTTCTGTGCTCCACCGCGCCAACCAGAGCATCCAAGGCCCGCTCGGTGAAGCGATGAGCTCGTTCTCCCACCCTCTCCATCCTTGGCAGCAAAATGGATTCACAGGTCTCTCCAGGCCGAGATTCAAGGCTGCAATGAGCAGGGTGTGACTGGGGAGCAAGTTGGCCCCCCCCCCTTTAAGAAGTGGCCGGCGCCAGTGTGTCTGTGTTCCCTCGCTAACTGGCAGCAGCTGCGCTGCGCTCGCGCGCTGAGTTAGCGCCTCACTGCTCGGCCTTTGCGCCTTAAGACAGGTGTGCAGCGCCTGATTTAGCGCTCCACTCACCTCCCGGGGCGGTAAAAGTGAAGTTTCCAGTCAGTGGCGATAATTAGCGCCAGGCGCTAATATTTGCGTCCAGACGATATTTGCGCCCCAAATGGGGCGCGACCTAATTTTTCCCCCATAGAGTCATAGGGCTGGATTTTGTGAATGGAGGCGAGTTGGAGGCGGGACTGCTGCTTGTCGTGTCAATGTCCCGCCTCTATCCTCGCCTGACCAACCAGAGGGATTTTCCCCTGATTGAGCTTGTTAAGCCCGCCCTACGGGCTCAGCAGGCCAATTAGGGAGGAAGTCACTGACAGAGCACGTCAACATCAGAAGTGCTATCTGTCAAGACTTCTTGAAAGAAGAAATGTCAACGTTTGACAGCTCTGTGCAGCTGTCAAACATTTACATTCTCTGTAGTTTGATGAGTCCTTGTGTTGAGGACACATCAAACCTTTCAACTTTGTAAATTTCACATGGCTGTTGGTAGGGAGGTTCCAACAGCCATTCTGTGAAATTGACAAGCAGGATGTTGGCTCTCCCGATCCACCGTGGCTAAAGGCTGTAGAAAGAAAACAAGGTCAGTGAACACTTTTTTAAACTTATCACTCACCTTGCATACTTACCACTCCACACTGGCACCCATCACTCACCTCTACACCTTACTTCCAGGTGCCTCCGACCACCGCAGACCTCCTCCACGTCTCCTCCAACCCGGCGGGGTCTCGAGGTCGGGAAGCCTTCACCTGTGAAGGTAAAATGGCACTAATCCTTTTTTCTGTCTGTTAACTCCCGCCTTCAGGAGATGGGACCCGAAGCTGCACATCCTCCCGCCTCCTGGCAAAAGGGCACGGAGGCGGGATGGGGCGGGTTTGCCATCCGCCCCCACTTTCTCCAATCTTACTGGCTGTCCCGCCTCCATGCCTGCCTCCTCGGGGCTGGGAAAATCCAGCCTCGAAAGTCATAACGGCACAGAAGGAGGCCATTCGGCCCATCGAGTCCGTGCCGACTCTCTGTAGAGCAATCCAGTCAGTCCCATTCCCCCGCTCTATCCCCGTAGCACTTCAAGTTTATTTCCCTCAAGTACCTATCCAGTCTCCCCTTGAAAACATTGAGTGTCTCCGCTTCCACCACTTCCCTCAGCAACGAATTCCAGGTCCTCACCACTCGCTGCGTAAAAAAGTTTTTCCTCACATCCCCCCTGTATCTCTTGCCCAGCACCTTAAATCTGTGTCCCCTAGTCCTTGTACCATCAACTAGTGGGAACAGCCTTTCCCCGTCTAGCCTATCCAAACCCGTCATAATCTTGCACACCTCTATCAAATCACCCCTCAACCTCCTTTGCTCAAATGAAAACAAATCAAGCTTCTCCAACCTGTCCTTGTAGCTAAGATCCCCCATCCCTGGAACCATTCTGGTAAATCTCCTCTGCACCCTCTCAAGGGCCTTTACATCCTTCCTAAAGTGTGGTGACCAGAACTGGATGCAATACTCCAGTTGTGGCCTAACCAGCGCTTTATAAAGGTTCAGCATAACTTCTCTACTTTTGTACTCAATACCTCTATTTATAAAACCCAAGATCCCATATGCTTTGCTAACCACTCTCTCAATATGTCCTGCCACCTTCAGGGACCTATGCACATTAACTCCCAGGTCCCTCTGTCCCTGCACACTCTTCAAAACTTTGCCATTAAGTGTATATTGCCTCTTCCTGTTCCTTCTGCCAAAATGCATCACCTCACACTTCTCTGTATTAAATTCCATCTGCCACTTGTCTGCCTATTCTGCTAGCCTTTCTATGTCCTGTTGCAGTCTATTGATATCATCCTCACTGTTTGCCACAACCCCAAGTTTGGTGTCATCGGCAAATTTAGAAATTCTACTCTGTATTCCAATATCCAGGTCATTTATATATATCAAAAAAAGCAGTAGTCCCTGCACTGACCCTTGGGGAACACCATTGTCTACCATCCTCCAGTCTGAAAAACAGCCATTTACCACAACTCGCTGTTTTCTGTCCTTAAGCCAATTCCTTATCCAAGCTGCCACTGACCCACCTATTCCGGGAGCCTCAATTTTGTTAACCAGCCTTCTATGTGGTACTTTGTCAAACGCCTTCCGAAAATCCATGTAGACAATATCCATTG
Organism: Squalus acanthias; assembly: GCA_030390025.1. Classification (NCBI taxonomy): domain Eukaryota; kingdom Metazoa; phylum Chordata; class Chondrichthyes; order Squaliformes; family Squalidae; genus Squalus; species Squalus acanthias. The sequence goes on from JASTWF010000696.1 coordinate 141,335, forward strand.
CATTCCCTTCATCGATCCTCCCTGTTACTTCATCAAAAAACTCAATTAGATTAGTGTATGGCACTTATCAAATGCCTTCTTAAAATCCAAATACACCACATCCACTGGTTCCCCCTTATCTATTCTGCTCGTTACAACATTCAAAAACTCCAGCAGATTTGTCAAACACGATTTCCCTTTCATAAATCTGTGTTGACTCTGCCCAATCCTATTATTATTTTCTAAGTGCCCTGTTACCACATCCTTAATAATAGATTCTAGCATTTTCCCTGCTACTGATGTCAGGCTAACTGGTCTGTAGTTCCCCGTTTTCTCTCTCCCTCCTTTCTTAAATAGTGGGGTTACATTTCAAAGATAGTCTGGTTATATTACAGAGCCACTTCCAATGTAATCCCAGATTGTTGGTCTGTACAAGGGGACTGCGAGGTCAGCCCATCTGGGTCCAGAATCAAGCTGGCTGACCAGACGCAAGCTCCATCGTGCCACACTTTGCCTTGAGAGGAACGTATGTCACATCATCTACGCTAAAGGGTTGACTGCTGTCAGTGGCAACCCTGTAAGATAAACAGGGCATAAATATTACAAACCCCCTGCACCTCGTGTTATTGAAGAGAAGTTTCCAGCTCCTACAGTTATGTTGTAGTAATCCATGGAAGTGCTTATCTTTAAAACAATATTTTGCCCTTTTCTTGATAAAAGCAGATTTATTTCCATTCATCAAAAAACAAAATGTCTACTGGGAGTGAGTATCTGAAATTCCTGTTGGTCTGGTATCAGTTCTGGAAGGGTGGAGTTTCCAGCTGCAGCCTAACTACAGCCCAGAATATAATGAAAAAAATGGAAAATAGAGTTGTTAAAAATAGGTTGTAATGTGTCGAAAAAGGAAAACAGCTAGGTCCTTATCTTAAAAAGTCTAATTTAGGACTAAATGAAATAATGTTATGTTTTTAATGTTTTTCAAAAATTGTTTTAATTTATTGGAGGCTGTCCATTGACTTTAAAGGTGGGACTTTTTTTCCTGTGAAAATGATTGTTGTTTTCTAACATTTGCCTTTGAGAGATTTGGAAGGGAATCATTCACAAAATGGGGTTGTTAATGCGGCCCTAACGTTAGGACCGCTGCACATCAGGTGATGAGCGCTCATTGGAGACAAGAGGCAGACCTCGTCCAGTAAGGCAAGGTCAGCTTGTTTGAATATTTTGACATTGATCTCAGCACTTAGTCCATAATGTGCTGGGATTGCGCCGAGGTCAGCGGTGATATTTCCTGCACCAGCAGCTCTTGAAAGAGTTGCTGCACGCCCACAGAGATTTGCTTTATTTAGCTGCGGTCCCCATTTAGTTATCAGGCATCGGAGATCCTGCAGGGGAAGACAGCCTTATTTGGAGGAGAGGTGCCGTTGTGCAATAAAGAGTATGGCTAGATTAGTAACCCTTTCTATTCATGAATGAAGCTGTACTGGAAGTAGAGACAAGAACGGCCGCATTAGTGCAGTCAATTATGACTTCCATTTTGGGGAAACCTGCCATGCAGTAGAATCAGTGGGCTCTCTCTCTGCTTCAGAGGCAAGGAAATTTGTTACATTGGGAGTTCCTGCTTCTCTAGCCCCACTGGAACCCAATGTAAATATGGAGCCTATTACTCCTGGTGAGCTGAGGTCTACCAGTCCCCTGAAGGGTGCAAGTAGGCCCTCAAAGAAAAGGTAACTTTTTTTAAACAATTTTTTCTTATCGACCAGGAAATAATTTCTCTGGGAGATCACCAGGTACACCACTCCCCTCCCCCACGATGGCAGAAAGTGCTAACCCTGCCACTTGACTGATCCAGTTGTCCAAATTGTCTTTCTGTCCTTGTGAAGAGGTGCCTGTGCTTTGTTTAGGGTCTGCAGCTGATGGCGCGGAGCATCATTAGCGGTCGGCACCAAACCTTTTAATGCAATTCAGAGTCATTGTTAAGGCTCGGTCTGTTACTTGTGAGATGTCCCACTCACAGGAAGTGTTGTACTACCTTTGAAAAGGAAAATGGCAATTTAAAAATCCCTACGGTGACAATGCTAAAGTATGCATCATGTGTATATTGTAGAAAATATGTTCAATTATTCTTCTTTTGGATGATACCACAGTATCATTATTTTCCCAGCAATTTCTGGCCCAATGTTTCAAGTGATTTTAGAGCAGAAAGATAAAATCTTATTCCCTTCAATAAAATATGTCTACAGGAGAATTTTCTGTGGCTCTCAAGACTCTAACAAGCTAACGCTCGTAGTATTTGAAAGAAAGACGAGCGAAAGCTGTTACAAAATAGACACGGCTTCAGTATGATAATTAATGAGATGATTGATATCGAGGTTTAGAAGGTCCTGTAGACTAATGTAATTACTTCACTAATATGATTGTTTGCTATGGCAACAAAAAAGTGTACAATTTTTTTCTTGTGTGTCGTTTGCACCAGGAGTTATGTAACCTATACGTGAGGAACCAATAGCAGTGAAATATATATATATATGAAGTATTGATTTTTACCATGAGTCTAACACACCGTGGAGTTCATTATTGTTATTTGATCAATAGATTGTAAGTAATATCATTTTTTTTCAAACACTTATATTTTCAAATATATTAGATGGTTTCAGCAGCAAGAACATAAGGTACATGGAGAGAACATTTAAAATGCCAAACATTCTTAGTGAGTTTATATAAGAGGAGTGTTGTCAATCTACAGATATATAAAGAGTGGCTTATAACTTTACAAAGAACATTTAAAACATAATTTCTAACAAAAATGGCATTACATTAAATTCAAACCAGAAGAATGCAGATTGCAACAGATATAGAAGAGAGAATCAAGCTATGCAGGTTTAATCAGTGAGGAAGACCTCACTAGTGAAAGGTGATAAAGACTTGGCAACTGGCAAGTACTGAATTTCCCCAGTGTGAGTGATTTCCAATCAGCAACAAGAAACAGAAACTTGGTGAACCGTTGCACATCCTCGATTTTCATCGCTCCACCTTCCTAGACCCTAAGCTCCATAATTCCCTCCCTAAACATCTCTACATTTCTACCTCTCTCTCCTCCTTTAAGATTCTCCTTAAACACACGACCTCTGACCAAGCTTTTGGTCACCTGTCCTAATATCTCCTTATCTGTCTTGTTGTCAAATTTTGTTTGATAACACTCCTGTGAAGCACCTTGGGATGTTTTATTATGTTAAAGGTGCTATATAAATGCAACTTGTTGTTGTTGTTGATCTGTGCTACTCCCCTCAAAACATCTTGTCAATGGATGCTGTATCTGAAGACCAGTAAATGCCTCCCTGTTGAGACTAGAAATTTCAAATGGTTGTTCTACACTGGGGAAGGGCGATAAACTTCAATCTGCTACAAGGTAAAAATTCTTCTAAACTACTTTATCACATTAACTAGAAGAATGACTATGGGAGTGTCCTTGAACTAGCACAGGGAAAGAGAGAAGCGATGAGGCCAATTATGATGAGAAGAATGACATATTGTTCAGGAATCATGATATAATAGAGTGCGAAGGTGTAAAATTAGGGACCAGAATTTATGAGTGCATTGGCCACCGGGCTCCAGAGGGAAGAAGACTAAGAGAATATGGGTTTTTTTTAACACAGAGAGAATGAGTTTCCGTGAGGGTTTTTCCGGGGTTGCTGCTGCTCTTCCGCATAAGTTACAGCAGACGAACAGGACAACCCGGCAGTAATTCACCCCAAGTCTACTTCCTACCACCTAAGATCTTACTTATAAGTAGAACTAAGTATATCTCACAGTTCACTTGTGTTCTGTTTCGAGACATCTAAGCCAACTTTCTGTTTATTAAAAAGTAACTTTTAGGGATGTTGAAAGAGTTAAGCATAGGATTCCATTTACCTGCTTTGTAATATAATGAAGCTGTTGACGTGACACTGAAATGTTATAGCAACATTGTAAAAAGTTACCACTATTTTCACTGCAGATAGTTTATACACTCTGTAAATGTCCATTACTCAAAAAATGCCACAGTTTGGATCCCACACCTTTTTTATGTTATAGAGCTTTTTTGTGACAATCCATGGTCAGATTATGAAATGTGATAGCGACAGTATCTCCTGATACTTCAGAGCAGTTACATTGGGAGTGGATTGTGGCCAACCTCTTGAATAGACAGTTATCAAATGTCACATTCATATGGCACCATCTTATCTCTTGATGTTATTTTTTTATATATATATTTTATATTTGGTATAAACTCATAAATGGCAAGGTTTTAAAAGTTCCCAAGGTACTTATACGTTATGAGTATAAACTTCATCAAAGTCCATGTACCTGTAGTACAATTTATTTCTATGTAAGGTGGCCATATAACCCGTGAGTGCTGAGACTGAGTGATTTAAGGTTAATCTTACCAGTGGAAGTTGAAAGTATCCATAGAGGCGCCTCGGTCACAAGCCGCTCAGAACAGAATACATCCAATCAGAGAAGAGGACTGAAAAGCTCACAAGCACCACAAGTGTAAGTGAAGTATAAAGGTCCGATTTTATCACTGATTATTCTTTTTATACAAGTGTGGCATCAAATAAAATGTTAGGAGAAAATTGTTTCAGCCCGGCCGACTGTAAATGTGGAAACCACTTTAATGCCGACTATTTTTTATGTAAAGTGGCTTTCACCTTTCTCCATGGGGATTTTGCCCACTGTTTAGAAAATGTCATCTGTTATGATTCGGGCTACTTCCCAATATTTGCCTGTGCTCTCTATAAAAGTCAGCCTCCACAGGCAAGCCTGCACTTCATGTGAACCAACACTTGACCTTATTCGCTAAATATCTGGGATAGCTTGAATGAACAATGAACCTTTTATAGTATTGGGTTATACACTGGAAATAGTATGGAATGCCAGTGTACACTCCTGATCTTTCTGAATTGGCAGAAAAACACCGCCCCGACAGACAGTGCAACTCAAACCAAAACTACTCCTTTGAATTTATTGTTATGAATAAAATACTTACTCACAAATAAATCACAAGTACATCAATTTGTTCTCTGAGTTCCACGTGATATTTCTGTCCCTGTCCCGGTGCCATCGGGATTTCATGTCCCAGAGCACACCTGCCCCCTAGCAGGGCCTAGCACCTGCAAAAGGGGCAGGAAAGAGAGATGGAACTACAAGCTTCGCAAGCCCACATGGGCATGCCAAGCCTTAGAGGTCGGCACCTTCTGGGTGCCAATGGAGATTGGCAGTCAGAAGATCCCAATTATACATTCGCAGTGGAGGGAGGGTTTAAGTTGAAAAAGTTCCTTACCTACAGTGTTCAGCCTTCTCCCCAGCATCCCTGTGAACCCTCTTGTCAGCGGATGTTTGGGACCAGGTGGCAGCACCACGGGTTCTGAGTGTCCCAGTACTGACGTACCCAGCTGACATTCCATCAGGAAAATGAGGCTGAAGGCCAGTGCATCTTCTCCAGCCTTATGGTTCCAAATGGTCTACACCTACTGGAGACACAGCCCAAGTTCCACCACTGCAGGAAGGCTCTGGAAATCTCAAAGCAGTATAAGAGGGGTACAGATCTGGTGACCCCTTGTATTCAGGGAACTGGGCATTCCCCAGGAGCAAGGGTCAGGAACATTTGCCCTGTGGAATTGTCTTATCAGAGTTCTTTAACTGAGGTGATATGTCATACATGGGCTGGAATCATCCTCTCACCACTGGCCTCTGAATCACAGGAACTGAAGAAAATGGGTGATCAGGCTAGTATTATATTTCTCTTTGGTAACCTAACTGGCACAAAAGAAGATATAAAGGTATCCTTCCTAATCAATCAAAGTTTGGCATTAGTTCTTGCAGTGATAGAACAAAAGCAAATGAACTCACAGATGTAAACAATTTTGAAAAAACAAGCCTCGTCAAAGAAAATTTAACTGAAATAGTTTTGGATGTCAGGCTGATGTATGTATTTTGCTTGGCCAGGCTCTCAAGCTAACACAAAGGAAATCTTAAACACAGCAGCTATATAATGGTAGGACACTGAGGAGTGCAGAGGAACAGAGGGACCTTGGAGTGCATGTCCACAGACCCCTGAAAGTAGCAGGACATGTAGATTAGGTGGTTAAGAAAGCATACGGGATACTTTCTTTTATTAGTCGAGGCATAGAATACAAGAGCAGGGGGTTATGCTTGAACTGTATAAAATACTAGTTAGGCCACAACTAGAGTACTGTGTACAGTTCTGGTCACCACATTACAGGAATTATGTGATTGCACTGGAGAGGGTGCAGAGGAGATTTACGAGGATGTTGCCAGGACTGGAGAATTTTCGCTATGAGGAAAGATTGGATAGGTTGGGGTTGTTTTCTTTGGAACAGAGGAGGCTGAGGGGAGATTTAATTGATGTGCATAAAATTATGAGGGGCCTAAATAGAGTGGATAGGAAGGACCTATTTCCCTTAGCAGAAGGGTCAATAACCAGGGGGCATAGATTTAAAGTAATTGGTAGAAGGATTAGAAGGGAGTTGAGGAGAACTTTTTTCACCCAGAGGGTGGTGGGGGTCTGGAACTCACTGCCTGAAAGAGTGGTAGAGGCAGAAACCCTCATCACATTTAAAAAGTACTTGGATATGCACTTGAAGTGCCGTAACCTACAGGGCTACGGACCAAGAGCTGGAAAGTGGGATTAGGCTGGATAGCTCTTTGTCGGCCGGCACAGACACGATGGGCTGAATGGCCTCCTTCTGTGCCGTAAACTTCTATGATTCTATGATTCTATGAACTCCCTGTGCTAAGCATTCCAGTCCCTAGACCAAGCTCTAAATTTATGACTAAAGATGGCAAAATATAGAATTTCTTGTGAATGATAATTGAATGGGTCCTCGGATCTGTCTTACCATCATTTGAGATTATTGTTGGTTATCATGAGGAGGTACAATATCTACAATGGCATATTTAATATTTTTTATATAAAATTGGTTTATATTTCTCAGTCTAAGAATTTTTACCAATAACAACTGGCTGTCATCATTGTTGCTCTTATATTGGTTGTAAAGCATAGTTGACAAGTTATGGTAGAATTTTTCATATTCAATGAATTCATGTGAATGAAAAAGTCAGATATCCTATTTACAGGGTTGAGAGATGTCGTAATTTTGATTGAGTTTAACTTTTTTTGATCTGCATATTTTTTGATATAAAATTTGAATTTTAGCATAGGAGTCAAGAATGCAAAGGTAGAACAGTAAATGATACAGTAGCGTTTAATGTGCCTTTGCTATGGTAATGACCGACACAGTGAGAAGTGGTATCACAATGGTAGTATCACACGGGTGAAATCACTTCAACTGGATAAATCTAATATGTATAGTGCATCAAGATGGATAGAATCATAGCTTACAACCAGTCTTGATACAGCTAGGAGACAGCAAAAGTGCTAAGGACTTAATTAGCAACAATTGTGTTCATTATTAACGCTAATCTAGTTTGTGTGTGCTGTTATTCATGCAGAATATCTCTTTCATTGTAAACAATGTATTTTTGTCGACACATTTACTGGTTTGCTGCAGGATGTTATTTTGAGAACAGTCAGGCAAATGTGCCACTTCTGGCATTCTATTGCAAAGCACTAACAACTCTTGTGTTAAATTTCCTGTAGTAATTTAACAGGGTTCATTAGGTGCTGCAAACAATACCTTATAAATTCATCCAGGAAACAGAATAAATAGAAAATGTTCCTACACTACATTTGAGCCAGGCAAAGACTGTTAGATATTTACAGTATGCTTGAGGCTGCATACAAATTCTATTTAAAATGCTTAGGACAGAAGTGAAATTCCTCTGTGGGGTAGAACTAACACATGCAGTAATGTGTAGTCATTTTGTGTGTTAGCATTAAGGGTATATTTGCTTATTTTTGCCCAACCTTCTAAAGTTCCTCCAGCTAGCTCCTCTGGCACAAGCATGATGGGCCGAATGGCCTCCTTCTGTGCTGTATGATTCCATAAGTAACTGGTTTACCTCATATTAATGCACAGACACAATGGGGGGGGGCGGGGGGCGGTGGGGGGGCAGGGTGCGGTGGGGGGGCAGGGGGCGGTGGGGGGGCGGGGTGCGGTGGGGGGTGGAGGGGGCGGGGGGCGGTGGGGGGGTGGGGTGCGGTGGGGGGTGGGGGAGGTGGGGGGTTGGGGGTGCGGGGTGCGGTGGGGGGTGGTGGTGCGGGATGCGGTGGGGGGTCGGGGTGTGGTGGGGGGGTGAGGGGGCGGGGTGCGGTGGGGGGGTGGGGGGGGCGGGGTGCGGTGGGGGGGCGAGATGCGGTGGGGGGGGCGGGGTGTGGTGGGGGGGTAGGGGGGCGGGGTGCGGTGGGGGGGCGGGGTGCGGTGGGGTGGTGGGGGTGCGGGGTGCAGTGGGGGGGTGGGGGGGCGGGGTGCGGTGGGGGGGTGGGGGGGTGGGATGCGGTGGGGGGTCGGGGTGCGGTGGGGGGGGTGGGGGTGCGGGGTGCGGTGGGGGGGTGGGGGGGTGGGGGGGTGGGGGGGCGGGGTGCGGTGGGGGGGTGGTGGTGCGGGATGCGGTGGGGGGTCGGGGTGTGGTGGGGGGGTGAGTTGGGGGCTGGGGGGGGCGGGTGGGAAGTGAAGCTTCAGACTGTGAAGTCCAGGTTTCCTCGCATGTTTTAACTCCACGCCTCCCTTCAGCTGCTGTGTTTCCCGAGGCCTGGGAAACCTGGCCGGCCAGCGTTAAACCTGCAGAGCCGGTTAAATCAGAGGCTGCCAGCCTCATTAAAATATTTAAATGGCCAAGCCACCTCCTGGGAGCGGATTGGCTGCCCGCCCCTTGTCCCGCCTCCGTTAGGATTTTTAAAATTTTAACATCTGACCTGACCCCAACCCACCTGATTTTGGGGGTTAAAATTCACCCCAATATTACTGTATTTTTGGTGTGTTGAGGGCCTGTTAAGCACCAACCCGGCAAATGTGGAAATTTGCTCATACTTACTTTCAGGCCCACATCATGTTAATGATGTTTGCTGTAAAGATGGCATTAAGGCAGCAAAGAGAGTCAACATAAGGCCAGCATGGACCAGAGCAGAAGACACTGTAAGAAGCCATGCATCTGGTTTAATGCACACAGATGCCAATGGGTGCATCAGCAAGCCTCACTTAGCTGGATCTGTTGGAGAAAATGGAGGAGGAGCAACAGTAGTAGTGAAGGGCCATGGAAGTCCAAAGCCAAAGGAGCCAGACTACTAGACCTGCTACCATCTACAACAAGCAACATAGCTATCTCCACCTCAATGGAAAGCAAAGGGCGCGATTTTGCCAGCCCTGGGGAGGCGGGTATGGAGGCGGGACTGCCGGGAAAATGGCAGATTTTGGGGGCGGGTGCCCATCCCGCCCCCAACCCACCTCCGTGCCATCTTGCCAGGAGGCGGGTAGCCATCCCGCGCCGGGTCCGTCTCCTTGGAGGCGGGAAGGGGATTACAGCCACTTAACTGCCTGTTAACAGGTAATTAACAGGCAGATAACAGGATTATCCCCATTTTGCTCACACAAGTGCGGGCTTCCCGAAGGCTTCGAAACCCGCCAGGGTCACCGAGGCGAGCAGTGGGTCTGCGGGGGTCGGAGGGGTCCAAAAGTGCGCTGTGGAGGTAAGTGATGGGTGCAAGTGTGGAGAGGTGAGTATCTGGGGTAAGTGGACAGTGTTAGAAAAAGTTTACTTACCTTTGTTTCTCCCTGCAGGCTTCAATTGTTGGGTATGCGGAGAGTCTCGCACCTCCGCGGTCTAGATGACAGATGGCCGTTGCATTCTCCAATGCAACAACCATCTAATTTCGGCAAAAGAAAGAGGTTTAATGTGTCTTGAATTCAAGAACTCATTGAACAACATAGAATGTCAGTGTTTGACAGCTTCACAGAGCTGTCAAATGATGACAATTCATCTGTCAAAAATTTTGACAGATGAAACGTCATACGTTGCCGTTCTCTGTAATCGACTTTCCCTTAATTGGCCTGCTAAGCCTGCTGGGCGGGCTTAACAAGGTCAATCAAGGGAAAATAGCATGGGTTGGCCAGAAGTTGAAGGAGGTGGGACTAAAACCCGACAAGAGGAAGTCCCGCCTCCAAAAGCTCTCCATTGGCAAAATCCAGCCCCTTGTGTCAGAAGGCTACCAAGAAAGGTAGAAATGAATAGTGCCATCTCCTAGAACTAGACTGCTTGAACACAGAACTTTGTGCTGGAACATGCATGGTCTCTAAATCATTCACTCATGATTCCTGGATTTTTCTCCAAGTGTACCAAAACGAGCCATAATGCTGTATTGGAATTTAGACCCCAATATCTCAACAGCATCAGTGGGAGCATTACTGAGAAATATTTCAACTGTGCTCATAACCTGCTGCAGGTTCCGCTGATGCTCCCTGATCTCGGTGAGGGTCTGCAGAGGAGACAGCCATTGCTGCATGACATCACCTAACATCATAGCTGGCAAGTATGGCAAGCTCGGTTTGCATTGTGCTCTGAAGGAGGTAAGTGGCTGATGCGCCCATTCATTCATTCAGGCCTGACTCAGAAAGTGACTCAACAGGGACTCACCGTGAGGGCAGCAACAAAACATTTTTCAGTCTCAATCTCTGTCCCTTCCGCTCCGAGTGTGATATGACTTGCCCTGTACTTCTTCCTCTAAATTAGTGAAAGCCTTCAGATAATGTATCCCTGGCCTGGTGCCTGCTTTAAGTAGTGATGCTGCTGAATGCAGTGGCGAGGCCAACTGCTGAGAAGATCTGCTAAGCTGTTTCTGGGGTTGCGGTGTCTGTAACAAGGAAAAAAGAGCAAAATCAAAGTGGACGTGCTGCGTTAGGCTTGCTGTTACTATGCAGATTATACTTGGCAAATCTCACCTCAATTTTCACCCCCGGTGGAACACAGTTGCAAAGGTGAGCCATCCGATTCTGTTTGTACAAGTCAGGACTGTGCTTCCCTCCACCAGCTTTCACCCCTGACCAGCAGGTTCCTGTTTTTTCCTACCGCTGTCTCCACTTGCTCCTCCTGATTCCTGTTCCGTGCTTCACCCAGTGCGCCCTCCTCAAACTCACTGCGTAAATATCCCGAGCTGAATGCACCTGTACTGGTGCTGTGACAAGTGGAGTGAGTGGCTTGTTCAACAGGACTGGGAACTGCAGCTCAATCTTGGAGGGTACCTATAGAAATAGAAGAGAAGCAGATGTTAGACTGCTGGCTCCATGATATCCCTTCGACCATTACTTACATGGCAATATACCATTTGCCAGTGTTGTGTTAAGTCTATGCCGATGAACATATGAACATACAAACGATGAGGGCAGGTGAAGCCCAATATTCTGTCGAAGTGGCGCTTTGTTGTGCGTGGCCTGTTTATTTCAATGCGCGGCCTTTTAAAATTTCTGCGCATGCCTGAGGGGTACCGTGCAGATTACTGCACAGCCACGCACACGCGCAGCTTAGAGGGAACATTGGTAAAGAACCTTTGATACTTCTAGCCTGTCCCACACAATTCTGATACCTTTATATACACTCTCCACCCCATCCAAAAGCCATGTGATCTCCTGGGAGAGGCAAAAAAAACATAAAAACCCAGGGCAATTGAGGAAAAAAATATGGGAAATTCCTCTCTGACCCATCTAGGCGATCGAAACTAGTCCAGGAGATCACTCTGGCCCTGAATTCCTTGCAGTACCCACCTTCTGTACGAGGTGCTCCCTGCCCCAGCCAGAAACAGGTCCATTGAGTGAGTGAGTGAGTGATCAGGTAAGGAAGAAAGAACATGAAAAGGATTGTACCCGCCCTTAGATTGGGGGAGTGTTTGAGGCATCCTACTTCACCACCCTGCCCCACTCTCTGTATTCGTCTAGTTCCAAGGTGGCATCGTCAAAGGCACTCAAGGGCTTTTAGTACAGTGCCCTTTCCAGCTCTGGTCTGGTCCCTTCTGTTATGTGGCATCTTGTTCTGCAAGTAGAGAAGTTGAAAGCGTCAGGAGCACATAAAGTGATACCCATACCAAACGCTCATCCTGCAGTCCATCAATAATGTGAGTACATGAACATATATTGTGCAGCTAGGTTTAGTTTGAAGGATTTATTCTGTGAAACCCTGTTAAGATGTCAGTGGGTTAAGAGTTTCAGTGATATGTTTCAGCCAGGATTTGTAGCTTATTGTAGTATGGGCATGAATGGTAACCATTCAAAGGGCTATTCAAAGGGTAACCTGAGTACTTTGTATGAAAGAATACTCAGTATGTAACAAGTGCTTGGAAACACTTTGTGACATACATACTTTGTCCATCTGGTATAAGTTATTGGTGCAATGCCTTACCTTGATCCAAAACCTTCTTTCAGGCTTGGTCCCAATGTCTCCGGTTGATGGAGACTGCATTGGTACATTATGCCACCTTGTGCCAGATCACCTGATGACTGATCATCTCTGGACAGGGTGCCCTGGAAAGCAATGCAGGGCAACCCTCCTTTCCCTCATTAATTGCAAGAGCACCTCAACTGCTGCATCTGTTAACCTGCGTTCCCCCTGGGCGCTGCTCCCTAATATTGTTTGCATGTTAAAAAAAAAGAGTGCGGCACCCGATAGCCCACCACCAAATCTGTGAGCTCGCATGACTGGTGAATTACACACTGGGAGCCCATTGTAAATATCTTATGAGGGCCAATCCTGGAAGATTCACTGGGGTTGTGCTGTGCTATTGAGGCAGGTGGAATGCCTGCACCAGTATGTTCCAGCTTCACTAATCACAGAAAACCTACTCAGTGTATCATAACATGATTCTGCTGGGCACCCTTCCATGATAGTGGAAAGTTTGAACCTCTGCAGGTGTAAGCCTGTTATAAGGCGGAAGAACGCACAGGTTATTGAGAAAAGATCATGGTCGAGTCCATTGATATCCATCTTGAAATTCAGTATTTAAACCATTCATTGCTCCTGGAAGATGGTTGATTTGTCACTGACTGAGTCGGGATCATGGAGATTCGTTTTTGGTACAACGAAAGGTAGACACAAGTTAAAAGGGAAAAAGAGAGAAACCAAGGGAGTGAATTTAAACTGGGCAGGTAGACAGTTAAAATGGCCCGAGTTGTTTATCCACCCCGAGTTGTTGAACTGGCAGGATCCCTGAGCAGGCAACTAGGACAGCCGCCCAAAGCTGGCATAGTCGTTCGTTACATACGCAAGTTTGGTCCCGATGATGTCTTTGGGACCTGACCACCATTTAAAATCCTGACAGGCTAGACAGACTGGATGCAAGGAGGATGTTTCCCCTGGCTAGGGGGTCTAGAATGAGTGGTTACAGTCTCAGGATCTGAGATGAGGAGAAATTTCTTCACTCAGAGGGTGGTGAACCTGTGGAATTCTCTACCACAGAAGGCTGTGGAGGCCAAGTCACTGAATATATTTAAGAAGGAGATAGATATATTTAAGAAGGAGATAGATAGATTTCTAGACACAAAGGGCATCAAGGGGTATGGGGAGAGAGCGGGAATATGGTATTGAGATAGAGGATCAGCCATGATCATATTGAATGGCGGAGCAGGCTCGAAGGGCCGAATGGCCGACTCCTGCTCCTATGTTTCTATGTTTCTATGTTTAACTGAGGCCTGAGCAGGGAATACACAACGACTTTCCCACCTGGCCAACCTGGGACAGAAGTGGATCCTCACCAGAAGAGACCAAGAAAGGTAAGTGTCTTTCTTTCCTTTATGGGGTCAGAAGGAGCAAGTGTGCTCTGAGCCCCACAAGAAAAATTTAGGCCTCTCCTAATCTGGACTCCCCCTCGTCCTGAAAGCAAGAACCCCCCCACATGATTCCCTGGGAATCTAATCCCCCCACCTACCTGGAGTCGGTGGGCGGCTTCCAGCCCACTTCCTGCCCAGAACAGGTGAGAAATAGATCGGCGGCATAAGAACATAACGAAGCAGAAATTCCGATCCCTACGACTGTGTATGCGCTGTGTACTCACCCATAGGGCCAACGAAAATGCCGGTTTCAGGCATGCACTGTGCATGAGCTGGAAACCGGCATTTCCGATCTGTGAAGAAAGTTCTTGACAGATCCTCTGGCTGCCCGGGAGAAGGGCCTCTGCGGGCGGATAGTTCCACTTTTTGGAGACCCTCCGCCCGCAGAAAACATTTACAATTCTTGCACCTGGTAAAAGCAGGCGTAAGGCCTGTTTTTACCAGGATAAGAGTTGAAAAAAAGTTTAAAAAAAATTTTTCCACTGATTTATCATTTAAAAATACTTTAAAGAAAGGTAAGTTTATTTTTAGCCCTGTTAAAAACTTTAATTATTTTTTTCAAAAAATAAAATTTTTGTTTAAAATACTTAATTTATTGTAATTTAAAGTCATTTTAAAAATGTGATTTTTGTTTTAATTTATTTAAAGTTTTACTATGTTTTGGGGGTGATCGCTATTCATATATTTGGCAGGTCTTCCTGTCAAATGTATGAAGGGAGATTCCCTTCTGTGATTGGCTCCCCATGGCCCACGTGATCCCAGGGACGCTGTGAACTACCTGCGCCTCTGGGATACGTGGGCCCTGCGCACCGACGGTTTGGAGAGGCCCAGCAACAGAACTCTGCGCCTCCCGGGAGCCCTCCGGTCCAGGCGCAGATTTTTCCAGATCGCAGCCCTCCACCCGCGGGAGGCCTGCGAACGGAATTTCTGGGCCAACATAAGACGTAGGAGCAGGAGTCGGTCATTTGGCCCCTCGAGCCTGCTCCGCCATTCAATAAGATCATGGCTGATCTGATCTTGGCCTCAACTCCACTTCGCTGCCCGCTCCCCATAACCCTTGCTTCCCTTACCTTTCAAAAATCTGTCTATCTCCTTAAATATATTCAATGACTTCGCCTCCACAGCTCTCTGGGGAAGAGAATTCCAAAGATTCACGACCCTCTGAGGTAAGAAATTCCTCCTCATCTCCGTCTTAAATGGGCGATGCCTTATTCTGGAACTATGCCCCCAGTTCTAGATTCCCCCACGAGGAGAAACATCGGGCTGGATTTTGATACTGGGGCGGGTTGGGGTCATGTCATCCGCATTTCGTGTTATCCACCCGTCTGGAATTGGATGTGGGAGATTGATGCAATTTTCACTTAATTGGGCAATTGAGTTCCAGCATGTGGGAACCCATGAACCAATTAGTGGTTTCAGTCTGAAAGTCGCCTCTGATGATGTCATCATTGCAGGTCAGAGACTGCCTGGTCTCAGAGATTGCCTGGCCTTTGCTGTGAGAGGACCTGGATGCAAAATGAGCAGCATCTCAGAGAGAGAGAGAGAGAGAGAGAGAGAGAGAGAATTTTTTTTTGCAACCAAGTCCTCCCAGGCAGTCTCTGAAGACATTCAATGCAGCAGCATCAGAGGCAACTTTCAGACCTAATACTACTACTACCTTCATCACAATACTACTACTACCTTCATCACATCTCCGTTGTAATAGTGGACCTGCAGCTGATAGTCAGCTATCCACTTGTGCTCCCGGCAGGTTTCACTGGCGTGTTTCACACCAGGCGTGCTTCACGTCGGAAAAGGGTTAAACTAGCTAAAACATTTCAAAATGGCATTACAGAGCCAATTTAGGGCTTATTAAGGGCTTTAATGGCCTCTCCCGCCTCTTGGAGGCGGGACGGAGTCAGGAACACCGCACACGATTTTATCAAAATTGCGTGGAGGCGGGATGGAGTCGGGATGGGGTCGGGACCCCGAATCTGCAACTTTAACCCCCCACACGCCTCCAAACCCGACTCCACGGGTCATTCAAAATCCAGCCCATCCTCTCTGCATCTACCCTGTCAAGCCCCTTCAGAATCTTATATGTTTCAATAAGATCCCCTCTCATTCTTCTAAACTCCAGTGAGTATAGGCCCAACCTGCTCAACCTTTCTTCATAAGACAACCCCCTCATCTCCGGAATCAACCTCGTGAACCTTCTCTAAACTGCATGTTCATGAGGCCCGGGAGTTAAAATACACGGGGCCGGATTTCGGCCGCAGCGGGTGGGTTTATTGCTCGCCTAAACCCGACTGAAGTTAAAATCGGCGCCTGCATCTTAAGGGCAATTGTGCTGAAGTAGCAATGTGTGATATTAGTAGAGAACATGACAACATGTTAAAATGCTTGTATAAATGTCCTTGTCCACCATTTTAACAAAGGCATTAATAAACCATTCATTACTAATTTCACACAGTAGAGTTTGACATTGCAAAGTGTGGTATTTAACAATAAAAGAAAATCCTTTTGTTTAGTAATTGTTTCTGTAGGGTGAGTGTTTTTAAAGTGCAAATATTTTCATTGCATTATAGCATTTAATAATAATATTCACAACACTTGTGTGAACCTGAAATACTTGTGATGTTAAAATGTTTCACTGTCGAGTATTTGGGCTGATTAACAAAAATATTTGTATAACCGTTCACACAAACAACCCAACAGCTTTAATATCTTTTGCACATAAAACATATTCTCTGCATATTTTTCCAGACTGAATTATCAGACAAGAAACGTGCTTCCTGAAGAGTTTCAAGAGCTTGGGTAGCAGGAAATAGTTTTGTCTGAGCCTTTCCTTTGCTGATAACCTTCTCCAGAGATATTAATGCTGACATCACTGGGCAGGAAAATAATGACGTAATTTTGATGTACAAGATAGAGCTGATACAACAATATTGTGTAGTAGAAAGTCAGCAAGTCTTCTGGCTAAGACACAACCATGAGCCAATTTGTTTGTTGACTCCTTCAATCAAACATGAGAGAGCTGAGTTGGCTCCAGAACAGTAAAGTCTGCTCGCTGGAGCCAAGCTTCTCTAGCCTGGAATTGAAGCCCCTTAATGAGGTTGTGCCAACCTCCCTCAGTAACACCTCTCCCTTTCAGACCTCTGTCCAATCCTCCTCTCTGATCACTGCAGTGACAGAGTTGGCCACCCGTAAGAAAGCACTTTAGAACCAAAGAGAAACTGGGATTGGTTTCAAAATGTCTGCATAATTCATTGTGGAGCCAGTGCACATACTGTTCCTGCTTCAAGTTTTAGCTCTGTTTGTCTACCACAGGAATAAAACTATTTCCTCTTTTGGATCATATGAACATAAAAAAAATTCTGGGATTAGAAAAGGCTATTCGTCGCACTAAAGTTCATTCTTCCAGTTCCCTGACTATCCCATCATAGCATCCAATTGTATTGTGAACATTCTCAATATTTCTGTTTCTGCCACACTGACTGGCAAATTATTCCAAATATTTATTGTTCTTTGGAATCAGTAATATAGTCCTGGGATAGGGCCATTGGGACTGCTGTTCGTCCAGCACTGTGTAAGCATTGTAAGGGCAGTTCATTTTAATGTTGTGTCAGCACTGCCAGCACTTAGTGCATGATGTTGTGATGTGGGATCTCCTCCACCAGAGGTTTTTAAAGGGCTGCTGGCTGTTCTTAAAGCTGTCCTCCTGGAAGTAATATTAAAATGGCTGGAAGCCAAACATCCCTATTCAGCAATAGTGGTTTAGAACAGGAGTAGTCAAGCTTTTTTCCCTTTTGAGCTGTTTGAGTGCATACCATAAAGTTTCAGGGACCTGATATAGGAGCAGATTATCCTCTTATTTTGATTGGTGTAAAGGATCACCTGGGTGCAGTGCAATGAGGAAAATTGGGTCGGAAGCGTCACGTCACTGTAATGATGCCCACCCAATCAAATGATCAGCACACTGGACAGTCTCCATCACAGGCTTGTGATCTTTCCTGCCCAATTTTTTGCTTAGTGGGGAGTCTGCCCTACAAAGTTTAAATCCATGTTTCCATTAATTTGCTCACATCTCAAGTTGCTTATAATAATAGATCTTAGGGGGCGATTTTCTGAGCCCCGAGGAGGCGGGTTAGGAGGCGGGAAAGGCGGGAAAATCAGAAAAAATGAGTGCGGGTTCGGATCCAGCCTCCGACCCGCCTCCGCGGGATTTTGCCGGTGCCGGTTTTGCAGGGTGGGAATCGGTCCCGCCTCCAGCTGCCCAGAGAGGTTGTTAAGAGGCTTAAATGCTCATTAAGGGCCTCTCTCAGCCTATTTTGAGAGGCCCTCGTTATTTTTCGACCATTTCGGCATGTTCCCCGACCCTCCTAAACCACGCCAGCTAAACCTGGCGGCTTGCCTAGAGGGTGGTCTCCTCACAGCTGCAGGTCCACCACTAAATCGGAGATTTCATCAGGGATTAGTTGCAGATGGCAGAACTTTGCTTTAAAAGGTGTTTGAGTACTTTTAGAAGGCCTTCCGAAGTCAGAGGTGCTGCAGCTTGAATCTATCAACTGTGGGACCTTCTTGGAAGACCCTCTCCCCGCTTGCAATGAGCGCTTCCCCAATGGAGGTATCTGCCAGCAGCATGGGAACCATTTATTTTCTTTCACCGTGGAGCTCAGATTTGGATGAGGAGCAGCCACGGCAGCAGCAGAACCAGGCAGCTCAGCAGCAACAGCAGCAGGAGCCCCAACCTCCTGCTCACCCACCTGATGCTGCACAGGGCAGAAGGCGCCAGCGCATGGAAGCACATCACCGCAGGAGATGCCCCCCTCTCAAGGTTTACAGACAGAGGATGAGCGACCTCAACATGAGTGAGCAGCAGTGCCAAAGGAGGCTGAGACTTTTGCGAGAGGTTGTCCGAGAGATCTGTGGCTGTCAAAATCACCACCGCACTCAAGCTCTTTGCCTCAGGTTCCTTCCAGGGATCATCAGCAGACATCAGCGGCATCTCCCAATCGGCCACTCACAGTTGCATCACGCAGGTTATCGATGCCCTTTTTGTAAAGGCACACAATTACATCCACTTCTCAAGGGATCAAGCAAGTGTAACCGCGCGTTCAGTTGGCTTTGCAAATATGGCAGGCTTGCCAATGGTGCAGGGCGTCATGGACTGCACACATGTGGCCCTTAGGGCACCCCATCACAACCCAGCTATCTTTGTCAACCGCAAGGGCTTCCACTCCTTCAAATTACAGCTGGTGTGTAACCACAAGAAGGAGATTTTGCATGTTTGCGCCAAGTTCTGTGGTAGTTGCCATGACTCTTTCATCCTGCGGCACTCTAGTGTTCCTCCGCTTTTCAATCCACCAAACCAACTTAACGGATGGCTCCTTGGTGACAAGGGCTACCCCCTGAAGAAGTGGCTAATGACGCCGATCAGGAGGCCAGCTAACGAGGCTGAAGAGCGCTTCAACGCCAGCCATACTTCGACCAGGTCCATCATCGAGCAAACCATTGGGTTATTGAAGATGCGCTTCCAATGCCTTGACAGATCAGGTGGAGCCCTGCAGTATACACCATACAGGGTCTCCAGAATGGTTGTGGTCTACTGTGCACTGCACAACATCGCACAGCGTCGTGGCTTGCAGCTTCCTGATGAGCAAGTGGCTCAGTTCCAAGCCTCCTCAGATGAGGAGGAGGAGGAGGAGCTGGAGGAGGAGGAGGAGCAGGAGGAGGAGGAGGAGCAGGAGGAGGAGGAGGAGCAGGAGGAGGAGGAGGAGGAGCAGGAGGAGGAGGAGGAGCAGGAGGAGGAGGAGGAGGAGGAGGAGGAGCAGGAGGAGGAGGAGGAGCAGGAGGAGGAGGAGGAGCAGGAGGAGGAGGAGGAGCTGGAGGAGGAGGAGGAGCAGGAGGAGGAGGAGGAGCAGGAGGAGGAGGAGGAGCAGGAGGAGGAGGAGGAGCAGGAGGAGGAGGAGGAGCAGGAGGAGGAGGAGGAGGAGCAGGAGGAGGAGGAGGAGCAGGAGGAGGAGGAGGAGCAGGAGGAGGAGGAGGAGGAGCAGGAGGAGGAGGAGGAGCAGGAGGAGGAGGAGGAGCAGGAGGAGGAGGAGGAGCAGGAAGAGGAGGAGGAGCAGGAGGAGGAGGGGGAGCAGGAGGAGGAGGAGGAGCAGGAAGAGGAGAGAGCGACGGTCTATCGACCAGCAGCAGCGGCAGCACGCGAGTACATGGCTGCCCGTGATGCAAGGGATGAACTTATCCTGGCCAGATTTGCATAGGTTGCCTAAGTTGGCACATGTCCTTGGCTCCATCTTAAGACATCATAAACAATGGACATGACTCTCTGGTCTCCTTTCACTCTGGCCACCAACCTGCCAATGCAAGTGTTGCGGAGCCCGCAATGTGGAGCTGCCTAAGGCGAAAGAACAGATGCCATGACGCCAACATTTTGCCATCAAATCATTTTAATGCTTTCTAACAGGGATGGCATTTCATGAATACACATAAGCATTCACCCAATCTGCACACAGAGCTGGAGGTTATATCCCTTGCCAGCTGGACCCACACAGCCTTGGTTTCTTTGGCCTCTTCCTCCCAGATGAGTGGAAGAGCACCTCCCTGCTAGCTGTGACCCCCTCAACCAACATTTGCAGCGCTTCATCCGAGAAACTCGGGGAGGCCCTTACCTTGGAATTGGACAGAGTGGTTTCTCAGCATATGTTGCAGGTGGTGCAGCATAGGCAGAAATCGAGTGGAATGAGCCAAGGCAGCAAGCAGCCCTTAACTCAGGCTGGAAAAGTGATGTCAGCAGAGGCGAGTTTCAGTCCCAAAACACTAATTGAGCAAAGGCAACCCACACCTCTGAAATCAACTGGCCAATTATGGGAAAATCGCAATTTTTTCAAACCTATCAGTGGAGGCGGGTTTCGAACCCACCCAAACCGAAACCCGCCTCCAACCCACCTCCAGTGGGAAAATCGCCCCCATAAATGCAAATAGGACTGAGTTGCCTGGGTTGCAAGGGCTGGATCTTATGGTCTTAGAGCCGTATATTATCCTAAGGTTGCAGTTTGGATACGCTTGGTGTATAAGTCCTGTGGCAAAGAGTGACTATTTGGAGGAGAGAGCAACCCTGCAATAAAATGCTGCTCACAATGGGAGGCAGTGTATTTGAACTGGGCAGGTGGGAGTGGGGGGCGGGTGTCATCAAAGCTATGAATGTAGATCAGGATTTTCTATCCCACTCTGCCACACAATGTACTACTGTTGCAACAACAATATGCAGAATTATGTCCTCATTTTGTGCTATCTTCCTTTTTACAAAAAGGCCACAAGCCTAGAAAGAGAAAGTTGGGACCTCTGGATTGCAGGGGTCATCTCACTGTTCTACATCGCCAACATTAAGTAGAGCAAGCATCAACTCGTTTATAGACACCTCAAAGAGTTTTGTTGAGCCATTGATTATGGGAGAGGAAGAGACAGAGATGGTGGCTGAAAAAAGACGAGCTGCTGAAGAGCAGAGGCCTAACTTGGTAAGAGGTGTTGCTGAACTGCTTTGTCATTCTAATATCACTAATCCTGACATTGCCAAGTATCTTGGCAGCATGGGCTTCTGGGAAAGTGACAGTAGAAAGATCCCAAAGCGTGCAGCCCCCCACAGCCAGAATGGGAGTGCCTGATACACCAGCAGGATGGTCTGGATTGGATGTAGCAGGAGAACAATCCCCAGTAGATGCAATCTATGATGCTTTGTACTCGGGCAAAATTGAATCTGCCATTTCAGCTGCTCCTGCATGACACAAGATACAAGATAAAATGTAAGAGATTTCGGAACCTAGGAACATGTGAACAGGAGGAGGCCATTCAGCCCCTCGAGCCCATTCCACCCTTCAATTAGATCACGGCTGATCTGTATCTTAACTCCATCAACCTGCGTTTGGTTCCATATCACTTACTTGGGAGCAGCAGCGAGAGCGGACCTCAACAGGCAACATTCGAAAGTGACGTCAGAGATTAAAAGTGACGTCGGCACAAGGGAAGGAGCTGATTGGTAAGTAGGACCTGGTGAGTATTTCTGCAGTCCAGTCGTTAAAGTAAAAGTAAGGTCTCTAGTTTAGAGTAAGTAGTGTTTAAAGTGAAGTAAGGTCCCTAGTGTATTTAATATTCTTTAATTTAAAGGAAGTAAAGGGAGTAAATTAAGGGTAGGACATGGCAGGGCAGCTCGGCAGCGTGGAGTGCTCCTCCTGTGCTATGTGGGAAGTCAGGGACACTTTCGGTGTCCAGGGCGAACACATGTGAAGGAAGTGTTTCCAACTGCAGCTACTCGAAATCCGCGTATCGGAGCTGGAGCTGCAGCTGGAGTCACTGTGGAGCATCCGCGAGGCTGAGATCTTCGTGGATAGCACGTTTTAACAAGGTGGTCACACCGCAGGTAAAGAGTGCACAGGCAGACAGGGAATGGGTGACCGCCAGACACAGTAAAAGAACTAGGGAGGTAGTGCAGGAGTCCCCTGGATCCAACTCGCTCTCCAACAGATTTTCCGTTTTGGATACTGCTGGGGGAGATGGTTTCTCAGGGGAATGCAGCAAGAGCCACGTCCGTGGCACTACGAGTGGCTCAGCTGCACAGGAGGGGAGGAAAAAGAGTGGAAGAGCAATAGTGATAGGGGATTCTATCGTAAGGGGAACAGATAGACATTTCTGTGGCCGCAGACGTGACTCCAGGATGGTATGTTGCCTCCCTGGTGCCAGGATCAAGGATGTCACTGAGCGGCTGCAGGACATTCTGAAGGGGAAGGGTGAACAGCCAGAGGTCGTGGTCCATATCGGTACCAATGACATAGGTAGAAAGAGGGACGTGGTCCTGCAAGCAGAATATAGGGAGCTAGGAAATAAATTAAAAAGCAGGACCTCAAAGGTAGCAAGCTCAGGATTACTCCCAGTGCCACGTGCTAGCGAGAGCAGAAATAGGAGAATAGACCAGATGACTGCGTGGCTGGAGAGATGGTGTAGGAGGGAGGGATTTAAGTTCCTGAGGCATTGGGACCGATTCTGGGGAAGGTGGGACCTGTACAAGCTGGACGGGTTACACCTTGGCAGAAATGGGACCAATATCCTCGCAGGGGGGTTTGCTAGTGCTCTTGGGAAGGATTTAAACTAGTTTGTCAGGGGGCTGGGAACGTAAGTGTGGGCCCAGAATGGAGAGAAATAAAGCTGGAAGTACAAGTTAGAAAAGTAGTCAGCAAAACTAGTAGGGAGCAGAAACAAAGGCCAACAGTAAAGAGGGTCAAAGTGCAGAAAAATATTAAACATGCAAAGTTGAAGGCACTTTAAATGCACGTAGCATTTGCAACAATGTGGTTGAATTAATGGCACTAATAGAAGTAAATGGGTGTGATGTAATTGCCATTACAGAGACATGGTTGCAGGGTAACCAAAGCTGGGAACTGAATGTTCCAGGGTACTCAACATTTAGGAAGGAGAGACAAAAAGGAAAAGGAGGTGGCGTAGCGCTGTTAATAAGGGATGAGATCGGTATGGTAGAGACAAAAGATCTTGGCTTGGCAGATCGTGATGTAGAACTGGAATCAGTTTGGGTGGAGCTAAGAAACAGTAAAGGGCAGAAAACATTGGTGGGAGTTGTGTATAGGCCACCAAACAGTGATGGTAATGTAGGGCACAGTATCAATCAAGAGATTAGAAGTGCATGTAACAAGGGCAATACGGTAATCATGGGGGACTTTAATCTACATATTGACTGGGCAAATCAAATTACCACTAATGGTGTGATGGACAAATTCTTGGAATGTATGCGAGATGGTTTCCTGGAGCAGTATGTGGAGGAACCAACCAGGGAACAGGCTATTCTGGATCTGGTACTGTGTAATGAGAAAGGGCTAATCAATAATCTTGTGGTAAAGGGGCCTTTCGGGACAAGTAACCATAATATGATTGAATTTTACATTAAGTTTGAGAGTGATGGAGTCCAATTTGATACTAAGGTCTTCAATCTAAACAGAGGAAACTACAAGGGTATGAGGGACAAGTTGGCCATGGTAGATTGGGAGACTACACTAAAAGGTATGAAGGTGGACATACAATGGCTAACATTCAAGGAAATAATGCATAATTTGCAACAAACATATATTCCTCTAGGGCATAAAAACCCAAAAGGAAAAGTGATCCAACCATGGCTAACAAAAGAAATTAAAGCTAGTATTAAGTCAAAGGAGGAAGCTTATAAAGTTGCCAGAAAAAGCGATCAGCCTGAGGATTGGGATCTTTTTAGGAATCAGCAAAGGGGGAACAAGAAATTGATAAAGAAAGGGAAAATGGAATATGAGCACAAACTAGCGAAAAATATAAAAACGGATTGTAAAAGCTTCCATAGGTATGTGAAAAGGAAAAGACTGGCGAAGGTAAATGTAGTTCCTTTACAGTCAGAGATGGGAGAATTTATAATGGGGAACGAGGAAATGGCAGGGAAATTAAATAAATACTTTGTTTCTGTCTTCACGGAGGAAGACACAAAAAACCTCCCAGAATTACAAGAAAACCAAGGGTGTGACGAGAATGAGGAACTTAAAGAAATTATTATTATTAGTAAAAAACAGTACTAGCAAAATTAATGGGACTAAAAGTCGACAAATCCCAAGGACCAGATGACCTACATCCTAGGGTTTTGAAAGAGGTGGCCATTGGAATAGTGGACACTTTGGTTGTCATCTTCCAAAATTCTATAGATTCTGGAATGGTTCCTGCAGATTGGAGGATAGCAAATGTAACCCCACTATTTAAGAAAGGAGGGAGAGAGAAAACGGGGAACTACAGACCTGCTAGCCTCACATCAGTAATTGGGAAAATGCTGGAATCTATTATAAAGGATGGAATAACTGGGCACTTAGAAACTAATAGTAAGATTGGGCAGAGTCAACATGGATTTATGAAAGGGAAATCCTGTTTGACAAACCTATTGGAGTTCTTTGAGGAAGTAACTAGTGGAGTAGACAAAGGGGAACTGGTAGATGTGGTGTATCTGGATTTTCAGAAGGCCTTCGATAAGGTCCCACACAAGAGGTTGGTGAACAAAATTAGGGCACATGGAATTGGGGGTAATATACTAGCATGGATTGAGAATTGGTTAACAGACAGAAAACAAAGAGTAGGGATAAATGGGTCTTTTTCAGGATGGCAGGCTGTGACTAGTGGGGTACCACAAGGATCGGTGCTTGGGCCCCAGCTGTTCACAATCTATATCAATGATTTGGATGAGGGGACTAAATGTAACATTTCCAAATTTGCTGATGATACAAAGCTAGGTGGCAGTGTCAGTTGCGAAGAGGATGTGAAGAGGCTTCAAGAGGATCTCGACAGGCTCAGTGAGTGGGCGAGAACATGGCAGATGGATTATAATGTGGATAAATGTGAAGTTATCCACTTTGGTAGAAAAAACAGAAAGGCAGAGTAGTTCTTAAATGGTGAAAGATTGGGGAATGCAGATGCTCAAAGGGACCTGGGTGTCTTTGTACATGAGTCACTGAAAGTGAATGTGCAGGTGCAGCAAGCCATTAGGAAGGCAAATGGTATGCTGGTCTTCATTTCAAGAGGATTTGAGTACAGGAGTAAAGAAGTCTTCCTTCAATTATATAGGGCCTTGGTGAGACCACACATGGAGTACTGTGTACTATTTTGGTCTCCTTACCTAAGGAAGGATATACTTGCCATAGAGGGAGTGCAACGAAGGTTCATGAGATTGATTCCTGGGATAGCGGGACTGTCGTAAGGGAAGAGGTTGAGTAAACTAGGCCTGTATTCTCTTGAATTCAGAAGAATGAGAGGGGATCTCATTGAAGCATGCAAAATTATTACAGGGCTTGATAGGGTGGATGCTGGGAGAATGTTTCCCATGGCTGGGGAGTCTAGAACCAGGGGCCACAGCCTCAGGATAAAGGGTAGGCCATTCAGGACTGAGATGAGAAGAAATTTCTTCACACAGAGGGTGGTGAATCTTTGGAATTCTCTACCCCAGAGGGCTGTGGAGGCTCAGTCATTGGGTATATTCAAAACAGAAGTCGATAGATTTCTGACTAGTAAGGGCATCAAGGGATATGTCGATAGGGCCGGTGAATGGACTTGAGGCAGAAGATCAGCCATGATCTCATTGAATGGCGGAGCAGGCTCGAAGGGCCGAATGGCCTATTCCTGCTCCTATTTCTAATGTTCTTATGTACCCTTGGCTAATAAAAACCTATCAATCTCAGTTTTGAAATTTTCAATTGACCGAACCTTTTTGGGGGAGAGCGATCCAGATTTCCACTACCCTTTGTGTGAAGAATTGCTTCCTGACAGAGGGCAGCAGAAGCTTCTTCTGACAGAGAGTTGTGAGGCCGTGGAAATCACCTCCAGGATTAGTAGCTGAGGCAGAAACTGTGTCAACATTCAAGTTAGATTGGAGAGGAGGACGAAGGAAAAGAGTTTGAAGGGATATGGGAATAGGGCGGGTAAATGTGATTAGAACTATTTGATTTTGCGGAGGGTAAATGCTGACACAGACTGGTTGGGCCGAATGGCCTGTTTCTGTGTTGTAACTGCTACGCATTTCGATATATGTTGAACTTTACGTATGCAGGTCTGTGGCAAAAAAGGCCGTCTGTTACCTCTGTGACGCATTCTGCTGATTCTACTAATGTTCTTGGTGCCTTGCAAGGCCCAGTGGTGGAACAGTTAAGTACGCTTTTACTGAGAGTCTTATTGGGATTTGTTCCCATGCTACAGGTCGGATCAGGCATCCCTGATGATTTGCGGTCTCCACATACACGGTCCCTCACTGGCATGAATGTGCTGCTCAAGCTGCTTTCCTTAGTACTTAGCAAGTCCTGAATGTCTGCCTCATTTGCCCTCAAAGTTCCCAAACCTCCATCTCTTGCTCCTCCTCTTCCATAGTGTCAAGCAAAGGGAAACTTGATGCATTCGCAGAAAGACTCCTTTTTGGCTATTTCTGTAAACTCTCTCCTGCCTGTTCCCTCTGTTGCTTTAATGTCAACTTCAATTGTATGAAATTAATACCAGGTATGAATCAAGTATATCTTCAGTACATTTTTACATTTCCCATAAATTACTGTTCAACAAACAAAAGAAACATTATTATCCCTGGCCCCCTCCTATTTCTCATCTACTTGTTACCCCTTGGCGACATCATCTGAAAACACAGCGTTAGTTTCCACATGTACGCTGACGACACCCAGCTCTACCTCACCACCACTTCTCTCGACCCCTCCACTGTCTCCAAATTGTCAGACTGCTTGTCCGACATCCAGTACTGGGCGAGCAGAAATTTTCTCCAATTAAATATTGGAAAGACCGAAGCCATTGTTTTCGGTCCCCGCCACAAACTCCGTTCCCTAGCCATTGATTCCATCCCTCTCACTAACATCTGTCTGAGGCTGAACCACACTGTTCGCAACCTTGGTGTCATAATTGACCCTGAAATGAGCTTCCGACCACATATCCGCAGCATAACAAAGACTGCCTACTTCCACCTCCGTAACATCGCCCGTCTCCGCCCTTGCCTCAGCTCATCTGCTGCTGAAACCCTCATCCATGCCTTTGTTACCTCTAGACTTGACTATTCCTGGCCGACCTCCCACATTCCACCCTACGTAAACGTGAGGTCATCCAAAACTCGGCAGCCCGTGTCCTAACTTGCACCAAGTCCTGTTCACCCATCACCCCTGTGCTCGCTGACCTACATTGACCCCCAGTTAAGCAATGCCTCAATTTCAAAATTCTCATCCTTGTTTTCAAATCTCTCCATGGCCTCGCCCCTCCCTATCTCTGTAATCTCCTCCAGCCCCACAACAGCCCCGAGATATCTGCGCTCCTCTAATTCTGGCCTCTTGAGCATCCCTGATTATAATCGCTCAACCATCAGTGGCCGTGCCTTCTGTTGCCTAGGCCCTAAGCTCTGGAATTCCCTGCCTAAAGCTCTCCGCCTCGCTACCTCTCTTTCCTCCTTTAAGATGCTCCTTAAAACCTACCTCTTTGACCAAGTTTTTGGTCACCTGCCCTAATTTATCCTTATGTGGCTCGGTGTCAAATTTTTTGTCTTAAAATACTCCTGTGCAGCGCCTTGGGACGTTTTACTACGTTAAAGGTGCTATATAAATACAAGTTGTTGTTGTTATTTCTGATTAATTAATATCAGTGCATTAATATGTGTTACATTGGTTTATTCCCATGGGTAATATTTGGAGTCTGGTGTAGGCAAAAGTTAGTGACTACTCTATTAACGCTAATGCACAAAATGCCCAATCATAATGCACAATTAGTGTCTGCTAACTCTTAATGTAGAGAGGAAATAAATCCCAACAAGTAGTTTTCATTGCTGGCAATTGGGATTCAATGTTTGTCTGCAGTAGAGGGGTGGGAACATTATAATGCAGTGAATTGTCGAGTCGCAATTACAGCCATGGTGATTTTAATCAAAACTTGCGACTGCAAGAGCTTCAGCTCAATGTTATTGACAAAT
This sequence comes from Squalus acanthias, assembly GCA_030390025.1. NCBI lineage: Eukaryota > Metazoa > Chordata > Chondrichthyes > Squaliformes > Squalidae > Squalus > Squalus acanthias. The sequence goes on from JASTWF010000696.1 coordinate 169,580, forward strand.
ATCCCAGATCAGGCGGACTGGTAACACTCACTCTTTTTCAAAAGTAAAATTAAAATGTAAATGATTGGCTTTGTTGTTCCAATGTTATAAAATCCCTTCAGTGTGTTTGCGTTTTGCACAATGATAAAAACATAGAATGCTGCAGGGAACGGGAAAGTTCTCCGGCACATCTTTTCCTGATGAGCAAGTTCCTTTTCCTGTTCCCTAATGCAATACCTGTCGTACAAAGTAGATGGTGGAAGGGGGTAAAATCTATGGAAATTCTAATTTCACTATTAAAATGGTCCAAGGTGAATACTGTATGCATTTGTACATAGAACTATTTTTTACTTTCATTGAAGGTGGAACAGCAGCACAACGCGATGCGTGGTGCCTATGGGATGTAGAGGATGGCCTGAGAGGATGTACTGGCCAGAAGGGGGAGGAAAGCTTCAATAAAATAAGAAAGTATGGAACAAGAAAAATCCCCTTCTGGCACTGCCTGTCTTCCTGCCACACACAATGTCGGATTTGACCGCTCATGGACCCAACTTGTTCAGTCTCCTTAAGGAAGCAGCTGGGTAAAATCTCAATGAAGACGAAGCACTGTGAAATTATTCCTGGACTCCTGGAGGCAATCAAATCAAATTCCCAAGACAGAGGCGGGGCCAGCTTCGAGTGCGATGTTTTTTAAACAAGTACAAGAGATCGCGGAAGCTCGATTTCCACTGGGCGTAATTTGTGCTTGAAATTCCTCGATCTTTTGCGCTGTTTTGGCCGATTTCGGGCAAATACCAGCGCTGAAAAAACAGCGCAACCATGCGGAAACTCCAGCCCAAGGCGTTCAAAATTACATCAAATATTCTAAATCTATCTTGCTGATGCGTTATACATGGTTAAAAGTAAACTGTTCTTATCATGCAATACCCCCATGATATGCCATTGTACCTGTTAGGAACAGCTATAAATTGGCTTGGTATCTTTAGTGAATGGTCAGCAATCATACCCAAATTCTTTTTCTTTTTCATTTTTACCAACAAACGCCAATTCATTGTGTGCATAATTCCTGTTCCAATATGCTTTATATTTAGGCATATTAAAATCTAACTGCCATTCCTTAACCAGTGCACGAGATTCTTTCAAACGGTCTCAATCTCCTTTACACTCGTCATTTGGTAACCAGCAGGTGTGATGACATCAGTAAACTTCATAATATCACTCAAGACATCCTCCTTTATTAGTAATATTGTCTGGTATGGAGGGTAATTCAGCTGTTAATCTGTTGTCCACAATCACCTGAACTGGCATCAGTATTAGAGTTACCTCAGAGATGGACATGGCTTATACTAGGGCAGAGTTTGGAATGTACACAGTATTCAAAGGATCCATCTTTGTGCTGATCTTTTATTGATTTTTTAATCCTTTCCAATTGGAATGACCTGTTTAGCTGACAGTAAATTGTTTGGCAGCTACTCTGCTGCAGCAATGGAAAGGACATGTAAATTATTATTTATATATGCATTTAGCGGTGCTCAATATTGCATTAGGTTACCAATTGAATGCGATGAATGCCTCCGTGTTATTGACAACAATTTGAGAATGCAGTCTACAGTGAATTCCTCAATGCCCAACAACCTTCATGTGTGTACTGCATGTCGAGGATGAGATTCACTGGCAATCGACAGTCTCATTTGCATGCACTGCCAGCACAATAACAAAAGATGGGCACCCCCTCCACCACCATGTAAAATTAAAACAGAGCATATTATAAATTATATCGGATACCAGGCAGTGATTTCAAGGCACTAATCTAATTTTGGGGTTCACATAATTTAAATCCCTCGAGCTTTACTCTCACAGTTTATGAGGTCATCCAAACCGTTCAATTAGATTACTGCTTTATAACCACTCCCAGATATCCATTATTCTGTATTCAATACCATTAACATGAAGCAGATTGTAAAACAACAAAGGCTTCTCTCTTCTTAGGCAGTTGGAGATGGTTTGCACACAGGCTTCATTGCAATTATAGTCTTGGAGTGTAAGCTGAAGGGTGTTGGACTGGAAGCGGGCAAAGGTCAGTGAGATAAGAAGGGATCTGGCTCAAATTAACTGGGCAGAAAAGTTAGCAAACTGGCCGACAGTGAAAAATCTTCAAATATGTGATCGATAGAGTGCAAAATAAATATATTCCTATAAAATAAAAAGGGGGTGCATCAAAGAATAAAGTTCCATGGATAAATAAAGAGATTAAAACGAAATTCAAAATTTTAAAAGGAGGCATATCGTAAAGTTCGAGCTAGCAATACTGAAGAAAATCATGAGGAACGTAGAAAGTACAGTCGGGAGATGAAAAGGGAGATTAGAAAGGATAAATGGAAATATGAGAAAGTTTAGCAGATATAAAATGGAATAGTAAGGGCTTTTATAAATGTATAAAAAGTAAAAGAATAGTTAAAGAAAGGGTAAGACCACTCAGAAAGGAAGAAGAGAGTCTAATTGTAGAGGTTGAAGATACGGCAGATGTAATAAATAAATATTTTGCATTGGTTGTTACAAATGATGGTGTAAGTGAGAATGTGATGTATACTGGAGGAAGACATGGAACAATTGTTAGCGATAACTGTAGAAAAGGAACTCGTTCCCAAAAGATTAGGAGAACGCCAGGTGGCTTAGTCACCAGGCCCTGCTAGCAGGAAGAAGTTAAAAAGGAGATAGCAGAGGCTCTGGCCAAATTGTTTCTGTCTTTCTTAAATATTCAAATTGTGCCATGTGACTGAAGAGTAGCCATTGGAGCACTCCTGTTCAAAAAGGAAGAGAGCTATAAACCAGGTAACATAAACCAGTTAGTCTGACGTCAGTCGCGGGCAAACTCTTATAATATATACAAACTACAGGAAGACACAGATAGGTTAGTGCAATGGACAGGCAGGTAGAAGATGCAATTTAATGTGGATAAGTATGTGGTATGTTGAGAAGAAAAACAAAAAATAGGAGTATACACTTAATGGAAAGGGACTGAAGAGTGTGGATGAGGAGCGAGGTTGTTTATTTTTATTTACCTTAAATTGATTCGGCTACAATTGAAGTACTGTGTGCAGTTTTGGGTGCTCCATTATGACATTAAAGCCATAGGAACCATACAGTGTAGATTTACCAGGATGATACCAGGGATGGGAAACTATAGTTAGGAGGAGAGACACGAGAGACTAGGATTATTTCCAATGGAGCAGGGAAGGTTAAGAGGAGATTTAATAGAGGCTTTTAAAATTATGACGGGTTTTGAACAATTGAATATGGAAAGACTATTTCTTCTGAGAAAGGGAGAGGCAGTGATAAGGGGCATCAATCTAAAAATATCACTGAGGGAGTGAGGAGAGAGGTTAGAAGAAATGTCTTTATGCAGTGGGTTCTTGGACTGGTTGAGACAGAGATCATTAGGGAAAATCGGACAACTATTCAAAGCAAAGGAAGATAGAGGGCTCTGGGAAGAGTGTAAGGCAGTGGGATTAGTTTCGAATTGCTGGAGCAAAGAGGCAGCACAGATATGGTGGGCCAAATAGCTTTAGTTGTGCTTTAAACATCTATGGTTCTATAGCAATTGTGAAGCAAAATTGTTGTGTTGATATTAGTTTAATGGTTTGGTGTGTCATGATTTTGTAAGCTAGTTTAAATAAATAGGTTAATGTTTCTGTTAAATAGTGGGCGTTAAGCATTTGTACTTTAATATCATACATACCCATTTCTAAGCACTTGGATTTAGTCAGAACTGTGCAGATACATGATAAGAATGATCTCTCCTAATCCAAATGTTAATATATTTATGGACCTTCACATTTAATTTTTTCTTTGTTAAACTGTGAGAGAATTAGATTGTCAACGAATGGCATTATGGAAAATCAGCACTTGCTTTGAATCACCAGAGGACATAGAAACCTACAGGGAACTTGATTTTATTGCAAGTAAGAAAAGATTATAATGGATCTTTGTCACTTAGTATGATAAGTTAAAGGAAGAAAACAGCAATTAAATGCAATGTATTTCAAATCAGGAGCCACACTTTAGGGTACGTGCAGCTCTTCAATTTTAATTTTAAACAAAGCAGTTGTCAGAAGCCGAGAGCTAAAAACAGAAATTCCTCTTGGCTAATGGCAATTAGCAGTAATGTTCTTATTGGAGGGAAATGTGGATTGGTTCAGTCCACTGGCATTCAGGAAGTTATTGTTTGTTTCAGGCACTACTCCTTCCTGTCTGAGAAGTCCATGATGAAGTTTATTTTCAATGTTCGAAATCAGCAAAGTGAGATAATTTGTATCTGGTTCCTTTTCTAAGTTCAAAGCATCACATTTCTGTCAAGGATCACTGGCACCTTCCAGGCAAGGAGTGAGGTCATGGGATATCCTTGTTACACAGGAAATCATGTTTTGTAAGAAAGGAGAATTGTTTGCTAATCCCCAGGTCCAATACTAAAAATAAATTAAACTGTAGCCAATAAAGTGACCCATTCTCACTTAGCGTGAAGTAACAATCGCTGCTTGTGCCTGAGATGTCTTGGAAGCAGTGGAGGCCAGGCCACCCTAGGCTGTCGTCAGTTGTATGGGAGCTCCCTCATTGTAAAAGAAAAGTTTGGCCCGTCTTTTTAGAACCACTTTTAATGCTAAAAAAAGAAACCAAATTTAGCTCCTGCACTTTGGCGACAAGGAGTGAAATGCTTGTGGAAATTGGGGCAAAGTCAAAGTGGTGCCAAAATCATTCACAGCATTTAGTTCATTTTTTGTCAGCTTAGGTCACGCTAACTTAATAGAAATGTGACAAGGTCGAGCTGAAACACTGCAAATACAAAAGCTACCTTGCTATTTTGCATCAAACAAAATTCAATTACCACTTGTGTTTGGCCTGATCACTTTGTGAAAATATAATTTGCTCGTTGTGAAAGGCAATCCCACTTAAAAAATGAAATCCTGAGTGTCCATTATTCCAGGAGTGAGAAACAGAAAGGCAGCTGCTTGGAGGCAATCCGCTTGAGCAGTCTGCGGTCAAATTGATTTTCAGCTCTAATAGTGCACCGGTTAAGCTATCAGCTGTGAACCACTAGAACTGCAGGTTAAAGTCTGAGGTTGTATCTGCCTGCCACACATGTGCCAAAGAACTCAAATGGTCTACCGTGAGGCAAGCTGCCAGCCGTCCCGTATCGCACCGTATCGCACCGCTTGCTGGTTGAATGAGAGTAGCCACAGCTGTTGTTATTGGTAAATCTGTAGCATACTTGACAGATTTTTAATCTGACTAAAGATTATGAGAAATTAGTTACCAAAACATGATGCGAAAGTTAAATTACACTACAGAGATGAATGCACATAAAAATATTCATTGTGTACCATAATCGACACTGGTCATGATTATGGCCAGTTGTTTGCAAATCTCAAAAATACTACCTTAAAACATTTGTATGCATTTCGTGAATGTCCTTCTCTCCAATTTCACCATCTCTGTCTTTCTTCACTATGCTCCAATTGGCAGGATGAAACTTTGCTGCTAACTCACCGCTGTTTCCTCCCAGGGCTTTCATTAGTAACGCAAAGCATGTTTGGAGCGGTCTTATCATTCCACATAGGGTTATTGTCACTGGGAAGGAGAGCAATTCAGTTCTGGTACAACTTTAAAAAGGCTGCAGCCAGGTAAAGGGGTACATGTGTTGTCGGAGAGCAGGAAACGGGGATGGTTAACATGCCACAGAGAGCAGCAGCCTTGGGAATGTCAGCAGCTGGAAGGGCCCCAAGACTGTCTGATGCATCCGTGCAGGCCTCTTTGGCAGAACTAAGGGCCAGAAGAGTTGGGCCCTGAGGGCAGGAAGCCCCATAAGAGAGTGGTCAGAATGTACGATGGAGGTTGCAGAGGCAGTGCTACCTTCACCTCCCCTAGTATTGCAAGACAGTCCAGAAAGAGGTTCAATGACCTCTCAAGGGTGACCTAGGTAAGTCAAGGCTCTATTGCCAATCTGCATCCTGTATCACTGATAGAGCCTTCGCTCACTTTTTAGGAATGATCTCTTATGCAAAGGGAAACCTCTCAAGCACCATCTTTACTCGAAACCACTCTGTCAATTCACACGCATGCCACATGGGCTTCTGCTCCTCGTCAAGGATACTTCATGTAAAGAGACGATACACCTCCACATCTCATCATCCTGGGATTCATGCATTCATATGGGGGAAGTGCCCATGTCACTCACATGCCTTCAACATTGTCTTCTCTCCCACCAAAGGAAAAACTGGCCCATAACCATCACCAGAGAAATGTAACTGGAGGATGAGTACCGTCGCTAAAAACCCTGAGTCCACATGGAGAGGAGAAGATAGAGATTGGACGACTCTGGCTTGCCGGCATGACCTGGGCTCAGGGAACGATTCCTGCACCGGCACAGGTAGGCCCCAGGCCTGATCAAAACTGGGCCTTGGGCCACATTTAAATTAGACCAGTGAGCTGTGAACACCTGCTGCTCACCCCCAGCCAGTTTGAGGGTGCAGCAGACAGACCAGACTGATTCCTGGGATGGCAGGACTGTCATATGAAGAGAGATTGGGTCGACTAGGCCTGTATTCACTAGAGTTTAGAAGAATGAGAGGGGATCTCATTGAAACGTATAAAATTCTGACAGGGCTAGACAGACTGGAAGCAGGGAGGATGTTTCCCCTGGCTGGGGGGTCTAGAACGAGGGGTCACAGTCTCAGGATACGGGGTAGGACATTTAGGACTGAGATAAGGAGAAATTTCTTCACTCAGAGGGTTGTGAACCTGTGGAATTTTCTACCACAGAAGGCTGTGGAGGCCAAGTCACTGAATATATTTAAGAAGGAGATAGATAGATTTCTAGATGCAAAAGGCGTCAAGGGGTATGGGGAGAGAGCGGGAATATGATATTGAGATAGAGGATCAGCCATGATCATATTGAATGGTGGAGCAGGCTCGAAGTGCCGAATGGCCGACTCCTGCTCCTATTTTTCTATGTTTCTATGTTTCTACATCAACTTTGGTCCACTGTGGCACTGGCAGTGGCCTTCAGGTTGATTCGGTGGGGGATGGGGGGGGGCACGATAGGGAAGAGGCAGAGTAGGGGCTGGCAACGGTCTTCGGGATTGCCGTGGAGCTGCTCCTCCTGGCTCCTCTTCAGGTAAGAATTTTTTAAGAAACTTACCTTTTTGGTGACAGTCTCTGGCGGTCCCCTTGATGGCAAATGTCAGCCCCTCTATCAATGCAGCATTCTCACAGCGCTGTAGTAAAGTGTCAGCCTAGATTGTGTGCTGAAGTTCTGAGGTGAGGCTTGATCCCACAACCATCCAACACTTAGGCCCCAATATTTACGGGGAGCTGGGGAGTGAGCGGGGCGATCTTTAGCGGCCGGGAAACCCAGAAATACGTCGAATTTAACAGCAGGACCTCAGTGAATTTTTTTTTCTCCATTTCCCGCCCGACAGCCGGCCAGATTGAGAGGCTGGTCGACTGTCAGGTGAGAAGGCCTGCGGTACAAGGCTGCAGCCGGGGACCAGAAAGCGACAGATCGCGGGGCGGGGGCGGGGGAGGGGGTTGGGGGGGGTGGAATCGTGGGGTGGAGATCACAGGTCAGCAGTGGATCGCCGGGCGGTTAGCTTGGGGACCGGGGGGTCAGAAAATCACTTACCTGCTGTAGCCGGCAGTTCTCGCTACCCATGAGCTGCCGGGTTTCCTGTGCCCTGGGAAACCTGGCCCACATTAAATCCAAATGGCAGCTAAAATCTGAGGCTCGCAGCCTCATTAACATATGAAAATGACTGACCCGCCTCTCGAGAGCAGGTTACTCTACCGCCCCCCAACCCACCCCGGTTAAACCGGAAGTAGGTGCGTTCGTGGCGGTTTGCGCCAGGTTTCCTACTTTTAAGAATGTAAACCGCCCCCCCCACCCCGCTCCTCTCCCGCCCATCCTGGGGGGTTAAAATGCCCCCCTAAATGTCTAGAGGCCATAATATGTGATGAAATCAGTAAACTTGGGCCCAGAAATTGGATATGGCCCAAAAACAGGTGGTGTCATGGCCCAGCGGTATTTAGCTGCTCCGGGTCAAAGTGGTCCTGGTAGCACGCAAAATTCGTGCAGAGTGCTCATTTACATGATTATAGCGCTGATCTCAGCACTAAACGTGCTGCTGATTGGCTTACCGCTCAACGGGTGGGCCAATATCAGGTGCAGTCTATTGGCCAGTAATGTTTGGCCCAGGCCTTCTCCACTACTTAAAGGGGAGGTGCCTTGATGCAGCAGCACCTCATTGTCATTGTATTTGGAGCTCGAATTGGAATCACACCTGAAGTAGGAAGACATGGCTGAGCACCAGCAAGGAGAATGAGCCCACAGATTCTCAAATGTGGCTCTGGAGGCATTGGTGGTGGCCGTGGAGAGCAGGCGATCTGTCCTGTTCCCGTAGACTGGCAGGAAACCATCAGCCCTTATATCGAGAAGGCTTTGGCAAGAGATATCTGGGTACGTGACGGCCAACATCTGTTGTGGGGAAATTTGCTCGATTCTATAATTAAGGATAGGGTGACTGAACACCTCGAAAATTTTCAGTTGATCAGAGAGAGCCAGCATGGATTTGTGAAAGGTAGGAGATGCCTGATGAACCTGATTGAATTTTTTGAAGAGGTGGCTAAAGTAGTGGACAGGGGAATGTCTATGGATGTTATTTATATGGACTTTCGGAAGGCATTTGATAAAGTCCCACATAAGAGACTGTTAACTAAGGTAGAAGCCCATGGAATTGAGGGCAAATTATTGACCTGGTTCGGAAATTGGCTGAGCGGCAGGAGACAGAGAGTAAGGTTAATAGGTAGATACTCAAATTGGCAGGAGGTGACTAGTGGTGTCCTACAGGGATCTGTGTTGGGGCCTCAACTATTCACAGTATTTATTAACGACTTAGATGATGACATAGAAAGTCATCTCTCCAAATTTGCCAATGACACAAAGATAGGCGGCATTGTAGGCAGTGTAGATGAAAGCATAAAATTACAAAGGGATATCGACAGATTAAGTCAATGGGCAAAACTGTGGCAAGTGAATTTCAATGTAGGTAAATGTGAGGTCATCCACTTTGGACCTAAAAAGCATAGAACAGGGGACTTCCTAAACTGTGAAAAGCTAAAAACAGTGGAGGTTCAAAGAGACTTGGGGGTCCAGGTACATAGATCATTAAAATGTCATGAACAGGTACAGAAAATAATCAAAAAGGCTAATGAATGTTGGCCTTTATATCCAGAGGACTAGAATACAAGGGGGTAGAAGTTATGCTGCAGCTATACAAAGCCCTGGTTAGACCACACCTGGAGCACTGTGAGCAGTTCTGGGCACCACACCTTAGGAAGGATATATTGGCCTTGGAGGGAGTGCAGCGTAGGTTTACCAGAATGATACCCGGACTTCAAGGGCAAAGTTACGAGGAGAGATTACACAAACTAAGGTTTGTATTCCCTAGAATTTAGAAGGTTAAGGGGTGATCTGATCGAAGTTTTCAGGATATTAAGGGGAACAGATAGGATAGATAGAGAGAAACTATTTCCGCTGGCTGGGGATTCTAGAACTAGGGGGCATAGTCTAAAAATTAGAGTCAGACCTTTCAGGAGTGAAATTAGAAAACACTTCTACACACAAAGGGTGGTAGAAGTTTGGAACTCTCTTCTGCAAATGGCAATTGATGTTTGATCAATTGTTAATTTTAAATCTGAGATTGATAGCTTTTTGTTAACGAAAGGTATTAAGGGATATGGGCCAAAGGCGGGTATATGGAGTTAGGTCACAGATCAGCCATGATCTCACTGAATGGCAGAACAGGCTCGAGGGGCTGAATGGCCTCCTCCTGTTCCTATGTTCTTATGTTCCTACATAACAGTGTGGTCCCAAGAACAGGGATCTAGTGCCGCAAGAAGTTTAATGACCTCACATGGCAGGTCAAGGTGAGTGAAGGCTTCAGCAAATGCCATATCCCAGCATCTGCACCACAAGCCTCACACACTGCTCAATGTACCACACCCCCAGCACTCACCTACCAACAATCTCTACCTAGCACCACTCACAGCTCACAATCATGGCTTCACTTCACCCTCACAACCTTACCACTGCTGCAACACTCACACCCACATCTCACACCTTGCACACACTAATGGCACATCACCCAAACACTTTGCACTACACTCATAGCCACATTTCGCTTTCTCCTGCAGGCCAAGGTGGCTCACAATTGCTGCGAGCAGTGGCAGACGGGAGGCGGCCAAGCCGCAATACAAGCCTTGACCCAACTGGAGGAGACAGTGCTCGACATCATTGGAGGGGCAGTGACCGAGGCTGTGGCAACGGGCGAAATCGAAGCCCTTGGGGACAATATCGGTACGCTCATTCCTAATCCTTCTTCTTACATCCCACTTCTCCCTCATCTCACAATCTCTTCTCACTTACAAGCTGATGATGCTGTATGCATGGATATCTTGCTTTTCCCCTTCCCCTCACCATAACCCGACCCTTGTGCCTTTCTGCTTTCAGGTGACCAAGGTCCGCCAGCGCACAGCCTGTCCCCAAAGCCATGGAGGAAAGTAAAGGAGAAGAAGAAGACACATCGGCACTGCATCCGACACTCGCAGACACCAGCTCAGAAAATGGCACTGCGCCAAATTTAGAGGGTAGTATAGAGGCGGGATCTGCACATGGTGAGGCACCGGGCACGAGTGGGCTGCAGCAAGGCCAGGGGGAAAGGGTAGCTCCCAGGAGGGCGAGTTTGTGCACAAGTTCTGTTGCACACAACTCAGATGAGGACCTCGATGGTTCGGCCTTCAGAAGAAGGGTGATGACCATGCACACAGAAATGCTAGGTGCAGTGGCAAGACTGCCAGAGAGCCTCTTGTCAGTGTCAAGGAGTATGGAGGAGTCCAACTCCAACATTGGACGGGGCTTTGGGCAGAGCTGGGAGCCCATGATTTCCAGGCTGGAAATGATGGCCAACTCCAGGAGAGACCTTGTCGACCCAGATATGATGCTATGTGTGCTGTCGCGACTTCCATTGCAGCACAAGCGGAAGCGACCCAATGTCTCAGTGCTGCAGTGGAAGGGCAGACTGCTCTCCTGCAGGCTCAGCTTACTGGCATGCAAGCTCAGACTGCTGCCGCCCATGCCGAGGTGGTGCAGTCTATAGCCGGGCCTTCTAGGTCCACAGCTGGTAGAGGTTGTCCTGCATGGCCATCTGAAGTCTCCCCCGTGGAAACTCAGCAGCCTTCCACCAGCCATGTTGCAGCCACTGGGGGAGCACTGCGTAGGAGTACCAGAGTAGGAAAGAGCACCCGAATGACAGGCACTAAGGGATTGCACAAGGGTAATTAGTTGATATTGTAATGGTGATTGAATAGTGATAAATTTATTCATTTTGTTTGGAATGTTTGTTTTGTGGTGTCTCTCATTTCAGCTTTGTGCCCAGGAGGACACTGTGATATTCTATGACAGAGGTTATGGTATGATGGGGATGTGGTTGATGGGGATGTGGTGAGCAATGGAGCAATGTGGGGATCTGGGGTTCCATGTTTCTGTTCAGAGAGAAGACAATGAAGTCCCTTCTCCTGGAGTAGAGAGCCTCTGTGACCTCCCGGATGCAGCGATGGGCGGCGAACTGTGAGATGATAGCTATGTCTCCTGCTGCAGACTGGAAGGATCCGCTGGTGAAGAAGTGAGGGCCACGGTGACCTTGAGGGTCACTGGGGGAGCCGTGGTCACCGTGCTCTGAGGCTGCAGGTTTGGCTGCAGGAGGTGGCAGAGTTCTGTGACCACCTCCTTGGTGAAGCGAAGCCTCCTAATACACTGCTCTTGGCTTAATTGAAGGTAGGAGAAATGCTCACTGAAGACCCTAGGTGGGTAAGGCCTCCTGTTGAGAGCCCTCCTGGCCCTCCTGCTCTTCCCTCTGCGTACAGCTTCTCTTCTTCGCTGCCTCCTCTCCCTCTCCCGAAGATACTTGAGCGAGAGGGGGACTGCCAGTAGAGCCCCCGTGACTGTGAGCAAGTGTTGTGAGGAGAAGCATAAGAATGAAGACTTGCACCAACACTGCCTGTCACCTTAGGACCTTGAAAGAAGTTTAAAAGCTACTAGAGTTGCAGAAAGTTCCACAGAGCCGGTCAAACTGAACAAACATCTCAGCTACAAGTTGTTGCTGATGATCCCTTTAAATATTGCTGCTGGAGCCTCGCTCCTGCTGTCAACGCCTGGTCTGCTGCTCTTAATTAATGTGAGAAGTCGCACAACACCAGGTTATAGTCCAACAGCTTTATTTGAAATCACAAGCTTTCGGAGCGGCTGCTCCTTCGTCAGGTGAAGTGAAGGAATACGAATCGGCAAAGCATATATAGACAGAGAACAATGCCTGTGCAGCGTACAATGTCAGACGACTACAGTTAATCTTTCTGACTGCCTTTTATCACACCTCGGCAGAGAGACAATCAGGTCAGTCAGGAAGACATTATATCAAAGACATAGCAAGATACAGCTAAGACAATGAGGTGGGGTCACAGGGGGTCTAATGTGTCAAATGCTGCAGTCTGTATGAAAACCATAAACACCAACACCGGCATCTCTGCATCATGGCTCTTAATTAACGCAGACCGGTAAGTTGAGCGCCGCACTCCAAAATGGCAGATCGGGTGTCAGGTGAGCGTTTTACACTCACTGACATCACGATCTGCATAACCTTCATATCACTAGCGAGCGTGGGCATCGGTAGCGCTGCCGCCCAGCTGAAAATGGTGGCCGCCACGGGACCCACGGGCAGCGGACGGAAGTGAGGCAGCCACCATTCTTTTTTGCCGCAACGGGCCTTAATGGCCAGCGCGGACACAAGGAATCTCCTGAGACACACAGGTCAGTTTATTTACACCAATTGACAATCCTAAATCTGTGCTGCTTTGTTATTGGTTTATCACTAGAAAAACAAAGGAGGGAATTAGATGAAGACTTTTCACACCGAGGGGCATTTCAATACAGAATGCGTTGTAACAAGTTGCTGCTGAGGAAGAGTCTGTAACGTCTATTACTCTTTCTCCTGTTTGGCGTTTCTGCATGTGAATAAATACAGGAGGCCCCAGCATTCCGTGGAGCTGCAGTGAGCTGTATCTCCAAGGTTTAAAGCACTGAGGCAATTCACCGACACTTTAAATTGTGAAACAACATATTTTAAAATATAAAACAAAGTGGATATGTGATGTCAACAGAACTCGGATCAGAAAATTATAAATTAAAGGCCCCTCATGATATAGCCAAATATTACCCATCTCACACCAACCAAATGCTGCACAATCCCGGAATAAGGTTGTTCTTTGCATTTTCTTTTTTTTTAATTTCTTCGGTGTTTTTTAGAAAAAACAAATCCTGGAGAAAAAAAGATGACTGTTACGTTTTTCACGGGACTATGTTACAAAAACGTTGCCATGTTTTTCCCCGTGTCCATTTATTTATTTAATACCTTTTTCTTCTGTTTATTTTACTTGAGCCAGCACTGTCGTTAGCACCAGTGCGGCTTGCACCAGTCGATCACAGTTATTTTAGTGTTGCATTCAAATAAACAGGCAAACATCCCCACTAAAATAGCAAAGGAAGGAATTTCAGACAAAAGCTGTCGGCATTCGCATGCTAATGTCCCACGGCATAAATTCGAGGGCCTGGGAGTTTATCAAAAAAAAATAATTAAAATCTTAAAAACAAAGAAATTCATCCACAATTTGCTCACCTATCAGCGGTACCCTGGCGTAACACTCAATGCATCACCTTTTTATTATGAGTCACTGCAATGAATGTTGCCGTGAACACTGCACCCAATAAGCTGCCCGCTGCATGTGAGGCCCAACTATGGAACATTTTGCCCATGATCTTATCCCAAACATTAGAGGAGCTGGTTAAGCAAGTCAGTCTAACAATTGAGATGGGGAGTCGCTGGTACTTCCAATTATTACACATGAAATACGAGTCACTGCTCACTACAAGGTAACCAATCTTTTTGTCCTTAACTGATTTAAAATGATCTTCATGTCAAGTATTTAATACATGCATGCAGCATTTACATATTTTAATGATTTATACAATAAAATTATGATTTTATTCATTCACGGGATGTGAGTGTCGCTGGCAAGGCCGGCAGTTATTGCCCATCCCTAGTTGGCCTGGAAAAAGTTTGATGCAACTGAATGGCTTTCTCGGCTACTTCAGAGGACAGTTAAGAGTCAACCACATTGGTATGGGACTGGAGTCACGTATAGGCCAGCCTGGGTAAGGACTGCAGGTTTCCTTCTCTAAAGAGCATTAATGAACCAGTTGGGTTTTTATGACAATCTTCATGGTCACTTTTACTGATTTTTATTTTTGGATTTTTAAACTAAATTCAAAATCTCAAACTGCCATGGTGGGATTTAAACTCACATTCTCTGTATTATTAGCTCAGGCCTCTAGATTGCTAGTCCAGTAACATAACCATTACATTAATATACATTGTACAGAATTAAAGGTATATGGCAGCTTCTGAATGGTTAAGTGTGGTTGATAAGATCGAATCAATGGATCAGGTGATGTTATAAAGTATGAGAGTAAAGGTCAGGTGACTTGAAGGTATCATCTGAAGCCTGAGATAAAATTGTATCAGTTCCTTAGTCCTTGTCATTTATTATATTTACAGTATTTATTAATGTTAATAAACTGAATACCAGGTTGATGATAAAGTTAATGGAACCCAACTGTATCATCGTGTGTAGAGTAATACTGTCACATGATTTCCAGGAGGCTATAATAAAGTTTGCAGATTTAAGGCAAAAATCATCGGACAATTAAAGCTATCCTAAATGGATTGATCAACCAATATTAATTGTGTCCTGTCTGCAATTTATTTCTTGCTGAAACTTTTTAAACAGTCAAATCCATTGTGCTGTAAAGGCCTGGAATGTCGAGACAAATTGCTTTCATTTGAATCTGAAAGAATGATTGGTCAGAAGGAGCACGCTGAGTATTATAGAAACATGTGACTTTTCATGTGACTGTAACGCAAGCAAAGATCACTAAACTAATTGTGTGCAGAATTCAGTAGAGAGTGTGCCATCGCATCTTACATTTTCCATTTTCCATTTTCTAGAACATATATACTAAGCACCTCATCTTTCGTTTAGGCACTTTACAGCCTTCCGGACTCAATATCGAGTTCAACAATTTCAGATCATAACCTCGGCCCCTACCATATATTTATACATTTTATCCGCCCTTTTGGTTTGTGCCTTTTTCCTTTTTTTTTCTCTCTCTCCCCCTACGGCAGCTGTCTCTCATTCTGCCAGCATTTCACACTTCACCTTTTGTTTCTTAACCTGTCCCATTACCATCTCGTCTTGCCTTGAGCATCTCTTAATGTCTCGACTTACCATAGTTATCCCCCCCCCCCACCCCCCCAGCCTCCCCCTTGCATTTTTATCTGTTTCATTTCCTGCTCTTTTCTCAGTTCTGATGAAGGGTTTCGACCTGAAACGTTAACTCTGTTTCTCTCTCCACGGATGTTTCCTGGCCTGCTGAGTTTTTCCAGCGTTTTCTGTTGTTGTTTTATACTAAGCTCCTGCTGGGTGTGGCACCCATTCCTGAACATAGGCTTACATCTTCCATAAACCGGTTGCCACTCCACTCCTTTTTTAAATACCCTACACCTACAATACACCACGATGGTCCAGGGCTTGCTAAGTTAATCTGTACGTGCAGAAAATTCTGCAGGAACAAAGCGACTCACCAAGCCTGGAAATAAGGTTTGCAAGGGACAACCCAGTCTTATCACTTTCCCTGTGGAAAGAAGGCATCAGCCTGACAGTGCAGAGGATTCTTACCAGGTAGCAGGGTCCTCATGAATGCAAGATATAGAGACGGCACCCATGTGGCCATCTGGCTAGCAGGCTCCTTGCTCCCTTTCTCTCACTACCACTTGCTGCTGCTCACCTGTGCACTCTGGCTCAATTGCTGCTTCCTCTTCAAGCTCATTGGCTGTATCCTCTTGACGTGGAAGTTTGGGCCATGTACCTGGTACATGGTACTATTGGCTAGTCTTACCACGTCAGATTCTTTCAAATGTGCCATCTTCTTCTGGATCTGTTCCCATGTTCTACATACTGTAGACTGCACAGAGCCTGTCTGTCATCTCCTGCCAGGCATGGTGCTTTGTAGATCCAAACAGGCCAACCCTCCTCACTCCCACTTGATGCAGAGGACATCCACTTCGCCCACTGTCAAACAAGGGACCATGGACAGCACCACTCTGACATTTGTCTCTAGACTCCGTTTCATGCCTTCACATTAGGTTTTCTGTCCTTCATTCTTGGCCATCATTTCAGACTCAGAGGCAAGAATGCTACCACTGAGCTACGGCTAATGTCGTCACGTTCTCTGTGCAGGGAACTTATCCGAATAATATTCAGCAACTGGTGAGAAGTTCTGTTTATTTTTAGCTGGAATCTGAAAATTGTTTGCTCCTATGGTACTTCAGTGGCTTCAGTTTTTCAAGTTTAAAAAAAATCTCCGTTATCTACTTAGCACAAGGAAGTCACCTTTAACATGCATAATAAGGAGGTGAGGTTCCCAAGGATAAAGGCATAGAGAATTTGTCACTTCTACATCCATTGGCATTCCCACTTGCTTCTGCAGTTCTTATTTGAACCTTTTTAAAAGCTGTGAGGCTATTCGACACCTTT
The DNA here is from genome assembly GCA_030390025.1 of Squalus acanthias. Taxonomy (NCBI): domain Eukaryota; kingdom Metazoa; phylum Chordata; class Chondrichthyes; order Squaliformes; family Squalidae; genus Squalus; species Squalus acanthias. The sequence continues at coordinate 186,314 of JASTWF010000696.1, forward strand.
GGCTATTTGCATTAAAAGAAATGTTGTTGTGTTTCTCATTGTCTCAACTCATGATTTAAGAACTTGTTCCCCCTTTTCAGGTCGAGTAAGCTGTTGAATGAAAAGTAACACTTCAACTTCCATTATCTTTTAAGAATAGTCCCGAAGGAGTTCAGTGATGTCGCAATTATGTTGTCTGTAAACTGTAAGGGGAGGTAGCTGTGCAAAGTCTCTCAAATGCCAGGGGTCTATTTTTAACAGAGAGATTTTCAATCCATTTTATTGAAGAATTCATTCTGCTTTCTAAACTGAAATTGTCTCAGTGAAAAGCAGCCATTCTATTAAATACTTAAAAGTTCATCCTCCTGCAGCATGTCATAGCATAATTGGCACCACATAAATAGACCTGCACATCTATCTGAAAGCTGTTTACTGTAATATTACATCTCAGACTTCATTCTACACATTCACCATTTCAATGTATGTTACCACAAACCCTTCAGGTTTGCCAGGAAGTTAAACACTGGACTCTTTAGAATTTTTTTTTACCTGCTTTAAAACAGTGATAGCAAAATTAGTATCAATAACAAGGGAAAGAATTATGAGTTGAAGAAGCCACGATTTAATGTGAGGTAAGGAGGAATTTTTTCGCACTCCTTAATTTGTGGAATAAAGTGCTAGCATGCACATTGAGTGTGGAATCTGTTGAGAAGATGGAGGGGTTTCTGGTTATAAAGGGAGTGGAGGAGGATCAAAGGTGCAGCTGATAGAAATGTTTGTAGGGAACACACACATATACACACCCACACACACACACACACATATACACACATACACACACACACACATACACCCACACACACACACACACATACACACATACATATACACACCCACACACACACATATACACACATACACACACACCCACATACACACACACACACATACACACACATACACACACACATACACACACATATACACACACACATACACACACACACACACATATGCACACACACATACACACCCACATACACACACACATACACACACACACATACACACCCACATACATACACACCCACATACACACACACATACACACACACATATACAGACACATATACACACACAGACACATATACAGACACATATACACACACACACACATACACACACACACATATACACACACACATACACACACACATATACACACACACACATATACACACACACACACAAAAGAAAACCTTTAAAATCAGAAAATAGGCTAAATTGTTTTCCTCATTCCTGATCTTATACTCTTGAATTGTAACTATTCAGTCAAGTTGCCACACAATCTAAATATTATAATTAAGGATATATGCACACTAACACCTCATCCTCCCCTCCCCAATCCCAAGCTGCAGTATTCTGGTTGAAATGTTATTGTACTTTGCTTTGGTCCTTTTGTAGCTATCTCCCTCTTGTCACAACTCTGATCACGAAAAGCAAAGAGGCTATCAACAATCCACATAATGATTATTCTAAAGATTTTCTGTATTGAATAGTTAAAACATAATGGAAAATAATGCCACAATAATAAGACATGTTAGAAACATTTCTTTTCGGAGGTTTTTTATTCAGAGTTCCCCCAGGGCTGCTTTTCATTGAGTTAAGCAAAGACTTTTTTAATGTGGTAGTAGCATAATTACATATGTTGGACAACTGAATTGCAGTGTTCTCATGTGGTTAAAGATGTATAACTGCACTGTAGTACAGGAAACTTTCGTTTATCCGGCACCCAAATATCCGGAATTCTCGCTTAACCGGCAAAAATCAGGTAAGTTTTATTGTACAGACAAGACCCCGATTCTGACCTTTCGCCCCCACGAAAGGGGGGTCAAAGTTCTTCCGACTCGGACCTGTCACAGCCACGGAGGAAAAAGCCGGAGTCTCGTTTACTTTCCCTCTCCGAGTCCCAATTGTTAAGCCTGTGGCCGTGTACGGGGCTCTCGTACCTTGGTAAGTATAGCTCTCTGTAATCCGGCACTTTCGATCAACCGGCACCACGCCGGTCCCGTCGGTGCCGGATAAACGAAAGTTTCCTGTAATTAGACTATTTTACCTTCCTCCTCTGCCCTGTCAGAGGGGCAGTGCTGAGGGAGTGCTGCACTGTCGGAGGCGCCGTCTTTCGGATGAGATGTTAACCGAGGCCCCGTCTGATCTCTCAGGTGGACGGAAAAGATCCCATGACACTATTTCGAAGAGGAGCAGGGGAGTTCTCCTCGGTGTCCTGGCCAATATGTATCGCTCAACCAACATCTAATAACAGATGATCAGGTCATTATCACATTGCTGTTTGTGGGAGCTTGCTGTGCGCAAATTGGCTGCCGCGTTTCCCACATTACAACAGTGACTACACTTCAAAAATACTTCATTGGTTGCAAAGCACTTTGGGACATTCCGAGGTCTTGAAAAACAAGATACAAATGTAAGTCTTTTCTTTCTCTCTTTTTCTTACCTAATTTCTGAAATGCTGACTCTTATATTCAGTCCATTTCTACTGCTAGCTGATATTGCCTGTTATCTATATATTCGCATTAATGTGTCAAAACTAATGCTACAATTGCATGATTCAGGGTCAAAATAACAGTTGATCACCAGCAAGAACTTACAACAACAACAACAACTTGTATTTATATAGCACCTTTAACGTAGTAAAACGTCCCAAGGCGCTTCACAGGAGTATTTTAAGACAAAAAAAAAATTTGACACCGATCCACATAAGGATAAATTAGGGCAGGTGACCAAAAGCTTGGTCAAAGAGGTAGGTTTTAAGGAGCATCTTAAAGGAGGAAAGAGAGGTAGCGAGACGGAGAGGTTTAGGCAGGGAATTCCAGAGCTTAGGGCCTAGGCAACAGAAGGCACGGCCACCAATGGTTGAGCGATTATAATCAGGGATCCTCAAGAGGGCAGAACTAGAGGAGCGCAGATATCTCAGGGGGGGTTGTGGGGCTGAAGGAGATTACAGAGATAGGAAGGGGCGAGGCCAAGGATGGATTTGAAAACAAGGATGAGAATTTTGAAATCGAGGCGCTGCTTAACCGGGAGCCAATGTTGGTCAGCGAGCACAGGGGTGATGGGTGAACGGGACTTGGTGCGAGTTAGGACACGGGCAGTCGAGTTTTGGATGACCTCAAGTTTACGTAGGGTGGAATGTGGGAGGCCAGCCAGGAATGCATTGGAATAGTCAAGTCTAGAGGTAACAAAGGCATGGATAAGGGTTTCAGCAGTGGATGAGCTGAGGCAAGGGCGGAGACGGATAATGTTACGGAGGTGGAAATAGGCAGTCTTTGTTATGCTGCGGATATGTGGTCGGAAGCTCATTTCAGGGTCAAATATGACACCAAGGTTGCGAACAATATGGTTCAGCCTCAAACAGATGTTAGGGAGAGGGAAGGTGTCAGTGGCTAGGGATTGGAGTTTGTGGCGGGGACCGAAACAATGGCTTCGGTCTTCCCAATATTTAATTGGAGAAAATTTCTGCTCATCCAGAACTGTATGTCGGACAAGCAGTTTGACAATTTAGACAGTGTGGAGGGGTCGAGAGAAGAGGTAGTGAGGTAGAGCTGGGTGTCGTCAGCGTACATGTGGAAACTGACGCTGTGTTTTCGGATGAGAAATAGGAGGGGGCCAAGGATAGATCCTGGGGGACACCAGAGGTAACAATGTGGGAGCGGGAAGAGAAGCCGTTGCAGGTGATTCTCTGGTTACGATTAGATAGATAAGAATGGAACCAGGCGAGTGCAGTCCCACCCAACTGGACGACAGTGGAGAGGCGTTGGAGAAGGATGGAGTGGTCAACCGTGTCAAAGGCTGCAGACAAGTCAAGAAGGATGAGGAGGGATAGTTTACCTTTGTCACAGTCACAAAGGATGTCATTTGTAACTTTGATGAGAGCCATTTCGGTGCTGTGGCAAGGGCGGAAACCTGGTTGGAGGAATTCAAACATGGAATTGCAGGAAAGATGGGCACGGATTTGGGAGGTAACAACACGTTCAAGGACTGTGGAGAGGAAAGGGAGGTTGGAGATGGGGCGGTAGTTTGCAAGGACAGAGGGGTCAAGGGTTGTTTTTTTGAGGAGAGGGGAGATGACGGCAGATTTGAGGGAGAGGGGGATAGTACCTGAGGAGAGAGAACCGTTAACAATATCAGCTAACAGGGGAGCCAGAAAAGGAAGTTGGGTGGTCAGCATTTATATAGCACCTATAACATCAAGAAATATATCAAGGTGCTTCACAAATGATGTAAGTAATATGGCGCTGAGCCAGAAAGGGAGATTAGGAGGGGTCAAACAAATGGGTTTTGAGAAGTTTTTTGAGGTGGAGAGAGAGGTGAAGAAGTTAATGCAGGGAATCCAGAGAATAGTACTGAGGGGGCTGAAGGCTCTGCCTCCAATGGTGAAACAAAGGGAGAGGAGCTGCACAGATGGCCCCAATCAAAGGAATGGAACTTTCTGGAGTGGATTTAGGACTGGAGGAGATGGCAGAGATAGGGTGGATAAGGAATTAAAAGATGAGAACAAAACTTTTAAATTGAATGTATTGGGAGATAGAAAGCCAATGTAGATCAACAAGAATGGGGAAGGATTTGAATAGAGTGTTTCGGCAAGATAGGTTTGGCACTGAGGGGTGACAATACATTTGAGGAACTTATGGAGGGTAGAGGTGGGGCAGTAGTTGGAAAGAGCGGATGAGTTTTTGAGGAGGTGGTTGATGACGGCAGATTTAAAATGGAGAGGGACAATGCCTGTGGAAAGACTGGGACCCAGAAGAGAAGTTTAATGACCAGGAGCTGATTGGAGAGGACATCAAGGGAGCAGGAGGTGGATCTGATAGAGAGTTAGGAGAGGAACTACAAAAATACAAGGTTCAGGGCTACAGTGTGTAGGAGACTGGGTTAAGGTTGTAAGTTGAGAGTTGGCGTCAAGAATAAGGAGAGGAACTGGTGAAGGTAACAGCATGACTGGTCATATTCTTAGAGGCAAAGAAAAGCATGAGCTCCTCGCAGTTGATGGTTGAGGTTAGGGTGGGGAGCAGTGTATGAAGAAGGTATTTAGTCATGGTAAAATGAGCCGAGGGTTGTCCTTGCCCTCCAGGATCATCCTGGAGTTTTAGGTACTTTTGAATGAGTAGAGCAAAGCATGGCAATGTTTGATGTGGCCAAGCTAGATCTAGCAATTGATAACTTAGCAAGTTGTGCGCCACATAAGTTTGTATCTTTCTGACTTGAGGGAATAAAGGGGGAGGAGGAATGATATGGGTCAGATACAATGATTGATTTGCTGGAGCAAGGGAATCAAAGACAGAGGCAAGGGAGCAGGTCAGCAGCTCAGCAGCTCAGAGGAGTCATGATGGTTGGAGGGACAAAGGCAAAGGAGTTGAGAATTTGAGAATGAATTGGGAAGGGGGCTGTGGAAGTGGTTTTCCCTTGGGCAAATGATGTGAGTAGTGGAACTGGAGGAGCGCAGAGAGATGTGGGTGGTAAGGGCGATGAGGAAGTGGTCGGGGATAGCCTTGTTAAATCAGGCAGATAATATCCAGGCAATAAAAGTAACTTCAATTCATTTTGGTTGATTACTTCATTTTTGTCATCACTGTTATCAATCATTCAGAAAATTGCTGTTTTCGCTATATAGGACAAAATTAGACTTTAAATAAAAACTGAGAAAGGAAACAGTGTGTAGAGACCCACATGGCAAAGATCATGGCCTTTGTGCAACCTGATATCCAACGATACTTTGGGTAACGTGACTTGCCAGAGGCAAGAGTGTGACAGTGAAACTGTTTCTATTTATACCAAGTTATTTCAGTGCCTCGGCAGCACCGTTTTGATCCTCACTCACCAGGCTACTGACCCAGGACGTAATGAAAGACATTTCTGTTTCTTCATTCATTCACATGAATCTAGTTCATTTAGTCCGGATCCTCAGGAAACAACCAGCTGGTCTGTGTTAATAGGATCCTTTTCCCCCTTTAAAACAGGGCAGTCTTGAATTTTCTGATGGGAAGGAGAGTATATACGAAAGCAAGCAACAGAAGAACAGCTCTGGTTTGTGAATAATAGACAACCACTTACTTTTACAGCAGAAGACTAGCTTGGAGGCTATTCATGAATAAAATGAAGCATATTTTAATTGAACATTGTTCATTCTGTTGTAACTTTGACTGGAATTTTTACTTGGTGACGCGTTGGCAGTGGGGGAGCCCTGGAACGCGTGGGGGACCCGGAAGCTTTTTAATGAAGCCATTGCATTAGCATCTGACTTCCGGGTTTCCCGACCAGTGAACGCGAGTGGGCACGATGACGTCACGCATGGGTCCAATCCAGTTCAGGTATTTAAAGGGACACTGCAAAGATGACAGTTGAAGGTTTGTGGAGGTTGGAGGTTGGGCGGGGCTTAACAAGCCCAATCAAGGGAAATTTATTTCAGAGGTCGGGATGGAGACAGCAGCGGGGTCGGGACCCGCTACCGACGTCGCCAGCCACGAACCCGCCAAGGTCAGCAAAATCGCAGCCCTAGTGTCTCACAGATCACAAGTGAGCAAGAGCAAATGGTTCAGACAGGGACAGCAGTGGAGAGTCCTCGTCAGAGGATGCAGGACACTCCAAGCTCTGCTCAGCTGGACGCAGATGCTGAACCTCGGGGACCGTCGACAAAGGATGATTCTGGAGAGCAACAAAAAATGTGTGAGGCTCTGTCAGTATTTCCAGCCGCAATGGGCACGCTTGCAGAGAGAATGGAGGAGTCCATCTCAAGCATGACTGGCATGATGTCGCAGGCCATGGCTGTGATGTGTTTGTCCATGGAAAGGGTGGCCATCTGCAAGGAGCATCAAACGCGGCAGACAAACGAGTGCATGCTTGCCCTCACCAACAGCTTGCACACTCTGAACGCCACCTTAACTAGGATGGATCAAAACCTAGACTTGGCCATTCAGCACCCCACTGATGTGCAGCAAAGTACTCTCCATCTCCTGGCTAGCAGGGAAGTGCGGGTGGGACATGAGAGGGATGGTGGCGAAATGGGACATAGAAGTGTGGACTCTGCTCAAAGCGCTTCCACTTCTCACCCATTGCCCCCCCCCTCAGCCAGTGCCCCACATGCTGCCTCCTGTCCCGATGGCCAAGTCTGCCTCTGCACAAGTGCAGGAGGAGCAGTCTTTGGAGGGGCCCTCACTGGCTCCAAAACCCAGAGGACATCGGCCAAGAGCATCTCAGCAGTCAGAGCAGGGAAGTGAGCAGCCTGCCTCGACCTCTGCTGATGCCACAGGGGTTGCATGACATAGACGTGGTAGGAAGCGGAAGATGAAAGAATTCTAGTTGCACAAGGGTGTGTTCGGCAATGTTGCACTGTGAAGGTTATGTTGAAATTTGGAGGCACATAAAATTATTTCTCTGCACCACTCTCCCGTCTTGCCCATTTTTGCCTGTTGCCTGGCAAGTGGCCTTGTCAGTTGTAATGAATGGTAAGACATGACTTAACTGTGAGCAATTGGTGTCTGTGAAAGGAATGGTTTGGTCATTGTAAGACTGCTTTGTGGTTGGTGGGGGCGGGGGGGAGTGGGTTTAGCATCTGGGTGCCAGATGGGTGCACTGGTGCAACCAAACTAAATCATGCCATTATGAGGTCATCACGGGCATCCCGGGCAGCAATGTGTGCCGTTGCTGGTGCCATGTCCACATCAAGTTCCTCCTCCTCCTCCTCCTCCTGTTGCTCCTCCTCCAAAGAGGCTGTGCGCTCTGCGCCTTGCTCCTCCTGCAGCTCCAATCCTCGCGGCTGTGCTATGTTGTGCAGTGCGCAGCATACCACGATCATTCTGGAGACTCTGGCTGGTGTGTACTGAAGGGCTCCTCCAGATCTGTCCAGGCATCTTCAGCATCCCGATTGTTTGCTCTGTTACACATCTCGTCATCATTTGGCTTTGTTTGTAGCGCTCTTCGGCCTCATTGCTTGGCCTCCTCAAGGGTGTCATCAGCCACGTCTTCAGTGGATACCCCTTGTCTCCAAGCAGCCAGCCAGTAAGTCTGGTTGGAGGTGCAAAGAGCTGAGGGTGGACTGGCACAGTACGAATGAATCATGGCAGCTCCATGGGAATCTGGTGCACATGTGCATAATGATCTTTTTGTGGTTGCAGATGAGCTGCACATTGATGGATTGGAAGCCCTTACGGTTCACGAACACTCCTGGGTGATGTGAGGGTGCCCTGATGGCCACAGTCGATGATGCTCTGCACCTGTGGGAAGCCAGTCAGAGCCGCAAAACCGAGCGCCCGCTCATTCTGATTGGCTTCATCAGTGGCCAAATGTACGTAACTGCCTGCCTTGTCAAACATGGCATCGGTCACCTGGGTGATATCTGTGGGTGTATTTTAATGATGATGGAAACACCTTACTTGATGTGTTTTCTGTCATTTGCGCAAAACCAACGTTGGGCGTCAGGGACAACAACAGAGAACGCTGGAAACACTCAGCAGGTCAGGCAGCATCCGTGGAGAGAGAAACAGAGTCAACGTTTCAGGTCTGGGACCCTTCATCAGAACTGGAAAAAGCTGGAGATGTAACAGATATTAAGCAGGTGCAGAGACAGGGAGACGGGGGGGGGGGGGGGGGGGGGGAGGGGAGGAAAGAATTGAAGGAATATTCTGTGCTAAGGTAAGAGGTAGGAAAGATTAAATGTTGCAAATGGAGATGGCAAAATCATACAGCCTGAAAAATGGGGGCAGGGGTTATAGTCTGAAATTGTTGAACTCAATGTTGAGTCCAAAAGGCTGTATAGTACCTAATCGAAAGATGAGGTGCTGTTCCTCGAGCTTACGTTGAGCTTCATACGAACAATGTAAGAGGCCGAGGACTGAGAGATCAAAGTGGGAGTGAAGCGGAGAATTAAAGTGACAGGCGACCGGAAGCTCAGATAAACGGAAATCCCGTCGGAGAGAAGAGCAGAATTTCTTCAAGGTGCCATTGTATTGGGCTTCAGGGACGCCTGTTTGACCCTGGTTTCTGGTGTTGATACGGAAGCGGGAGGGAACTAACATTCCAGAAAGCCTGTGCCATTGATTGCAGAATGATTGATTGCAAGGGCTTTGGCGTGATATTTAAATATTTTAATTTTCTTTAAATTCTTCAACCGATAGTACAGAGGCTCTCACCCTCCTCACCTCCCCCCACCACCCCCCCCACCCACCCTCCAGGTAGGCTCCCCAGGGGAGGTCAGAGAGCCTGGCAAAATTATTTAAATACCTGAGACTAGAAACTCAGTCGGGTCAAGTCTGCATCTTTGTGGTGGGCGGAAGTCCCACCATGTTAAAAATGCTCCTTAATTCTGTAGTAATGGAAAATCTAGTGCATGGTATCAGAAATTGTTGGTAACTGACTCAGCTAATGACGGACTAGCCTAATACTGTTATGTCTCTCTGTTTTATTGCTGTTGGCAGCAAGTTCTTTTCCCACTTCCCTTTCCAGGATTGCAGCCAAGCAGAAGCTACAGATTTGTTTTATTTACCATTTTCTTCAAAAAGCATTTCCCAGTTTCATTGCTAAAAGAGATTTTGATAACTCTCAGTTGGAACAGAAGCTCGCTGGTTTAGTCGGAGCTAATGCAAAAGAACTCTCTGAGGGCAGCTCTCTGAAGATAAAAGCAGCAAAGGTTGTCTCATGCACGTTCTGATACCACCAGCTCTGCACAGTTGGACCCAAATAAAAACCTCACTGTGACAGCCAGTCAGTGCCTCCTGCGGAGCTCAGACGTTCATTTATTTGGTAACGCTTGCAGCATTTCACTATTCAGTTAAAGATGGCAAAGATCTTACATTGCTAGATCTGAGATTCGATATTTGCTATGATTAACAGCAGCCGTGCTTTACAATTCGCAGCGGAGAGCAGGAAATTCACTGGGGGTCATTCTGACTTTGTGCAAGAAGTGTACTAACGGGCAGCAGCGAATCGGCAGACTGTTTAATCTCTCTCCCCCTTTTTATCTCCATTGAAGTCGATAGAAATCAAAATGGTGAGAGATGTAAAACGGGCAGCCGATTCGCTATCACCCCTTTTACACTGTCGCACTTTCTCCCCACTGAGTGTCGAATCAGGCTGATTATAGAAACATCACAGAAGACAGAAGTCATGTTAGCTACAGATCAGTTCCAAGTCCTGGGGGTTCATTGCTTTGAGTGGAATTTCACTGTCATAACATCACATCCGGTGGAGCAGATCACCACCCCCAACCCCTCCGCACCCCGCCCCCCCCACCTCGTACAACCTGCCCAATTTTCATTGCATTGATTTTAATGAACAAAAATCAGGCGAGTTCTACAAGGGGCGGGCGATCTGCTCCACTAGCTTACCACCTAGGCAGGGGTGGGGGGGTGGGGGTGGGTTTGGGGAGCCAAACATCTGCCCCGGTGATCTGAAGCAGTGAGCGGAAAGTGTGGGCGTCTGTGGGCAGAATGGCAAAAAACAATGTGGAAAAAATCATTTTCCAGGTGCAGAAATCGCCACTCAAACTCTCTACACTCAGGCTGAGAAACTCCTGACTGCCTGTATTAGCTGATCCCGGCAGCCACTGCGCCGTATAAATCTCAGCCTAAGGTATACAGAGCGCATTAGGAGTGTAAAGGCAGAAGACACGGAGCAGTCGGAAATGTTCAAAAAGCACATGGGATCTCAGGGCGAATGCTTTAATGGTGGAAATCAGGCAGAAGCAACTTCCATCCGATTTTCCTGTCTGAATAAAGGTATCCCATGCCGTGTATGTGCCACTAATGTGCTGAAAATGGCGAGGCAATTCATCCCCTCAGGCTCCAGCCTTGCTTGAGGCCGATTATGGCCTTGAAACACACTCCTGCTAAAGTATTAGTCTCAGGATAATATTACATTCAAAATATGTCACATCCTTACTGCTTCCCCATATCAATCACTACCTTTAAATAGAGCTGTTAGATGCGGTGAACACTAGCCCATGGATATTAATTGGAATGTTGTATTCCCAAGAAAACAATCTTTCCCACCATCTTTGAACAAATGAGTTCACAACGATTTGCAATTGTGAGGTGACATTTTGGCTGAAAGCAGCGGATGCTGAGGGTGGTCACTGATAGCACCCTCTCAATGTGGAGATGATGGAAGAGCAACCACTGCTCCTTCTCAATGCTGACAGTGCGTTTAATGATCTGTCATGTTATCACAATCCTATCTGTAAACAAACATAAGAGTTCAAGAGATGCAGCTGCACTGGACAGTGTTTGATCACAAAGATGTTGGTGTGAAACCACAATAGCGTTGATCCAGAGAGAGGGAACTGTTCCTTCTCGACATGTACTTTAAGCTTTTACGGGCTGTGTCAACTTTGTGCAACACAGTAATACAAAATCAGAAATGTCCTTCTCAGACCTACAAATAGAGATTATTCCATGTGTTTCCATCCCTTTTCATACCGCAAAGGATTGCTCCGTTTGAAATCTAGCCCCTGCTTCGATGTTCTTTTTTATCTTCTCCTCATTGTCAGATTTGACTACAATTTTATCTCAAACACTGCATTAACTATCAGTAGGATACTCCTTTTACATATTTCAGTTTGCAGTTGATGTCGGTAGCAGCATGTGAACGTCAGAGTAAATTAGTCGACATTGTGTTTCCCCCACATTACACCCTATCTCTGCAACCTCCTCAAGTCTTATATTTCATCTAAATTAAAAGGAAGACTTGCATTTATATAGCGCCTTTCATGCCCTCAGGATGTCCCAATTACAGCCAATGAAGTAGTCACTGTTGTAAGGTAGGAAATGCGGCAGCCAATTTGCGCACAGCAAGCTCCCACAAACAGCAATGTGATAATGACCAGATCATCTGTTTATTCCATGATATTGATTGAGGGATAAATATTGGCCAGGACACCAGGGTGGGGGGGGGGGGGGGGGGGGGGGGATAACTCCCTTGCTCTTCTTGGAAATAATGTCATGGGATCTTTTACGCCCACCTGAGAGAACAGACAGGGCCTCAGTCTAACATCTCATCTGGAAGACAGCACCTTCAACAGTGCGGCGCTCCCTCAGTCAGTGCGGCGCTCCCTCAGTACAGCCCCTCCAACAGTGCGGCGCTCCCTCAGTACAGCCCCTCCAACAGTGCGGCGCTCCCTCAGTACAGCCCCTCCGACAGTGCGGCGCTCTCTCAGTACTGCCCCTCCGACAGTGTGGCGCTCCCTCAGTACAGCCCCTCCGACAGTGCAGCGCTCCCTCAGTCAGTGCAGCGCTCCCTCAGTACTTCCCCTCCGACAGTGCAGCGCTCCCTCAGTATTGCCCCTCTGACAGTACGGCGCCCCCTCAGTACTGCCCCTCCGACAGTGCAGCGCTCCCTCACTACAGCCCCTCCGACAGTGCGGTGCTCCCTCAGTACTGCCCCTCCGACAGTGCAGCGCTCCCTCACTACAGCCCCTCCGACAGTGCGGCACTCCCTCAGTACTGCCCCTCCGACAGTGCAGCGCTCCCTCACTACAGCCCCTCCGACAGTGCGGCGCTCCCTCAGTACTGCCCCTCCGACAGTGCAGCGCTCCCTCACTACAGCCCCTCCGACAGTGCGGTGCTCCCTCAGTACTGCCCCTCCGACAGTGCAGCGCTCCCTCACTACAGCCCCTCCGACAGTGCGGTGCTCCCTCAGTACAGCCCCTCCGACAGTGCAGCGCTCCCTCACTACAGCCCCTCCGACAGTGCAGCGCTCCCTCACTACAGCCCCTCCGACAGTGCGGTGCTCCCTCAGTACTGCCCCTCCGACAGTGCGGTGCTCCCTCAGTACTGCCCCTCCGACAGTGCGGCGCTCCCTCTGTACTGCCCCTCTGACAGTGCAGCACTCCCTCAGTACAGCCCCTCCGACAGTGCGGCGCTCCCTCAGTACAGCCCCTCCGACAGTGCGGTGCTCCCTCAGTACCGCCCCTCCGACAGTGCGGCGCTCCCTCAGTACTGCCCCTCCGACAGTGCAGCACTCCCTCAGTACTGCCCCTCCGACAGTGCGGCGCTCCCTCTGTACTGCCCCTCTGACAGTGCAGCACTCCCTCAGTACAGCCCCTCCGACAGTGCGGCGCTCCCTCAGTACAGCCCCTCCGACAGTGCGGCACTCCCTCAGTACAGCCCCTCCGACAGTGCGGCGCTCCCTCAGTACTGCACTGGAGTGTCAGCCTAGATTTTTGTGCTCAAGTCTCTGGAGTGGGACTTGAACCCACAACATTCTGCCTCAGAGGCGAGAGAGTGCCGCCCACTGAGCCACAGCTGACACAAAATTGCACAATTCGTTCCCCTGACTCTGGTCTCTTGTGCATCCTCTGCTCACCCCCACCCACCACAATCCTCCTTTTGCTGCACCAAAGCTTCAGTTACCTCAGCCCACTCACTGGAACTTGCTCCCTAGCCCCCCCGCACCTCTGCACTTCTCAAATCCATATTTTTGACAAACCCCCTAGTCTCTCCATTCCATGTCTCGGTGTACATGGTCCCTACTTATCTTCATGCGCGAACAGCCTTGGATTTTTTTTAAACCTTAAACATGCTGTATAAGTTGTTGTTCAATAACGTGCATCTGTTGTACGCTACTTACCGCAGTCATAGTTTAAAGCAAAATCATCTTGTCTCCTGGAATTGGTCTAGGGTGCTGAGAAAACAGTAATGTCCCAGGTTTAAGTCTGTGTTAATAGCCTTGCTGTAAATGTAACAGGATTGAGTATCAATCTGAGTCAAAAGAATCAGCAAATATGAATTTGGTCTCTTCAATGTAGCCCAGCCGAAAGAAACTGTGTTGCTTTTTGGAATTCGAAAAGAAATAAAATTTAAATGACAGAATTAATTTATTGTTCCTTCCCCTACTAGAAAATTATCATTTAGTTCTTGTACTTCAATCATATGAAGTTTGGTGCAGTGTGATAGGGAACATTTGAGCTAATCCTTTGGAGGCAAGAACATGATGTATAATGCTCTTTCTAGCAGTTAGAATAATTTCTTACAATATATGGTTTCCTTACTTACCACAGCCTCTACTGTAATTTACATTGTTTATGATTCCTCGCTAATACAGAATCTACATAAATGATTCTTGTTATAAGGATGTAAGTGCAGATAAAGGTGATTGAGCGCTGTGCGGAATATGATGTTTCTGAGCGACCGAGATCTGGAGATCTTGGAGATCTGCCAAGAAAGACAACTGGCGGAGAATGTATAATGTAGGATGTCAGATTAAATAGATATTCTGGGCCTTTTATTAACTTACTTTTGGGAGAAGAGGAAAATTTTGCAGAGGCTTTCCTAAGGGATTAGTTGAATTGAGTAGGGCTTTCCGTCTTTCAGATGAGATGTAAACTGAGGCCCCATCTGCCCTCTCAAGTGGATGTAAAAGATTCCATGGCACTATTTCAAGGAGGAGCTGAGGAGTTCTCCTAGTGTCCTGGCCAACATTTATCCCTCAACCAACACCACTAAATGGATTATCTGGTCAGTTACCACACTGCTGTTTGTGGGGCCTTGCTGTTTGCAAATTGATTGACACGTTTCCCTACACTCGAACAGTGACCAATGTTCCCTCTCATTTTTTTTTCCATTCGCGGTCCCTTTAAATTTGCTGCGCGGTATCGTTACCAGCGGCAACAGCTGGTGAGCGGACTGCGCGGCACTCCGGATCAGTGTGCTGCCACGTGGCCGCTCACCTTAGGGGGAACAGTGACAGTGACCACACTTCAAAAGTATTTAATTGGCTGTAAAGAACTTTGGGATGTCCTGAGGTTGTGAAAGGTGCTATATGAATGTAAGTTCTTTCTTTAGGGCTGATTGTCAATGGTCCATGCAAGGTATGGGCTGGATCGACTCAATGGCCTTCTCGTCTATCACGTCTTCTTATGTTCTTATGAAGCCCTCTCTTTATCCCGCACATTTGACTGGCTCTCAAAGGCACCATCTACTAATTTGGTTTAAAGTATGTTTAAAAGGGCAATGCCATCAGGAATTTCTGTCTTACTAGCTAGAAATTCCTCAGTGCGCAATACAACTCATTTATAGAATCAGACTGCAGATCGTCAGCAATTATTAAACAAAAATATTTTAGACAATTTTAAAGCTGCAATCAGCTAAAGATTTTTCTACCTCATCACTGTGAACAGAAACAACATTTTTCTTTAATTCATTCTTGGGATGTGGGCATCACTGGCAGGGCCAGTATTTATTGCCCATTTCGACAGCACCTTCCAAACCCATGACCTCCACCACCTAGAAGGACAAGTGCAGCAAGTGAATGGGAACACCATCACCTCCAGGTTCCCATCCAAGTCACACACCATCCAGACTTGGACATATATCGTGGTATCTTCTTTGTCGGTGGGTAAAAATCCTGGAACTCCCTACATAACGGCTCTGTGGGAGCACCTTCACCACATGGATTCAAGGCTCATCGCCTTCTTCTCAAGGCCAACAAGGGATGGGCAATAAATGCAGGCCTTGCCAGTGATGCCCAATTCCTGAGAATGAACTAAAAAGAAGTTGCTCTTATTAAAAGTGGCTTGCTAGGCCATTTAAGAGTCACATATAGAACAGGACAGCAGCTTTCCTTCCCTAAAGGACATCAATGAACCAGTTGGGTTTATTACAACACTCCAACAGCTTAATGGCTCCATTTTCAGATTGTTTAAACTTAATTCAAATTCTCAAACTGCTATGGTGGGATTTGAACTCATATTCTCTGAGATTATTAATCCAGGCCTTTTGATTTTTTAGTCCAGTAACATAACCACTATGCCACCATATTCCATATCATTGGAACCAAAATTAATGGGCCAGAAATTCGGCTCTTGTCGGGTGAGTACGCACTGTGTACTCACCCGTAAGCCCACCTGAAGTGCCGGTTTCCTGCATGCACTGCGCATGCGCGGGAAACCGGAACATCCGTTCCCCTGAAGGGAGGGGTTCAGAAGTCGAACACGTGCGCGGGAGAGGCAGCGCGCACCCAGCGAACTTCGGTTTTTTTTTTCAGGTTTCTCCGGGAGGGTAAGTATGAAGAAGCTGCACTTTTAAAAAGGAGGTGCAAGGCCTGTTTTTAACAAGGTAAGTGGTTAATTAATTACAATTTAAACATTTTTTCAACAGGTTTATCTTTTTTAGATACTTTAAAGAAAGGTAAGTTTATTTTTAGCACCGTTAAAAAGTATAATTAATTTTTTCATAAATTTAAATTTTTGTTTAAAGTAGTTAATTTTTGTAACTTATAGTTATTTTAAAAATGTGATGTTTTTTAAAAATTTATTTGAAGTTTTAGTGTGGTTTTGGGGCCGATCTCTATTCATAGATTTGACAGGTATTCCTGTCAAATCTATGAATGAAAATGCCCTGTTAGGATTGGCTCTCCATGGTCCACGTGATCCCAGGGGACGCTTCGAACTAACTGCGCCCCTGGGATACACAAGCACTGCGCGCCGGCAGCTGGAGGAGGCCCAGGACCCGAAGTCCTCGTGGGCCCAAAGCACAACTGCAGGCGCGGTAGGCAAGTACGTGCGCGATGCTTGCACCCGCAGGAAGCCGGAAAGCCGAATTTCTGGCCCAGTATGGGTTAACAAGGATCAGAATAAAGAGAGCCTTTATTAAATTGACACACACGGCACTTATTTTACTTTGATCTCACATTGTGGTGAATAAATCTGATTACCTGGTCAGATACTGACTGATCCGGGTCTAGATAGAAAAATATTGGTTACTGCCCTGTCCTGTAAATCTTTAACATATTATTGATAGTTCGGCTTCCCTGCGGCAGTTCTAAGCAACTCAGTTGATAGCTCCAGTGCTCAGCAGCCCCATTCAGTTAATCTAGTTTTCAATCCCATCCTCCATTCTCATTCAGAGTTGACATACGGACATAGGGTCTAATGAGAGGGAGAAATTGAATGAAATCAGTATTTGTAGGGAAATGGTGTTAGGGAAATTGACGGGATTGAAGGCCGATAAATCCCCAGGGCCTGATAATCTACATCCTAGGGTACTTAAGGAAGTGGCCCTAGAAATAGTAGATGCATTGCTGGTCATCTTTCAAAATTCTATAGACTCTGGATCAGTTCCCATGGATTGGAGGGTAGCTAATGTAACCCCACTATTTCAAAAAGGTGGTAGAGAAAAAACGGGGAATTATAGACCGGTAAGCCTGACATCGGTCGTGGGCAAAATGCTAGAGTCCATTATAAAAGATGTAATAGCAGAGCACTTGGAAAACAGTGACAGGATCGGACAAAATCAACATGGATTTACAAAAGGGAAATCATGCCTGACTAATCTACTTGAATTTTTGAGGATGTAACTGATAGAATAGATAAGGGAGAAACAGTGGATGTGGTGTATTTGGACTTTCAGAAGGCTTTCGATAAGGTCCCGCATAAGAGATTAGCGTGCAAAGTTAAAGCACATGGGATTGGGGGTGAGGTACTGATTTGGATAGAGAACTGGTTGGCAGACAGGAAGCAAAGAGTTGGAATAAACGGGTCTTTTTCCGAGTGGCAGGCAGTGACTAGTGGGGTACCACAGGGATCGGTGCTAGGACCCCAGCTATTCACAATATATATTAATGATCTAGATGAGGGAACTAGATGTAATATCTCTAAGTTTGCAGACGACACAAAGCTGGGTGGACGTGTGTGCTGTGAGGAGGATGCAGAGAAACTCCAGTATGATTTGGACAGGTTGGGTGATTGGGCAGATGCATGGCAGATGCAGTATAATGTGGATAAATGCGAGGTTATCCACTTTGGTGGCAAAAACAGGAAGACAGATTATTATCTGAACGGCAATAGATTGGGAAAAGGGGAAGTGCAACGAGATCTGGGAGTCCTTGTGCACCAGTCGCTGAAGGTAAGCATGCAGGTGCAGCAGGCGGTTAAGAAGGCAAATGGTATGTTGGCCTTCATAGCGCGAGGATTTGAGTACAGGAGCAAGGATGTCTTGCTGCAGTTGTACAAGGCCTTGGGAGACCACACCTTGAGTATTGTGTGCAGTTTTGGTCGCCTTATCTGAGGAAGGATGTTCTTGCCATGGAGGGAGTGCAGCGAAGATTTACCAGACTGATACCTGGGGTGGCAGGAATGACGTATGAAGAGAGATTGGGTCGATTAGGCTTATATTCGCTAGAGTTTAGAAGAATGAGAGGGGATCTCATTGAAACTTATAAAATTCTAACAGGACTAGACAGACTAGATGCAGGAAGGATGTTCCCGATGGCAGGGGAGTCCAGAACCAGAGGTCACAGTCTAAGGATAAGGGGTAAGCCATTTAGGACTGAGATGAGGAGGAATTTCTTCACCCAGCGAGTGGTGAACCTGTGGAATTCTCTACCACAGAAGGCAGTTGAGGCCAATTCATTAAATATATTCAAAAAGGAGATAGATATATTTCTTAAGGCTAAAGGGATCAAGGGATATGGGGAGAAGGCAGGGAGAGGGCACTGAATTTGGATGATCAGCCATGATCGCATTAAATGGCGGAGCAGGCTCGAGGGGCCGAATGGCCTGCTCCTGCTCCTATCTTCTATGCTTCAATGCTTCTTTCTGATCCTGACAAATTTCACCCACTCTTAGCTTTGACAGATGTAGCACCTGAAGGTAGTGAGATCCATATTTTGGAGGGAGGTAGGATTTGGCAGAAACCAACTCATCCTATCCACAAAATATGTTACCGATTGGCCAATACAAATGGCACTGACAGCAGCTATGAAGACCTACATGGAAAAGGTCAGTCCACTTTCCAGGCCAAAGGAGGAGAGGATGGAGGTGAAGAGGCATTGAACGGCATGCAATGGAGTACAACAAAAACAACTACTTGCCTTTAGATAGCGACTTTAACATAGTAAAACTTCCCAAGGTGCTTCACAGGAGCCCAATCAGACAAAAATTGACACCGAACCAAATAAGCAGACATTGGGACAGGTGACCAAAAGCGTGGTCAAAGAGATATCTTTTAAGGAGTGCCTTAAAGGAGGAGAAAGAGGTGGAAATATAGAGAGTTTTAGGGAGGGAATTCCAGAGCTTAGGGCCTAGACGGCTGAAGGCAAGGCCATCAATGGGGGTGGCGAAGGCAGTGGGGGTTGCACAAGGGACCAGAGTTGGAGGAACACAGAGTTCTCGGGGGGTTGTAGGGCTGGAGGAGGTTACAGAGATAGGGAGGGTTGTTGGGCTGGAGGAGGTTACAGAGAGAGAGAGGGTTGTTGGGGGCTGGAGGAGGTTACAGAGATAGGGAGGGGTGTTGGGCTGGAGGAGGTTACAGAGATAGGGAGGGGTGAATCCATGGAGGGGTCTGAACACAAGGTTGAGAAATTTGATATTGAGGCGTGGATGGACCAATGTCGGTCATCTGGGATGATGGGATATCGGCAGCTGGATGTTGGATGGGCTCAAGTTTATGAAGGGTGGAAGCTGGGAGGCCGGACAGCAGATCATTGCAATAGTTGAGTCTGGAGGTAACAAAATCATGGATGAGGAATGGATTAAACAATTTACAAGCAATGAGAATGAGAAGGCATTGCATATTTTCCCAACAAACACAGAACTGAAAATGAGGAATTTCTGCCGTTGCGTGACCGTCATTTGTGTCTATAACTAAAGCATTATGTGGCTTAGAAGTATTTGTAATCACGTAGATTTAAGCTTTATTTTCTACATTGAGCCTAAAGCATAAACCAGAAGGAATACTTTTATTTGAAGGCTATCTGATGGAGGCCTGCAACAGGATGCTGTCTTTTGAACTTCAGTCTGCACAGAACAGAAGTCCTGTTGTATTTGCCTTTGTTCCTCTTCCAATAGTTCATTTTACGATGCCCTCAAAGTCTTTCCTTCCCTCCAACACATGTATTATTTCACACAAATATTTTCTGATCCCCACATATACATCCTGTCTGCAACCATACATTCGTAATACATGTGTGTGTGTGTATACGTCTGTCACATTGAATATGAATATGCATTCAATTATAGACCAATTATAACTACAGTAGAGATATTTAGTGCAGGGATAATCTTTGCTGATGATGAATTGCCAGTTTTAACATCCGTGCTCTGTCCACAGAAATACAGAAACATGCACTTTCTGTGAATTAGATTATGTTTACCCCCTTCGACTATGAATAAGGACAAAATAGATGTCACTACCTGTGGAAATAATGAAAACATTTTCATGCATTTGAGCGAAAAGTTTACAGGTTTATTTGATAATTATAATAGTTTCTAGATGATTAGGAAGTTGAAACTTTTCTCTCTATTGTGACTGTCATATAGACAGCTAAACTAACCATATTCACTAGAAAAGTGTTACCCCAGGCCCACTATATGACAGCAAACTGGAACAGGATCAGCAGTTAAACAGAAATCTGCAGAGTGAATAATAATTCAGGACAGAAATATATATATTTATTTTAAGTGCTTTTCTAATTTACGTAATGTTTCTCTGGCTTGCATAACAACCTCCAGTTGTGTAACTTAAATGCAACATTAAATAATACTCAACACAAGAGAGTTGTTTGTAAAGTGTCGTTAACACTTACGCTATCAGATGCTGTGAAAAGAGTAACGTAAATAAGGTCATGAGAAGACATGGGCTGTGCCACAAATCGAACATAACTCAATAGCTGCACCAAATAAGTGGTAGCATAGTGGTAATGTTAATGGGCTAATAATCCTGAGGCCTGGGTTAATGATCCGCTAGATATGAGTTCAAATCCTGCCACAGGCAGCGGGGGAATTTAAATTCAATTAAATAAATCTGGAATTAAAAGCTAGTATCAGTAATGGTGACTATGAACACTACCGGATTGTTGTAAAAACCCATCTGATACACTAATGTCCTTTAGGGAAGGAAATCTGCTGTCCTTACCTGGTCTGGCCTATATGTAACTCCAGACCCACAGCAATGTGGTTGACTCTTAACTGCCCTCTACAGTTCAAGAAAGCAGCTCACCACCTTCTCAAGGGCAATAAATGCTGGCCTTGCCAGTGACGCCCACATTCCATGAACAAATAAAAAAACATCACATAAGAAGCAGGAGTCAGCCATTTGGCCCCTTCGAGCCTGCTCCGCCATTCAATAAGATCATGGCTGATCTTCTACCTCACCTCCACTTTCCTGAACTATCCTTGATTCCCTTAATATTTAAAAATCTACCGATCTCTGTCTTGAATATACTCAATGACTGAGCCTCCACAGCCCTCTGGGGTAGAGAATTCCCAAGATTCACCACCCTCTGAGTGAAGAAATTATATTTGTATACATTCCAAGTATTTACAATTATATTTTGTCACTATCAGTATCCTGGGATGACTCAGTTGATGTTTTCAGTGTTTAATTTTAAATTACTTGAATATTAAAACATGTCACCAATTACAGTGCTACCGAATCTTCAAAAGCAGCAGAAGAGTGAGATTTGACAGTGGGTCATGGGAATGAGATGTGTGAAGAACCAGTTAATTCCTCTCACTGAACTTGGTGTGTTACCTTTAAAGAGTTTTGACAGTCTTTACAAGCACAGTCATTTATCACTGACCACTCCAACTAATCTCAAGGTAAATCTTCAATAAATGAAGTCATTTTGACGCCTGATACTGAGCAGACAACAGAACGCTCTCCCATCTCTCTCTGGTAGTAAAGGAATGCTAATAAAACTCAGGAATTAGGAGCAGTCACGCTTGGAATCAGCTTTTGTCACTGCAGCATTTAACAATTCCATTTAACAATTCCATTTAGAAAGCTAAACAGGTTTGTACTTCTCAAAGAATTTACGTTGACAGAAATGACTCATTATTTTCACCGTCGCTGCTTGTCCGGAGGGAGATGTACCACACACGCAATGCGAAATGGCACCTCACATTAGACAACCAACTTTTTTCCCTCTGAGTGTGCACTGCGATCCCCATCATTATTGTAACCTGTACTCCTTCCTCCGTCCCTACAGAGAGTTTTTATCTGTAATTGTTATTTTGGCGAAATAAAATCTACAGAATGCAAATGTTGAAACGATAGGATTGCATATTTCTCAGACATTCGCTAGTTAAAGTACAGAGTGTCCAACACCATGTGACACAAACTACAAGATGTCATCTTGGATTTCGCCACAACAAATGCTCCTGAGAAAAGTTTAATGCTGAGGCGACCAAAAGGATGACATGGGACAGATTGCACTTAATGGCCTTTTTATCTTCCCTACCTACATTATTTGTAATGGGTATTCACAGGCTCAACCCTAACTGTAACATTCTGTAAAAGTAAGTGGGGGTAACTTTAACCTTTGGTGGTGAGGTAAAATGACGATGGGCCAGAAATTCGTCTCTCCCGCTTCCTGCGGGTGCAAGCATCGCGCACGTACTTACACACCGCACCGGCCGTTGTGCTTTGGGCCCACGAGGACTTCGGGTCCTGGGCCTCCTCCAGCTGCCGGCGCGCAGTGCTTGCGTATCCCAGGGGCGCAGTTAGTTCGAAGCGTCCCCTGGGATCACGTGGGTCATGGAAAGCCAATCCTAGCAGGGCATTTTCATTCATAGATTTGACAGGACCTGTCAAATCTATGAATTGAAATCGGCCCCAAAACCACACTTAAACTTCAAATAAATTTTTAAAACACATCACATTTTTAAAATAACTATGAGTTAAATAAATTAACTACTTTAAACAAAAATTTAAATTTTTGAAAATTTAATTATACTTTTTAACAGTGCTAAAAATAAACTTACCTTTCTTTAAAGTATCTAAAAAAGATAAACCTGTTGAAAAAATGTTTAAATTGTAATTAATTAACCACTTACCTTGTTAAGAACGGGTCCTGCGCCTCCTTTTCAAAAGCGCAGCTTCTTCCATACTTACCTTCCCGGAGAAACCTGAAAAAAAACCGAAGTTAGCTGCGTGCGCGCAGCCTCTCCCGCGCACGTGGTTCACCTCTCAACCCCTCCCTTCACGAGACCAGAAGTTCCGGTTTCCCGCGCATGCGCAGTGCATGCAAGAAACCGGCACTTCAAGTGGCCTTATGGGTGTGTACACAGCGCGTACTCACCCGGCAAGCTCAGAAATTCTGGGCCGATATCAGATCCGCCACCCGTTGTACACCCTGCCCGAAAATCGGGAGAGGTGATAATGGGCGCGCGATCTGATAGTGCCCGTTTTTCACCACCACCAAAGGTTAAAATGTTTTAAGCTTTTTAAAAAAGTTTCTTCTACTATTTACTTTGAGTTTTGAAAAGAAGTGAACAAGGAGGTTTTGTTAGTCAATGGTTAAACTTCAGTTATTCTTTTTACAAATACGAAGCTTGCAACACAGACTTTGGTGGGGTGAGATCTTTAACTTGAAGCGTTGAACTGCTGCCACAAATCTACCTGAGTTATAGAAATGGAAGGATTCCGAGTTCACAGACTCACAGGCAGGAATGTTCCCAGGGCCGAGCGGCAGGTTTGGGGGCGAGTCATCAGTAAAAGTCAAGGAAATAACCAGCACATCGGGAGCCTGCCGTCAGCCCACCGACTTCGGCTTTTTACTTGGGCGCGTTTCGAGGCGCGCCATGGACCCACATGGGACAGGCGGGCGACCTCATTGAGGTAGTTAACTGCTCATTGAGAGACCCTTCACTGTCTTTTTAACCTCAGGTTTTTGCTTTAACTTCTTGCGCACGGGATTCACGCACCTCAGGAACCTCGCCGGTGAAGGGGAGACGGGAGCTCAGAGGCCATTGAGCGAGTTCATTGAGTGACAGCTGGAAAAAACCGATAAATACTCACACCTTACACCTGCTGCCTTGCCGAAGGGAAAGGTTCTGTCTGACACCAATTTGTGTCAGCAGTTTGCAGGTCATTTCTGCAACCTCGGAAGCCACTCTCACCACATTGCTGGTCACTATCAGAACATTGAGGGATTGGCCCTCTGATCTCCACTTTACCTGCCATCTACTACATCAGCATGGGCGCCACCTACACTGTCTCACCTTGGACCTCAGAATTGGAAAAAGATGAGCCCCAGCACCAACAACACCAGCCACACCAGCAGCCTTCTCCTCAATGACCTGATGCTCCACAGGAGAGAGGGGGTCAGCACAGGGCTGCACCGTGCCGGAGGCGATACCCCCAACACAGGGTATACAGGCAGAGGATGAGCTTCCTGGACATGACTGAGCAGCAGTGCTTCAGGAGGCTCAGGCTATTGCACCAGGTCGTCGCAGACATTTGTAGCTTACTGGAACAAGACCTGCTGCCCAGAGGACCTGGTGGACATGCCTTACCCGTGGCTATCAAGATTGTCACCCCACTCAACTTCTTTGCCTCAGGCTCCTTCCAGGGATCTGCAGGAGACATTTGCAGGATCTCACAGTCGGCCACCCACAGATGCATCCCCCAGGTGACCGATGCCATGTTTCACAAGTCAGCCAATTATGTGAACTTTGCTACTGATGAGGCCAATGTTACTGAGCGGGCGCTCGGCTTTGTGGCTCTGGCTGGCTTCCCACAGGTGCAGGGCATCAAAGACTGCACACATGTGGCCATCAAGGCACCACCAGATCACCCAGGAGTGTTTGTGAACCACGAGGGCTTCCACTCCCTCAATGTGCAGCTTGTCTGCAACCATAAAAAGATCATCATGCATGTGTGCACCAGACTCCCTGGCAGCTGTCATAACTCTTTCATGCTGCGCCAGTCCACCCTCTTTCAGCTCTTCTAAACTCCAAACAGACTTACCGGCTGATTGCTTGGAGACAAGGGCTATCCACTAAAGACGTGACTCATGACACCCTTGAGGAGGCCAAGTAATGAGGCCGAGGAGCGTTATATTGAAAGCCACATGCTCACCAGATGTGTCATAGAGCAAGCAATCAGCGTGCTCAAGATGTGCTTCAGATGCCTTGGCAGATCTGGAGGAGCCCTTCAGTACGCACCAGCCAGGGTCTCCAGAATCATTGTGGTATGCTGAACGGGGCACAAGATAGCGTAGCAGCGACGATAGGAGCTACAGGAGGAGCAAGGTGCAGAGCGCACATCCTCTTCAGAGGAGGAGGAGGAGGAACAGCTGGAAGATGAGGAGGAGGATAACGACAATGACCCTGAGGTGGAGATGACACCAGCAGCGGCGCACATTGCTGCCCGGGAGGCCCAGGATGAACTCATAATGCACCCAAATGGTTCCCAGATGCTGGACTAACTTCCCCCCCCCCACCCCCCCCCCCACCAACAACACCATAAAGCATCCCTACAATGACCAAGCCATTCCTCTCACTCAAACCCCCATAGCTCGAGGTCAAGTAATGTCTCACCATTCACTCCAAGTGACAAAGTCACTTTCCAGGTAGCAGGCAAAAATGGACAAGGCGGGAAAGTCATGCGTTACAAAGAGAAATGAAACTTAACATTAAGATTTATTCAAACACCTATGTGCATACCCTTGTGCATCTAGGATTGTGTCTTTTTTCGTTTATGCGTGCTTCTACAAGGTGCAACCCCTGTGGCTTCAGTAGAGGTAGAGGCAGGCTGCTCACTTCCCTGCTGCGACTCGTTAGACACTTTTAGCGGACGTCCTCTGGGTTTTGGAGCCTGTGAGTGCCCCAACAAAGATTGCTCCTCCTGCAACTGTGCAGGGGCAGAGTCGGCCATTGGAATCTGAGGCAGCATGTGGGGCTCTGACTGAGGGGGAGGCAATGGGGGAGAAGTTGGAGCGCTTTGAGCAGAGCCCCCACTTCCATGTCCCCTCTCATCATCATCCCTCTCATGGGCCACCCGCACTTCCCTGCTGGCAAGGAGCTGGAGAGCACCTTGTTGCACAGCAGTGAGGCGATGAAGGCCCAAGTCTACGTTAATATTCCTCCTCAAGATGAGGTCAATGAGTGTCTGCAATCTGTTGCTCACAGCAAGCATGTTCTTGTTGGACTGACGCATTTGCTGCTCCGTGCAAGTGGTCATCCTTACCATGGAAGAGCACATCGTCGCCATCGTCTGCAACATGGTGCTGCTTATGTTGGAGATGGACTCCTCCATTCTCTGCACACTCGCACACATCACAGCTGGAAAAGCTTTTGTTGCTGTTCCTCCAAGATCATCCTCTTTCTCGATGGCCCCCAAGGTTCAGCGTCTGCATGCAGCTGAGCAGAGCTAGGAGCGTCCTGCACCCTCCGACGAGGACTCTCCACTGCTGTCCCTGTCAACACCATCTGCTCTTGCTCACTTGTGATGTGTGAGATACCAGGTGACAACACTACTCTACGTCTCACTGGACCCACCGAGGTGTGCGTATCTGTGCTGGTGCTGGGTGCGCTTGGGTCTGCTGACGCTGCACCCTCAGAGTCTTTGGCTTCCTCTGAGGAGTCGTCTTCCTCCTCCGGCTGGACAGTGGGGGGGGGGGGGGGGGGTCACTTGATGGACCTGTGGGAGAGTAAAGAGATGAATTAGAAGTGTTATAATAAGAATGGGTAACGTTACCATTATGCTCATGATGAAAATTCACTGGTTGCTGACATCAGTCACCACATGAATGACTGTTGTGTGCCATGTGGCTGTATGAGATGTAATTCTGTCACCAGGTTGCTGGGAATCCCCATCTTTCCATCTCCCACTGCCAGCAGCTCTGCAACTCCTGATCTCCAGGGCCTCCTCCTCTGCTGGAGTCAATTGAGTGAAGACTGGAGGGCCACCTTCAGCTCTCTGCCTCTCCCTATTGTTGTGGGCTCTCTTCTCCTGCAAGGAGGGAAAGAAGAGAACTTTGGAGAGTGATGGAGGAATGGATGGGCTACATCTGCAGAGAGTGACTATGAGGGAATGTGGTGCCAATGCCAAATGGCCTCCTTCTCTGGTGTTACTTGCTATGATTGCATTAGGATGAGGGTGAGTGTCAGGGGTGGTTAGTCAGATGGGGATGTGAGTATGTACATAGACAGAGAGGGATGGGTGGACCTGCAAGGTATGTTGGTGTGAGGAGTGATGTGCAGGAGTAGGCTCGAGAAGGCAGAATGATGGGGTTGTGGTGACAGGCAGATCAGGATGTAGGTGAGTGTGGCATTGCACTCACCTTTCCTGACCTCATCAGATCATTGAATCTTTTCTGGCACTGGATCCACGTCCTCCTGACCACATCCCTGCGACTGACCACCTCTGTGATCTCCAGCCATGCCGTTTTTGTGTCTTTGGGTGGGCGTTTGCGTCGATCACCAGGGAAGAGGACCTCCCTGCATGCTCTCACTGCCTGCACCAGAACCTCGAGGGAGGCATCGTTGAATCTTGCCGCTGCCCTCTGCCTTGTCTCCATGACCCACAGTTTTATCAGTTTTATGACGTTACTGAGACCTCTGGATAACAACTTAAATACTCCTACATCAATCTTCAAATGAAATGTGTGCAAGGCTGCTTTAAATATCCGCGCTGGAAACGAGTCATTGATGACGTCATCAGACCCGCTCCATTTAATTGGGCCGGGAAATGCACATGACTGCTTTAATTGGAGCCATTGAGTAAATGTCGCACTGCAGAATCCTCGGGTTCCCGACCCGCTACGCGTCCTGCATGCACGCAGCCCAACTCCAAGGTAAAGATTCCAACCACAGTCACTGACATTATGTTGCTTGGTTACTAGTAATTATAGCACAGTGCAAATCTAGCAAATTCTCTTACGTGCAATAACAATAATTTACGTCAATGACTTGGGGTGCGATCTTGCCAGCCCTGGGGAGGCGGGTATGGAGGTGGAACTGCTGGGAAAATGGCAGATTCTAGGGGCGGGTACCCATCCCGCCCCCAACCTGCCTCCGTGCCATCTTCCCGGGAGGCGGGTAGCCGACCCGCGCCGGGTCCCATCTCCTGGAGGCGGGAAGGGGATTAGTGCCACTTAACTGCCTGTTCACAGGTAGTAAACAGGCAGATAAAAGGATTATCACCATTTTGCTCACACAAGTGCGGGCTTCCCGAAGGCTGCGAACCCCGCCAGGGTCACCAAGGCGAGCAGTGGGTCTGCAGGGGTCGGAGGGGTGCAAAAATGCGCTGTGAAGGTGAGTGATGGGTGCAAGTGTGGAGAGGTGAGTATGTGAGGTGAGTGGAAAGTGTTCGAAAAAGTTTACTTACCTTTGTTTCTCCCTGCAGGCTTCAAGAGTTGGGTATGCGGAGAGTCTCGCATCTCCGCGGCAGAGATGACAGATGGCCGTTGCATTCTCCAATGCAACAACCATCTAATTTCTGCTAAAGAAAGAGGTTTGATGAGTCTTGAATGCAAGAACTCATCAAACTACAGAGAATGTCAGTGTTTGACAGCTTCACCGAGCTGTCAAACAATGACAATTCATCTGTCAAAAATTTTTGACAGATGAAACATCATACGCTGACATTCTCTGTCACCAGCTTTCCCTTAATTGGCCTGCTAAGTCCGCTGGGCTGGCTTAACAAGGTCAATCAAAGGAAAATAGCATGGGTTGGCCAGAAGTTGATGGAGGCGGGACTGAAACCCAACAAGTGGGAGTCCCGCCTCCAAAAGCTCCCCATTGGCAAAATCCAGCCCTTAGAGTCAGAAACTTGCCGGCACAGACACGATGGGCCGAATGGCCTCCTTCTGTGCCGTAAATTTCTATGATTTCTATGAAACCCAACGCAAATTGATCAAATTTGCAGATGATACTAAATTAGGGAAGAAAGTGGAATCTGAGGAAGCAGCTCAGAAATTAAAGAAATAGTCGGATCAAATATGTAAGTGGGCAGAACAATGGCAGATCAAACTGAATGTAGGCACATCAGATAGAAAAATGAGCAACAGACGTACTCTGAAGCTGAATGTGCTCAGGATGAATTTGAAGGGACCCATGAGTCTCAATAGACTTGGTGCTCAACATATCCAACTAACCCTGAGCAGCAATCAACCAAACCAACAGAATGTTGAACGACATCGTCACAACAGTAGAATACATGATCAAACTGCAGAGTGCTGTGGTCAGACCACACCTTGAGTACTGTGTCCAGTTCTGGTCACTCGAAAACAAGCGAGACATCCAAGCAATGGAAGCAGTGTAAAAACAAGCCATAAAACTGATCCTAGTATCAGCGGTTTCAGTTTGGAGGAATGACTGAAGAGACTTGAGGTTTTCATTCCTTCAAGTCCCACTCCAGGAACTTGAGCACATAAAGCTAGGCTGACACTCCAGTGCAGTGCTGAGGGAGCGCTGCACTGTCGGAGGTGCCGTCTTTCAGATGAGACGTTAAAACGAGGCCCCATCTGCTCTCTCAGGTGGACGTAAAAGATCCCATGGCACTATTTCGAAGAAGAGCAGGGGAGTTCTAGAACATAAGAACATAAGAAATAGGAGCAGGAATAGACCACTTGGCCCCTCGAGCCTGCTCCGCCATTCAATATGATCATGGCTGATCTTGGGCTCAAAGCCACTTCCCCGCCCGCTCCCCATAACCCTTCACTCCCTTATCTTGCAAAAAATCAGCTATCTCCATCTTAAATGTGTTTAATGACCCAGCCTCCACAGCTCTCTGGGGCAGAGAATTCCACAGATTCACGACCCTCTGAGAGAAGAAGTTCCTCCTCATCTCAGTTCTAAAAGGGCGACCCTTTATTCTGAAACTGTGCCCCCGAGTTCTAGATTTCCCCACGAGGGGAAACATCCTCTCTGCATCTACCTTGTCGAGTCCCCTCAGAATCTTATATGTTTCAATAAGATCCCCTCTCATTCTTCTAAACTCCAATGAGTATAGGCCCAACCTGTTCAACCTTTCTTCATAAGTCAACCCCCTCATCTCTGGAATTAACTTAGTGAATCATCTCTGAACTGCCTCCAATGCAAGTATATCCTTCCTTAAATAAGGAGACCAAAACTGTACTCAGTACTCAAGGTGTGGTCTCACCATTACCCTGTACAGTTGTAGCAGGACTTCCCTGCTTTTATACTCCAACCCCCTTGAAATAAAGGCCAACATTCCATTTCCCTTTTTGATTACTTGCTGTACCTGCATGCTAACTTTTTGTGTTTCATGCACAAGGACCCCCAGGTCCCTCTGAAATGTAGCATTTTGTAATCTCTCTCCATTTAAATAATAATTTACTTTTTTATTTTTCCTGACGAAGCGGATAACCTTGCACTTTCCCACATTATACTCCATCTGCCAAATGTTTGCCCATTCACTTAGCCTGTCTATATCCCTTTGCAGATTCTTTGTGTCCTCTTCACAACTTGCTTTCCCACCTATCTTTGTATCATCAGCAAATTTGGCTACATTACACTCGGTCCCTTCATCCAAGTCATTAATGTAGATTGTAAATAGTTGAGGCCCCAGCACCGATCCCTGTGGCACCCCACTAGTTACCGTTTGCCAACCAGAAAATGACCCATTTTTCCCGACTCTTTGCTTTCTGTTAGTTAGCCAATTCTCTATCCATGCTAATATATTACCCCCAACTCCATGAGCTCTTATCTTATGCAGTAACCTTTTATGTGGCACCTTATCGAATGCCTTCTGGAAATCCAAATACACGACATCTACTGGCTCACCTTTGTCGACCCTGCTTGTTACATCCTCAAAGAACTCCAGCAAATTTGTTAAACATGATTTCCCTTTCATAAAACCATGCTGACTCTGCTTGACTGCAATATGATTTTCCAAATGCCCTGCTACTGCTTCCTTAATGAAGGACTCCAGCATTTTCCCAACGACAGATGTTAGGCTAACTGGTCTATAGTTTCCTGCTTTCTGTCTCCCTCCTTTCTTAAATAGGGGTGTTACATTTGCAATTCTCACTGGTGTCCTGGTCAATATTTATCCCTCAATCAACCTAACAAAACAGATTATCTGGTCATTATCACATTACTGTTTGTGGGACCTTGCTGTGCGCAAATTGGCTGCCATGTTTCCTACATTACAACAGTGACTACACTTCAAAAGTACTTCATTGGCTGTAAAGCGCTTTGGGACGTCTGGTGGCCATGAAAGGCGCTATATAAATGCAAGTCTTTCTTTCTTTTAAATGCGGTATTTGAGAGGTGATCTTAGAGAGATATTTAATGGGCCAAAAATTCGGCCCTTCCCGGGTGAGTACGCACTGTGTACTCACCCGTAAGACGTCCCGAAGTGCCGGTTCCCTGCATGCACTGCGCATGCGTGGGAAACCGGAACTTCCAGTCTGGTGAAGGGGGCGGTTCCGAGGTGAACCGCGTCCGCGGTAGAGGCTGCGCGCACGCAGCAAACTTAGATTTTTTTTCAGGTTTCTACGGGAGGGTAAGTATTGAAGATTCTACACTATACAAAAGGAGGCGCAAGACCTGTTTTCAACAAGGTAAGTGGTTAATTAAGTATAATTTAAAAAAAATTTCAACAGGTTTATCTTTTTTAGATACTTTAAAGAAAGGTAAGTTTATTTTTATCACTTTTAAAAAGTATTTTAATTTTTTCAAAAATTTAAATTTTTCTTTAAAGTGGTTAATTTATTTAACTATAGTTATTTTATAAATGTGATGGTTTTTTTTAAAATTTATTTTAAATTTAGCTGTTCTTTTGGGGCCGATTTCAATTCACAGATTTGACAGGTCTCCTGTCAAATCTATGAATGAAAGATGGTCTGCTGTCATTGGCTCTCAATGGCCCACGTGATCCCAGGGGACGCATCGCACTAACTGCGCCCCTGGAACACGCAAGCACTGCGCGCCGGCAGTTGGGAGAGGCCCAGGACCCGAAGTTCCCGTGGGCCCAAAACACAACGGCAGGCGCAGTAGGTAAGAGCGCGCGCGATCCTTACCCCCGCGGCAAGCCGGAGAGGCGAATTTCTGGGCCAATATTGTATATGGTATCGAAAAGATCAAGCCAGATAATGACTGTAAATTAAATGGCAAGGGTAGAACAAGGTGCCACAGGTTCAAGCTAATAAAAGTCAAATTTAAGCCTGATATCAGGAAGTTCTTCTTCATACAAAGAGCGATCAACACTTGCGCATGAATTTTCTCAGGATTTTCCCGATTGGCTGCCGTGAGAGGTTGGCGGAAATCTTGTTTACACGGCGTAAGCTGAGTTTCTGCTAATCTTCCACTGAAGATATGGCGGCTGATCGGAAGAGCCGCCAAGGAAATTCCTGGAATTGGGATGGACTCCTAGGTAAAGTATTGAAGGTGAGAACGGTAGTCATTTAATAACTAATTAAATGCTGTATTGGGCGGACTTTAGGGTCACTCTGGATGGATGCACTAAGGTGGGTCAAGTTGCCTTCCTAATCCAGAATTATCTTGTGAAATTGTGGAAAGAAAAATTAGCATTTTCTAGCTGTAACAGAATGAACAACACAGAAACTTTGGACCTGTAAGTAGATCATGGGCACACTCTTAAAATGCTTGTATTTGACATTTCTCACTACTGAAGAAGATTTCAAGTCTTCACAAATGTTTGGGGTCATCAAGTCTGGACTATGAAATTTCAGTCCAGGTGGTGAGGTTCACTCTCGTCCTTACCATATTCAGCAACAGAATCTTACAAGCACATTTTTCAGTGACTGTAGCGTTGAAGCTAGTGGAGTTGTGATTTTTAAAAATTTGTTTATGGGATGTGGGCATCGCTGGCAAGGCCAGCATTTATTGCCCATCTCTAATTGCCCTTGAGAAGGTGGTGGTGAGCCGCCTTTTTGAACCGCAGTCCGTGTGGTGAAGGTACTCCCACAGTGCTGTTAGGGAGGGAGTTCCAGGATTTTGACCCAGCGACGATGAAGGATCGGCGATATATTTCCAAGTCAGGATGGTGTGTGACTTGGAGGGGAACTTGGAGGTGGTGATGTTCCCATGTGCCTGCTGCCCTTGTCCTTTTAGGTGGAAGAGGTCGCAGGTTTGGGAGGTGCTGCCGAAGAAGCCTTGGTGAGTTGCTGCAGTGCATCTTGTAGATGGTACACACTGCAGCCACGGTGCGCCGGTGGTGGAGGGAGTGAATGTTTAAGGTGGTGGATGGGGTGCCAATCAAGCGGGCTGCTTTGTCCTGGATGATGTCGAGCTTCTTGAGTGTTGTTGGAGCTGCACTCATCCAGGCAAGTGGAGAGTATTCCATCACACTGTTTACTTGTGCCTTGTAGATGGTGGAAAGGCTTTGGGGAGTCAGGAGGTGAGACACTTGCCGCAGAATACACAGCCTCTGACCTGCTCTTGTTGCCACAGTATTTATGTGGCTGGTCCAGTTAAGTTTCTGGTCAATGGTGACCCCCCAGGATGTTGATGGTGGGGGATTCGGCGATGGTAATGCTGTTGAATGTCAAGGGGAGGTGGTTAGACGCTCGCTTGTTGGAGATAGTCATTGCCTGGCACTGGTATGGCGCGAATGTTACCTGCCACTTATCAGCCCAAGCCTGAACGTCGTCCAGGTCTTGTTGCAAAAAACAAATGGTTTTAGAATGCATGTAGTAATCTTGTTCAATGTGTATTCAGCCTTTCTGTGTGTAGTTGTATAAATAGATGAACATTTTTAAAAGAAAATATGCAGAAATTCAATTTAAGAAAGGACGTTACCTTGGTTTGATCTGTGACACTTGCTCTGACAGGTGACCTTAGATGCAAGCTGCAGCTGCTCACTGTCATGAATTCCTTTAATCAATTCCAAATAGTCAGGGTTGTTTGATTCATCAGTGACCATTTCACCTTTGTTTGAACAATCTTGTTTCCTTTAAAGGCTTCCTGTCCAAATATGTTACAATCTTTCTTTCAGGTTCAGGGGATTATGTCAACACCACCTGAGGCCTGTAAATAAATGATCCAAAGCTTGGCCAAATAAAAGAAGAAAAAGGGACAAAGAAGTACTGGTGATGGTTATCAGGGACACAAGGGCTATTTGAATATTTCTGAGTTACAATTTGTTCTGCGGTTCATTTCTAGTCATCTTTTCCCATGTTTCTTTCAGCTCTCTTTCCCTAGCATTATTATTATCCATCTTGCACGTCTTCGACATACTCACTTTTTACTATATCCTCCCTCGGCCCAATAATCCACAGGATCTAACAGTTCTGGTGAAACCTTTGCCACTGACTCTGGATATCCTTCCTAGGTCAGAAGGAAGTTCTCTAATGAGGTACTCTCATCACTGGGGTGTATCTAGCGTACCCGCCATATAAAGCATGCCAGATGGTTCAGTAGAGGCCCCAGTCCCGGGGAGCTGGGGTGGAGGGGGCGGGGGTGGGGTAATGGTGTAGGGTTTACTCCACCCCCCAAACAGATCACTGTGGAAGGTTCACTACAAGGCCAGGACTTGGATACATCAGGGCTTCATTACCACCGCCCCCCCCGGTGAGCTGTGGGCGGACAATGGGCAGCCCGCTGGCTCTGGGTCAGTGCAGTGTCGAGCAGACCGGAAGCCGGTCCAGCCCGGTAAATAGTAGGACGTGGGCAGGTTCTATTCATGGAGTGGGGTGGGGGGGTGGCAGGACCTGGTGCGGCAGTGGTCCAGGTATCTTTGTGTACCCTGGAGGATCCCTCTTGTTCTTCCCATAAAAATAAAGAAAAACTTACTTTGTGGCTCCTCTTTGGCTGGACCGTCAGCTGAAACTGGGCAAAGCATGCACGGCACACGCTCTGTACATCATAGACCGCTGATTCAGATATTAACAGGCGGGCGTGTCAGCCGCACAGCGGTCGGCCCCTTTGAAAAGAGCAGCGGCCGGAACGTTGGCATAACCACGGCAGTAGGCCGCTTTCGGTCCACAGACGCTACATTTATGCCAGGCAGTTAAAATCTAACAGAAAAACAGAAAATGCTGGAAATACTCAGCGGGTCAGGCAGCGTCTGTGGAGAGAGAAACAGAGTTAACGTTTCAGGTCGATGACCCTTCGTCAGAACTGGAAAAAGCTGGAGATGGAACAGGTTTTTAAGCAAGGGGGAGGGGAGGGAAAGGGGGGAGGGGAGGAAAGAACAAAGGGAAGGTCTGTGATAGGGTGGAAGGCAGGAGAGATTAAGAGACAAAAGGGATGATGGTGCAAGGCAAAAAGAGATGGTAATGGGACAAGTTAAGAAACAAAAGATGACTCTAGATGAAGTGTAAATGGCAGAATGATCGACAGCTGCCATGTGAGAGTTAAAATCTAACCCCTGCTGTATCCAGGTTCCAACCTAATTCATGGCTCTTCCTCAGCACAGCCCACTGCAGTAATGGCGGGAGTGTGCCGGAAGAGCCACGGACTTTTGACCCCACTATCTTGTAGTGTGAACTCTTGTTGGGAAGTGTCACTTGAAGACAGCGCCGTAACTTTAGTCACTTTTCTGTCATTGTAGGCCTGGAACAGCAGCTTGCCAGCACTGCAAGGCGAGAAGCACCTCAGACTATCCTGTGCGCCTCTCACCAACCTTTGCTTTACAAGCGCTGGCCGGCACAGCTACTCACACCTCAGAGGATGCAATTAGTGAACTTTAGGAGATTGCACTGGGTGATTTAAAGGACACAAGAGAGGAAGAGTAAGTGATGGTGTCAAAGGAGGTGCAGGAAGCTGCTGGTCATCATTAAGGACCCCCTGTGCTTTTGGAAATGCAACAGTGCAATAAATATATACGGTAAATATTAGCTGAACAAACAGAAACATTGGGATTTGAAACCACTTACCTTTAAAGCTTGTTTTTCTTATCACAAAAAGTTCTTCTGGGTAGGACTTCCACCCTGACAGTGAAAGAAAGACATCATTAAAAACTGGATGCATGTTTAATTAGGATCCTGCTCAAAATAAGCTGGAGTCAAGTACAAAGCGCGCAGCCGAAGAACAAAACACATTGGGAACAGGGCCAGGGAAAAAACACTCACCACCCACCCAATTTCCTGGTCTTAGCTCGCCTGAATTTCACCAGCGGTAGCTATCCAGCAGTTGGAAAATCAACCCTGCCAAGTCCACGACTGTGAGGGAGTTCAATTATATCAGTAGCTACAGTCAGTAATAAGGAGAGCCTCAGTAATTGTGACATTTTCATCTGCTTATGTTAATGCAGCTTCCTCAAACTGTTGGCCTCAGTAAGTCCTTTAAAACTGTCCTTCAATCATGTCATCAGTCTTTCCTGTTTCAATGCCAATATTCAATTAAAAAAAACGTGAATATGCAGATTTTCAGATAATTTTCTTTAAAAGAAATTGTGAAGTTGTCTTTCTTTAAGTCTTACACAGAAATATATTTTTCTGATATAAATCAGAAAGTTACCGATTGCGCCTCCCTGACAATCTTTAGCAAAAATGTCATTCTCAGAGATTCATCTGAATTCTCAAATGTTTTTAAGCTGCTTAAAAAATAAGGAGAATGAATTATTTGTGTTCAGTGACAATGTGACATTTTAGCAAGACAAAGATTAAGAGCAACAGACTTGAATACAGCTGGAAGAATTTAAATTAGATTTTTAACCTCACATTTTGGATACCCACGCAATCACAAAGGAAGGACAATAACCTGATTCATATCAACAAATACAAGTAAAGATTCTTTTCATAATCAGTGATCTGAATTGCTAATATTTTAAAGCACAATGACTTTTCAGCAGTGCAGTATTGTATCACAAGTCTGTTTGTGTTTGGGGGACATATATTTTAAAGGGTATTTATTTCCATATTGTAGACACGGTCAACTGATCAGAAACTAGCTTGAGATCGGGATTCCTGTAAAGATTCACATAATTTACTGTAAGCAGTTCACAGCAAGTTCAAAATGATTTCACACAAGGTGTTAAAGGGACTGAATGAGTTCTACAGTAAGGTTTATAAAACTCATGTGCACAACTCAAGTATAATTCAGGCATTAACTTTACAGTGAAATTCCGTGTCTTTATTCCACACCTCACAGTCATTGCAAAAGGTGCTGCAGTTTCAATAATTGGTCTGAACGAATCTATTTTGTAATTTTCCATAGATTCTCTTGGCACAATTGTCGCAGTTGCACAGCATTTTCTGCCTTTTCCACTGTCGGTGCCACACTGACAGTGGAACATGATGCTGTGGGGAAAACAGCCTTGCAGCCCTTAGAAAGGAAAGAAAGAACTTGCATTTCTCCAGCACCTTTCAGGACCTCAGGATGTCCCAAAGGGCTTCACAGCCAATGAAGTACTTTTGAAATATATTCACTGTTGCAATGTAGGAAACGCAACAGCCAATTTGCGCACAGCAAGGTTCCACAAACAGCAATGAGATAATGACCAGATAGTCTGTTTTAGTGATGTTGGGATAACTCCAGCCCTTCAACATGCAACGACTCTATTACAGCATTGGTCACTTTGCCTTTTCTGTTGTTTACTTTATGTTTCATTATTTTACTTCTAATATTCTTCATTACCCTCACCCCCTGTCTCATAGAAACATAGGAAAATAGGAGCAGGAGTCGGTCATTCGGCCCTTCGAGCCTGCTCCGCCATTCAATGTGATCATGGCTGATCCTCTATCTCAATACCATATTCCCGCTCTCTCCCCATACCACATGATGCCTTTTGTGTCTCTCTGGAAGTCAGTGATTGTGGTTGAGGTACAGGCAGCCTCTGCTATTCAGTTCCTTACCAAAATGGCCAATCCAGATGTGCGAGTCCGGACAGTGAGCATCAGCAGGTTATTTTGACCACGCAGAGCATCTTAGCCGAGCCCAATATTGTCCTCCCCTGATCGCCACTTGTGTCCATTCCCACCGGGGGTCAATGGCAGTGGAATTTCCCCCCCCGCCCCCTGTTCCTAAGACAGAGAGATCAGTTGTACCTGTGCCAGGCCAGGGGGCAAATCGTGGACCTCCTGGTCTCTATGGTTTTGTACCACAGCACATGGCGGACTAACCCACTCAGAAATGCGGGATTTCTTTTTTGTGTAATTTGATATCGACACTCTACACTGCTGCGATTTCCCCGTGTGACCTGTAGTGGTTACTATTTGCTCTGTTTGAAAGTTCTCTTTAACAAGTTGATAGGTTTTCATTCCAAGCTGCCAAAAAGTTCAAACTTTCCTGCAAATAATTCAGCAAAGATTCAGAAGTTTGAAATATTCCTCAAGTGCACTGAAAAGGGCAGTTATAGATTACACAATCTTTTTTAAAAATTGGATCCGTATCCAAAATTGTTTGACTAACAAGGTGCTGACCAATGTATTTATTCAAATTGCAAAATATCAACATATTTAGGGTGGATTTTCACTTCTCCCGCTGGGTGGAAACGGGCAGTAATGGATTGACCATCCACTTTACACCTTGTCCAATTTTAATTTCCACAATGGAAACTGGGCGGTGTGTTAACCAGGCGGCGAGTTAACCGGGTGGTGTGTTAAACGTGCAGTGTGTTAAACGAGCGGTGTGTTGGGGCGGTGTTTTAAACGAGTGGTGTGTTAAACGAGTGGTGTGTTAAACGAGTGGTGTGTTAAACGAGCGGTGTGTTAAATGAGTGGTGTGTTAAACGAGTGGTGTGTTAAACGAGCGGTGTGTTAAATAAGTGGTGTGTTAAACGAGCGGTGTGTTAAATAAGTGGTGTGTTAAACGGGCGGTGTGTTAAACGAGCGGTGTGTTAAACGAGTGGTGTGTTAAACGGGCGGTGTGTTAAATGAGCGGTGTGTTAAACGGGCGGTGTGTTAAACGGGCGGTGTGTTAAACGAGTGGTGTGTTAAATGAGCGGTGTGTTAAATGGGCGGTGAGTTAAACAAGTGGTGTGTTAAACAAGCGGTGTGTTAAATGAGCGGTGTGTTAAACGAGCGGTGTGTTAAACGGGCGGTGTGTTAAACGAGCGGTGTGTTAAACGAGCGGTGTGTTAAACGGGCGGTGTGTTAAACGAGCGGTGTGTTAAACGAGCGGTGTGTTAAACGAGCGGTGTGTTAAATGGGCGGTGTGTTAAACGAGCGGTGTGTTAAACGGGCGGTGTGTTAAACGAGCGGTGAGTTAAACGAGCGGTGTGTTAAACGAGCGGTGTGTTAAACGGGCGGTGTGTTAAACGAGTGGTGTGTTAAACGAGCGGTGTGTTAAATGGGCGGTGAGTTAAACGAGCGGTGTGTTAAATGGGCGGTGTGTTAAACGGGCGGTGTGTTAAACGGGCGGTGTTTTAAACGAGTGGTGTGTTAAACGAGTGGTGTGTTAAACGAGCGGTGTGTTAAACGAGCGGTGTGTTAAATGGGCGGTGAGTTAAACGAGTGGTGTGTTAAACGAGCGGTGAGTTAAACGGGCGGTGTGTTAAACGAGCGGTGTGTTAAACGAGCGGTGTGTTAAACGAGCGGTGTGTTAAACGGGCGGTGAGTTAAACGGGCGGTGTGTTAAACGAGTGGTGTGTTAAACGAGTGGTGTGTTAAATGGGCGGTGAGTTAAACGAGTGGTGTGTTAAACGAGCGGTGTGTTAAACGAGCGGTGAGTTAAACGAGTGGTGTGTTAAACGAGCGGTGAGTTAAACGAGTGGTGAGTTAAACGAGTGGTGTGTTAAACGAGCGGTGTGTTAAATGAGCGGTGTGTTAAACGAGCGGTGTGTTAAACGAGCGGTGAGTTAAACGAGCGGTGTGTTAAACGGGCGGTGAATTAAACGGGCGGTGTGTTAAACGGGCGGTGTGTTAAACGGGCGGTGTGTTAAACGGGCGGTGTGTTAAATGGGCAGTGTGTTAAACGAGTGGTGAGTTAAACGAGTGGTGTGTTAAACGAGCGGTGAGTTAAACGAATGGTGTGTTAAACGGGCGGTGTGTTAAACGAGCGGTGTGTTAAACGAGCGGTGAGTTAAACGGGCGGTGTGTTAAACGGGCGGTGAGTTAAACGAGCGGTGTGTTAAACGAGCGGTGTGTTAAACGAGCGGTGTGTTAAATGGGCGGTGTGTTAAACGAGTGGTGTGTTAAACGAGTGGTGTGTTAAACGAGCGGTGTGTTAAATGGGCGGTGTGTTAAACGAGCGGTGTGTTAAACGAGTGGTGTGTTAAACGAGCGGTGTGTTCGGGCAGTGTGTTAAACGAGCAGTGAGTTAAACGAGTGGTGTGTTAAACGAGTGGTGTGTTAAACGAGTGGTGTGTTAAACGAGCAGTGAATTAAACGAGTGGTGTGTTAAACGAGTGGTGTGTTAAACGAGTGGTGTGTTAAACGAGCAGTGAGTTAAACGAGTGGTGTGTTAAACGGGCGGTGTGTTAAATGGACGGTGAGTTAAACGAGTGGTGTGTTAAATGGGCGGTGAGTTAAACGAGCAGTGAGTTAAACGAGTGGTGTGTTAAACGAGTGGTGTGTTAAATGGGCGGTGAGTTAAATGGATGGTGAGTTAAACGAGCGGTGAGTTAAACGAGTGGTGTGTTAAACGGGCGGTGTGTTAAATGGACGGTGAGTTAAACGAGTGGTGTGTTAAATGGGCGGTGAGTTAAACGAGCAGTGAGTTAAACGAGTGGTGTGTTAAACGAGTGGTGTGTTAAATGGGCGGTGTGTTAAATGGACGGTGAGTTAAACGAGCAGTGAGTTAAACGAGTGGTGTGTTAAACGAGTGGTGTGTTAAATGGGCGGTGAGTTAAACGAGTGGTGTGTTAAATGGGCGGTGAGTTAAACGAGTGGTGTGTTAAATGGGCGGTGTGTTAAATGGACGGTGAGTTAAACGAGCAGTGAGTTAAACGAGTGGTGTGTTAAACGAGTGGTGTGTTAAATGGGCGGTGAGTTAAACGAGTGGTGTGTTAAATGGACGGTGAGTTAAACGAGCGGTGTGTTAAACGAGTGGTGTGTTATACGAGTGGTGTGTTAAATGGACGGTGTGTTAAACGAGCAGTGAGTTAAACGAGTGGTGTGTTAAACGGGCGGTGTGTTAAATGGACGGTGAGTTAAACGAGCGGTGTGTTAAACGGGCGGTGAGTTAAACGAGTGGTGTGTTAAATGGACGGTGTGTTAAACGAGTGGTGTGTTAAATGGGCGGTGTGTTATACGAGTGGTGTGTTAAATGGGCGGTGAGTTAAACGAGTGGTGTGTTAAACGGGCGGTGTGTTAAACGAGCGGTGTGTTAAACAGGCAGTGTGTTAAATGGGCAGTGTGTTAAACGGGCGGTGTGTTCGGGCGGTGTTTTAAACGGGCGGTGTGTTAAACAGGTGGTGTGTTAGCGGGTAGTGTGTTAAACGGGCAGTGTGTTAAACGGGCGGTTGATCCACTAGCGAATATTTTCCACCCAGCAGTAACAGTGAAAATCCACTTCTTTATTTCTTATCTTCGAACATACCTGAGTAACCTCATTCTTTGCAGATTCTTGTCAATGCTTTTGTGCTTTGGTACATATGGAGAAAAATCTCCACCGTACATTCAAAATCTCTTAAGCATTCAAGCTTCAGACCTCTAAAGACACAGCAGCTTATGTTGGGCAAATGATTGCATTCGTCTATTTGAACATTAGATGAGACAAGTCTCGCTTGCAGTGGAAGAAATTACACGGCTAATTCAATCAGGTGATGAAACCCCTTAGATAAAGGTTATTGTTATTAGCATTAGGTTTATGATGTCAGAATATATCTTTCCCCCTTTGTTAAAACCCAGAGTTGTATATTCACGGGTCTTGGTACTATTCCTTAAATGGCATTTCTTGTCAATCTCTGTAGTTTCCAAAGTTTTTCATTGATGTTTTATTTCTCTTAGTGAACCTTGATACAAGTTCATGTGAAGTAGCTCAGGTTCTCCTGTGTGAACAAAATGTGAACATCAGAATCAAAAGAAATAATCTGCTGTACAAGACAGACCTAAGTAACCCTTCTGAGTAATCTTTTCCACATTGTTTCAATCCATTACACACTGTGCAATACAACCTCACAATGTTGTTTTTATTTAATTGAAAAAGCTCCCTTCTATCAGGAGACTGATACTGATCAAAGTCATCCCTTACTCTTACAAAGATCTTCTTCTTTGCAATCTGTGCTTTGTCAGACACTGACTTACCTGCCCATCGGTCTTAGTGACATTTTCTTGTCACAAGCTTGAGCTCAGATCCCTACAATGTACAAGCTGTTGCCGATCTCCTCATCAGTTTGGAATTTCCAGACAACTGCTAGAATTTTATTGTGACCCCCTCCATTTCCTGCAGCTCCTTGGCTTTTTCCCTCTTTTAATTCACCATGACTTTTGGAGATTTCACTGGACAAAGCCACTCTGTTCTATTCACTTGCCTTTAACGCCTCTACAATCCAAGATATTTCTGGTAGTACTATTTCCTTCCTTTCCTCCAGAAAAAATATAGCTTTGATTTGCTAGTCTCCCTTGATTCAAATTCATCATTCTTGAAATGTTTTTAAAGTGTTCTAACATTTCTGTTTACGATTTTTCCCCATCTGATATTTAAAACTGTAACGCCAGGACCGCACTAAAGTTTTGCATGAAATGGTGTCCATAAAAAGCCATGTTTTGTTCTCTTCTACATATAATTTGACATCTATGGAAAGCTCAATAAGGAATATCAGTTAACTCTAGGACTTGATGTCAGGTCACAGCATCCTGTTGTTAAAATACTGGGCTAGTCAGAGAGTGGTGAGAATGTGGAACTGGCTATCACCGGGCGTGGCTGAGATGAACAGCATAGATCCATTTAAGGGGAAGCTAGGTAAGTACGTGAGGGAGAAAGCAGTAGAAGGATACGTTGATAGTGTGAGATATAGTAAGGTGGGAGGAGG
This sequence comes from Squalus acanthias, assembly GCA_030390025.1. Classification (NCBI taxonomy): domain Eukaryota; kingdom Metazoa; phylum Chordata; class Chondrichthyes; order Squaliformes; family Squalidae; genus Squalus; species Squalus acanthias. Next base: position 228,871 of record JASTWF010000696.1, read on the forward strand.
CTCGTGTGGAGCATAAACACCGGCACGGACCAGTTGGGCTGAATGGCCTGTTTCTGTGCTGTAAAATTCTATGTAATTCTATGTATTCCACATCCATTTTTTGATGGAAGATCACAAATCGTACTTATTCTTGTTAAAGAGTGAGCATATATTTGACTGAACTGCACCATAATCCATCAGTGCTATACCTCTAGCTGTCTTTCAGTTGTTCATTACGACCACATTAAGCTGTTGATTTGAGGCAACCTCGGAGCAGAGATTCTGTTACAGCTCCCTATTCCAGTGACATCATGAATTGATAGTCCATAATACACTGTAACCAGAGACAACTGAGAGAGACAAGTGGCAATCCACATGTCAGTCTTTATATCTTTTAGGACTGTGATTCAGTAAATAGTACTTTGCCTGTAAGAAAATACGATGACATCATGTAATGCTCGAGTTCCTTCACATATGGAGCCAGGAGTTAATGTTACGTGACTGATACCACCACAGTCTGGAAGCAAATTCTTTTGCGATTTTGGCCCCCATTGGAAAATACCAGGACAATTTTTGACAGGCAAATAAATGTAATTCTTAGCTTCAAAACTGCATAAAACAGCTTAGTTACAAAGATACATTTAGAGCATCTGCCAGTCTATCTGACATATCCTTCAAACTAGGATGTTATGATATTCACAAAGTTTTTGTATTTCATTCGAGCTGTCTACTCGTTCTAAAACTTTTTAGCCTAGAAATTACTGTTGGTGATATTAGCAGCAAATCACTAATGCTCTTGTATGAAGTCCCTCTCTCTGCCACTTTAACCGGAGATATCAAACAATTTCTTTTGAAAAAAAAGAAAGAAAGACTTGCATTTCTATAGCGCCTTTCACGACCACCGGACGTCTCAAAGCGCTTTTTACAACCAATTAAGTATTTTTGAAGTGTAGTCACTGTTGTAATGTGGGAAACGCGGCAGCCAATTTGTGCACAGCAAGCTCCCACAAACAGCAATGTGATAATGACCAGATAATCTGTTTTAGTGATGTTGGTTGAGGGATAAATATTGGCCCCAGGACACCGGGGAAGAACTCCCCTGCTCTTCTTCAAAATAGTGCCATGGAATCTTTTACATCCACCTTGGAGCATTTATTTAAATGCGTTAACATCTGTTGTCGTTTAAAACTTTATTCAATCTACACCTCAGCTTTGCTACTTTTTCTTGGAGATAAATTTTGCTTTCAGTTCGGCCTGTGCTTTTATAATAACAAACTTCTCACTTTTGTTGTTCCTTTGATGTGGAAGCATTCACTCTCAGATTGTCATTATCTGTATTGCTCAGCACTTTTGTTTTCTTTGGCTGCTGCTTTCCACAAAGTCAATTTAAAAATATCTCCACAAAGATTTACATCCATGTGGTACTATATCAATATCTTTTTCACAAATATTTTTACTAAAAATTACACTTCACATGTCTTTGCAACAGTCTTAGAAGCTAAGGTTACAGAGGGGTTATGTGGGTTCTTTGTTAAGAGAGGAGGTATATACACTGCTTATTTCAAAGTTCATGGCATAGCCAAGTGTATTGGAGTAAAAGGCTCCTGTGTTACAATACTCAAAGTTTAAAGACTACAAACACAAGCCCAACTGTCTTCCATTAGTGAAAGCCATCAATTCTGTTCAGAAAGCTTCAAACAAACAAAATAGTTGTTGTTTTATGCTCATGTGCTGAGTACAAATAAATCAGGTCTACTCAACAGACGGTGTCTGAATTTTCAACGAGCAGTGATATCTGGGAGGCTTTATGGGAATGTGCTACGTGACAGAAAAACAATGTTTGAGTAGTTTTACAGTTCACTAGTTGAAACAAAATGTCAACTATTTCACACATGAAAACCATCTTGCATCAGATGGTGAAATCATTAATCTTTTCAATAGATCAATACTATCATAAATTTCAAACCGAATTCCAAAAATGTGAGGCATGTTTCTATAATGAAATAGAGAACTGTATATTTCCAAATAGTCTGTTGATGGTGGGATTGTTTTTACCCCCTTTCAGGCTTTTCTGGAGTGAAGGATCAATTATCTGTGATTAAACTTCAAATACAATGGAGACAATAAGCAGAGCTGTTTGTAAATCTCAACTATATCAGATACTTCAGCATATGGCCAATACATCAATGATACCACCCAGCCAAAATATATTGGACAAAGAGGCTCCATGACAAAAAGAACTATGACAGAAGCACATAGAAACATGGATAATAAGTTGATAAGATGTTACTGTCAATTTAGAAACGTGACAGATTCATAATCCAGTGTGATATATCTTGTCTCAATCATTTTACATTATACAAGATATCAAACTTGTTTGCGATTACTGCTTGAGGAGACATCAAAGTAATCCATATATTTATGCCTTTCAGTCATTGATGGAGGACAGTTGGGTTGTGTTTCCAATTCTGAAAGATTGAACCATTGAACCTTATAATGAAATGTATAATTAAGCCCATTGTCTTCAAAAAAATTTCAAATCATATTCATGGCAATTTCATAGATGTTAGATGTTCACCTATAACATTCTAATTTACAATTAACACAGTTATGAAGGTCGAAACTAAAGATGTTATAACAATGGCATCACACAACATACTATTTACATTTTAATAGATCAAAAAGTGCCTGGCCTGGAATTCCCATATTCTTGTCCAGTTAAAGGGAGCTCTGTAGACTCGTCTGATTTATGTAACATAGAAGCAGTAATATTGTAATGGATGTGTAATATTCTAATAGTGTGATGGATGCAAAGTTCTGACCTTCATCATATCTTAAAATATTTCTCTATTATATAATTTCATATCAAATTATGCCTATCAATTGTTTTTAAATGTAACTCTTTGAGTGGCACTCTGTAAGGATTTCCTTCATATCAGGGGCTGAGGGTAAAGTTACTGATGGGTGGACAGCTGCTAGGACTGAGGGAACCCCATCTAAGAGTTGTAGCGGTGGTGGACTTTCCACTCTCCCCAAATCAGCTAGCACTAGATGCCAACATTCCTCATTGGTGGTCTCATTGAAACATACAAGATTCTGAAGGGGATTGACAGGGTAGATGCTGAGAGGTTGTTTCCCCTGGCTGGAGTGTCTAGAACCAGGGGGCTCAGGATAAGGGGTAGGCCATTTAAGACTGAGATGAGGAGGAATTTCTTCACTCAGAGGGTTGTGAATCTTTGGAATTCTCTGCCCCAGAGGGCTGTGAATGCGGAGTCTTTGAGTATATTCAAGGCTGAGATAGATAGATTTTTGGACTCTAAGGGAATCAAAGGATATGGAGATGGGGTGGGAAAGTGGAGTTGAGGTCGATGATCAGCCCTGATCTTATTGAATGGCGGAGCAGGCTCGAGGGACCGTGTGGCCGACTCCTGCTCTTACTTATGTTCTTATGTTCTTATGTTCCTGGATTGTTCCGGAGTCTCCAGGAGTGAAGACTGATCTCCCGGACACTGCTGCAAGCAACCGGAGTGACAAAACATCGGCATTTGGAGAGAGTTACCGGCTAGAATTGGATTCTGCTTCTCTGCTTTTCCCCACCAGTGCACTCTTGGCCAAGCTTCTGGCCACCTGTCCGAATATCTCCACCTTTGGAGCGGTGTCATGTTCTGTCTGATTACGCTCCTTGGGACGTTTCACTACGTTAAAGGCGCTATATAAATGCAGTGTTCTTGCTGTTGTCCCATGAACGCTCCAACATTACAACATTTTTAGTTATTTTTGATTAATGATCTTGTCAGTTTCCTGACGAGTGGGCTTGGTTATCATTGACTCCCAAGTGTCTGAAATCTCCTGGAATACATCCAACCCGAGCTAGCACTCCCCGGCTCCCCGGCTCCCCGACTCCCCGGCTCCCCGACTCCCCGAGCTAGCACTCCCCGGCTCCCCGGCTCCCCGACTCCCCGACTCCCCGGCTCCCCGGCTCCCCGAGCTAGCACTCCCCGGCTCCCCGACTCCCCGGCTCCCCGACTCCCCGGCTCCCCGACTCCCCGACTCCCCGAGCTAGCACTCCCCGGCTCCCCGACTCCCCGACTCCCCGGCTCCCCGACTCCCCGAGCTAGCACTCCCTGGCTCCCCGACTCCCCGGCTCCCTGGCTCCCCGACTCCCCGACTCCCCGACTCCCCGACTCCCCGAGCTAGCACTCCCCGGCTCCCCGGCTCCCTGGCTCCCCGACTCCCCGAGCTAGCACTCCCCGGCTCCCCGGCTCCCAGACTCCCCGACTCCCCGACTCCCCGACTCCCCGACTCCCCGCCTCCCCGCCTCCCCGCCTCCCCGACTCCCCGGCTCCCTGGCTCCCTGGCTCCCCGACTCCCCGGCTCCCTGGCTCCCTGCCTCCCCAACTCCCCGAGCTAGCACTCCCCGGCTCCCCGACTCCCCGGCTCCCCGACTCCCCAACTCCCCGAGCTAGCACTCCCCGACTCCCCGGCTCCCCGACTCCCCGGCTCCCCGACTCCCCGACTCCCCGACTCCCCGACTCCCCAACTCCCCGACTCCCCGACTCCCAGGCTCCCCGAATCCCCGGCTCCCCGACTCCCCGGCTCCCCGACTCCCCGACTCCCCAACTCCCCGACTCCCCGGCTCCCCGAATCCCCGGTTCCCCGACTCCCCGGCTCCCCGACTCCCCGGCTCCCCGACTCCCCGACTCCCTGCCTCCCCGGCTCCCCGACTCCCCAACTCCCCGACTCCCCGAGCTAGCACTCCCCGGCTCCCCGGCTCCCCGAGCTAGCACTCCCCGGCTCCCCGACTCCCCGACTCCCCGGCTCCCCGACTCCCCGACTCCCCGGCTCCCCGACTCCCCGACTCCCTGCCTCCCCGAGCTAGCACTCCCCGATTCCCCGACTCCCCGACTTCCCGAGCTAGCACTCCCTGGCTCCCTGCCTCCCCGACTCCCCGAGCTAGCACTCCCCGACTCCCCGAGCTAGCACTCCCTGGCTCCCTGCCTCCACGACTCCCCGAGCAAGCACTCCCCGACTCCCCGACTCCCCGACTCCCCGGCTCCCCGACTCCCCGAGCTAGCACTCCCCGGCTCCCCGGCTCCCCGGCTCCCCGACTCCCCGACTCCCCGAGCTAGCATTCCCCGAGCTAGCACTCCCCGGCTCCCCGACTCCCTGGCTCCCTGCCTCCCCGACTCCCCGAGCTAGCACTCCCCGACTCCCCGACTCCCCGACTCCCCGGCTCCCCTACTCCCCGAGCTAGCACTCCCCGGCTCCCCGGCTCCCCGACTCCC